>JAHZTW010000002.1:21407791-21452781 GCA_020283515.1 Alliaria petiolata
CGGCTCCGGCGGCGGCGGTCGGCGATTTCGGCGGCGGCGGCGGTGGCGGACGGTGGTCGGCGGCGGTGCCTATTGGCGGAGGACGGCGGCGCGTGACGGCATCTCCGGCTGACGGTGGCGGCGCGTGAGGTGCGTGAGACGCACGCGCCATCTTCGGAGGGCGCGTGGCGGCGCGTCTGGTGTCGGAATCGGACGGTTTTGGCGGCCGCGGCTTCGTCTCGACGTCTAGAATCTAATGGTGGCCTCGAACTTGCGAAACTCTGAGCGCACGAAGCTCAAAACAAGAAGAAAAAGATTGGAGGGGTTTTCTAAAGAGGAGAAGATGGTTTTTGGTGTGAGGAAATAAGAAGAGAGAGGAGGTGTTTATATAGGGGAGAGAGGAGAGGAGAATGTGGGAGTTGGGTTGATAAGTAGGTGGTTTAGAGTGGGAAATTAGGTGAGGTTAGGAAAATGTGGGAAATGGGTAATGGGGTTGTTACAGACATGATGACGAGATGGAGATCTCCATAATGGAGGCAGACCGGAGGCGGTGGGTGGTGACGACGGTGAAACGTAACGGCTCCTTACGGTGGTGGCTTTCTCCTTTCTTCTTCTTTTCACAAACTTTCCTCTCGCTATTTTCTTCTTCTCCTTCACGATCTCTTTCTCTCTCACTTTCTCCTCTCTTTCTCACGCTTCTCTTCCTCTCCTTCTCTCTGGTTTTCTTCTTCTCTTGTTCGGCTAGGTTAATGATGAGGAGGGAGACGCTTACACCATACGTGGGTTTTGGAGCAAATAAAGTGGTCTAGGCTATTGGGCCTAAATCATTGAGATTAAATCTGGCCCAAAATTATGAAAACCCGTTCGTTACAATTCACCCCCACTTAACCGGAATTCGTCCCGAATTTTACGGCCAAAGATTTCCACTGCAACCTTTTTTTTATGACAAGGTTACAACAAGACTCTTCGAATATAAAACTAATCTCTGACCACTCAGTCGCTGAAGTGACTTCGTCCTTGAATCCGTGGAAAGGTTTCTCCCCCACTTAGTTTCTGACAAAATCTCGGAATATCTTTCTCCTAGATACCCTAACTTCAACAACTCCAAATGCAACAACTCTTCTTCCAATACTCTTTTGTCAACACGACCACCTTTAACCATTTAAATAAACTTCAATTACGTGCCTCAAAAACGCAAAAAGAACTTTACAACGAACCGCTAACTTTTAAATCTCATCGTTGATTTTTTTGTTTTTAAGCCTGCAAAACCACGAATAGCATCTCCAGATTTCAACTCGATCGGGCTTCTCACAAGTCGTCCATGACCCCTTGAAGTTACTACCACGAAACTGATTTCTTGATTCAAGACTTAACACATGAGATAATTTCCTCTGGATCCTTGGGATGCACACAATAACTTTTTCACTCGAACATCATTTGTAACACTGCAATTTCCTTGGCTTCCTTGCAACAAGATCTTTTCATAGACCACTTGCACATCACTAAACTCTCTTTGATCCATTGGAAAACTGCCTCACAAACCTCCTACTCAAACTTGGAGAACGACGACACGACGATGAACTCCTCTCTTACTCAAGTAACACCACGAAAACTCTTATTGAGAAGATTAAAAACTTCACCGAATAACTAACAGAAACTAGGTTCAAGTAATATTGGTGATTTGAAATCTCTTTAAATTTTTTTTTTTAATTTGCACGCACAAACTTTCTTAAATATATATATAAATTATTTTTTTAAATCATTTTTGTGAACTGGCCCTCCGGGTCAGAACCGGAGTGACCTTTCCAGGGCTCTGATACCAAATTGTAATACCCGCTCGCCAGCCACACTGAATACGACAGCGTATTTAGACATTCGTTTCTAAGCCACACATGCAAAGACAACGATGTCGCACCAATGGTCCCGATCTCAAGATGTTCCTCGAACAAAATCCACCAACTCCACTTGAACCGAAACTTCGGTCTACTATCCTGCAAGAAAAAGGGAAACAAGGGGGAGGGGATGAGTAATTTGAATTACTCAGAAGAACAAAATCAAACCGGTCCAACTACAAAATGCTATACCACGAACGCCTAGACGAGGGCTAAACGGTACCACCCAACATATACACTGCTATGCATAACACACACCACATCCAACAGATGCACATCATGCATCACGTCTCACAGACGCACACACAAGAAAGAAAGACCTCTTTGACTCTATGGTGAATACACGCCAACTTGCACCACACCTTCACAGTTATAATGGCCGCCCCATTACCAGATTCTTTACACATTTAACCTACGCTACATCTCACGGTTCTAATGGCCGCCCCATTTCACGGTTCTAATGGCCGCCCCATCGGCTTGACAGCTCGCCATGGTCATGATGCTCCCAGCACTACTAGACCAACCACACAATAGTCATGATGCTCCCAGCATTACTAGACCAAACACATTGATCATGATGTTCCAGCATTACTAGATCAAAGACACATCAACCGCCAATTAAGAGAACTCTCGCTCTTACTCGCAGTCCCTATCGCGGTTTATACGCTATACATGCCTTTAGCACACTTTACATATATATATATATAATATATTTTATACCACACATCATTATGCATTTTAACATCAATCCTCACACATCAATCAACCGTATTTGTTCTTAGCATCAATATCCACATTTATGTTCTTTCACATTAATCCTTATAACAATAATAATTTAAATGTCAAATAAATATCACCAAAAAATATATACTCATATATATTAACACAGTTTATATTATCCAATAATTACCACAAAAATATATATACACATATATATTACCATAAATTAATATATTATCATACAAGTATTTATCCCATAAATTATATATACTCTTCTATCACGCATCACACAATACTCGGTGTAATCATAATCTTAGCGATTACGAAATATAGTAAATCGTATAATAGATCACCTCAAATTCATTCTCACCTTAGCCTTAGATGGAAGACTATCTGACGAAACGATGGCGTGATGTCTCTGCTGCTGCTGTGGAGACGAAATGGTAGAACACAAGGTTTTAGGACGATGACGCTGCCATGAAAAGGAAGAGGCGTTGACCTGGGCTGAGTTAACTTGCTGTGCAAGCAACAAGGTTTGCCTCATCTTGACTTTCCGAGTGGACTTGGCGATGGTGGATCTCGATTTCCGATGAAAGATCCTTCCTCTCTAGTGACGTGTGGCTCACGACGGTGCAGAGTGTTGGCCGGTGGTGGTCGCCGGTGGTCAACGGCAATGATGCACTTCTCTCCACGTTTTCTTCCTCTCGGGTGCAACGGTGGCATCAAAGGTAACGCCGACGGAATGAGAACGATACGAAAATGACAGGATGACGAGATGGAGATCTCCAGAATGGAGGCAGACCGGAGGCGGTGGGTGGTGACGACGGTGAAACGCAACGGCTCCTTACGGTGGTGGCTTTCTCCTTTCTTCCTCTTTTCACAAACTTTCCTCTCTCTATTTTCTTCTTCTCCTTCACGATCTCTTTCTCTCTCATTTTCTCCTCTCTTTCTCGCGCTTCTCTTGTGCGGCTAGGTTAATGACGAGGAGGGAGACGCTTACACCATACATGCGTTTTGGAGCAAACAAAGTGGTCTAGGTCATAGGGCCTAAATCATTGAAATTAAATCTGGCCCAAAATTATGAAAACCCGTTCGTTACATTTTTGCACTAGCTTTTCAATACCTTAAGCATCATTCATCATTGTAATACTTGAGGTTATCGATCCAAATGGGTGGAAGAGAAACTAAGAATACAAGAACATAACAAAGCTAAGCCATATTCGATTTTTAATGAGTAAACCTTAAAATAAAAACTCTAGAACTATCAAGATTCAAACTTGTGAAATAAAGATTCTAAAGACAGATTATAAAGCTAAATATGATGACTTTAATTTAATCAAATGCTAAAAATCAGATCTAAGGTTGAGGTTCATGTCTAGGGAGATTCAAGGTTCGATATTGGGGTTTTAAAATATAAATATACACATAACTAATGAGCAATCTCTAAGTCTAAGAAGCAAAACTAGATTAATCCATGGTGTATGGTAAAAATCCCTTCATCAACCTTCCCTCCTAACCCATGGTGTATGGTGGAAAGGATGATTGATGAGCATAAATCAAAGATCTTAACATAACTTAACTAGCTCCCTAATCTCTGTCTCTTATACACATCTAGATGTGTATAAGAGACAGGAACATGACTTAACTAGCTCCCTAATCTTCCACCATCATGGGGTAGGATGAGCTAGCCTCTTGGATTTGGGTTTAAAGGATTCACTAAGTCCTCATGAGATAAGAAAATCCCTAGAATCAAAGAGATCTCCATCGAGAATCTTTAAGCGTTAAACCCTCCAAATCCAAGAAGAGACAAGGATTAAGAGCAATAAAAACCCAAGATTTAGCCCTTTAAACCTCCCTAATCGCCCCAACCTTAAACCTTAATCAACATTGAACAACCCTTAATCACAAGATAAGAGAGGTCCAACATGATTAGCTTAAACATAAGAAGATTCTAGATTAGAAAGATAAGTACTTCCTTAAATCAAAATCAAAACCAAGATTTACAAATCTAAAAAAGCTTAAAACCTTAAAAAATGGTGGCTCAAAGCTAAAAGAAGAAAGACAATATGAATAAAAGATAAGATGACCGTAAAGTAGGTCTAAAAATGTTATATATGGGCAAAGAAATGGTCCCCTCACAAGAAGATAAATTTGATGAGCTGTCGGATAAGGTTGGCGCTTTGGACGGAAGATCGATCTGAGACATCGATCTTGCGCTCGATCTTAGACTTGGAATGGTCCGCGTGATTCGATCTTCTCCACGTTATGATTCTTGAATCGGACCTCTCGCTCGATCTCCTGGTTGTTCTTCTTCAGATCGACCCATGACTGCGATCCCTTGGTCGATCTTCTCTGCATGTGTCTCCACGTCCGTACAATCGCTCGACTTGGCTCGGTCGATCTTGCCCTCGATCTGAATGTTGAAACGGCTTAGACTCCTCGATCTTCTCGTCGATCTCTCCTAGATCGACCCATCTGATCCGAACTCCACCTCGATCTCAGTGACTCCTTTGCTTATCCGGGTTGTGTTTCCATCAGTTCCTAAGCTTCCTCTCGAAGCTCATCATGCTCGAGCACTCACCATAGCTTCAAGTACTCAAAACAACCTAATAATGAAGCAAATATGCAAAGGACTATGCAAATGCTAATGCAAAACGTTCTAGGACCTAAAATGAGATAAATAATATAAACTAACCTTATATGAATGCAATATGAAAATGTATGCTGAATGCACAAAATATATGAGTATATCAACTCCCCCAAATTTGCGTTTTACTTACCCTCAAGCAAACTAAAGACAAACTAGGAGAAGAAGTTTGAAAATGGGGGGTCAAATCAAAAAGTGTTTTTCAAATGAATCAACTCAACGGTCCTTGTTCTCAATCCTAAGATGCTGATGTGATCATGGATATCACAAAGGAGAATGAGCTTGTAGCTAAGCTTGAACCTAAACTAGAAGCCCATGAAGACTTGGTGATACAATCCAGACCTATGTCTCGTGCAAGGCTTAAGAGATTTAAAGAAGGAATTGGAGGATTACTCAATCAGATGATCACTCAAAGAGGAGAGGAAGTTAAAACCATTATGGTTTTAATTCCAAGACTTATAAAACCTTATAAATCCGAAGGCTTATAAAAGCTTACAAAGGGTTGTGATCATTTGTACTCTTTTTCCTTGTCCTTGGTTTTTCCCATTAGGTTTTTCAGGAAAGGTTTTAATGAGGCAATTGATTCACGAACCTTATAAGGCCCATTCATAAGTAAGGAATTTTGACCAAAGGAAGGGAATGCAGCTGAAGAGTCAAGGAGCCAAAGGGTTATGCGTTGAATCTAGTCAAGAGTCATTCAACTCATTTATTTTGGTCTTTGGTCTTTCTCAGTTAATGTTGCATTATTTTTAACACATTTTAGTCTAGTTTTTTACAAAGTATTTCTTATAAATACTCTTGTAAGACAATCATAATAATCAGAATCTCTTTTTTATCAAATCTTATAAAACTGATTCTCACTTGTTCTCTTTGAAAAAACAGATTGTTTGGTGTGTAATATCCAAACTTTCACAACTTGATATGTCATGGTGCGTCATATCCAAGGGGTCTGGTGGAATATCATGAGTCTTCCACAACTTATGTGCGACCATTTGATTCATTTCGTTGTTCTTCGTGGCTTCGCAGTCCGTTGAATCTAGACTTATCCATCTACCAACTATAGAGTGCACAAATCATTGGGAGGATCGTATCAAGTGGTATCAGAGCACATTCTTAAGTTCGGTATTCATTCTATTTTCATCTTCTCATCTCTTCATCTTCTTGTTCGAATTTTTTTATCTATTCTTTTATGTCTATCTATCTAGTTAACCAGCCATAGATCAAAAAAAAAATGTTGATCAGAAAAAAAACACGAAAATCAGAGGCTTGGTTGATCTAGCAATACAAAAAAAAAATTATAGCTTCTTCTTCTGTTGTTATTTGGAATTACCATTGGATTTGATTGGTTTTTGTTCTTTCAGAACTCTTGAGAATTTCAGTAAACACTTGGAGAGCACTTGAGAGAGAAACACTTGTGAGAGGCTTTTACTTATAATCTGTTTGTTGAGTTTTGCAGAAAAAAATCATGTCTAACCATGAAGGAAATAACAACAATGAAGAAAGAGAAGCAGTTCCAAATCTTCAAATGCAAGCAATGTTTGGAGAAATGCAGAGATTGATGAGAATAGAAATAAATGGTGTTTATGAAAGATTAGAGGAGGTGCGAACAGAGGCGAAACAAAGGCAACCTCAAGATGTGCCTGTTGAAAGAGGAAGAGAACAACTTAGACCAGAAAGGGTCGAAGTGGATGATGACTACTACAGTCATGATGGACACTCATCTCAGGGGAGCAGAAGGATACCTAGGCGTGAAAGAGAAGGCATAGGCAACGTGATGATAATTTTTGAGGTCTTAAGCTCAAAATTCGACCATTTCATGGAAGGAATGATACATACACCTATATAGAGTTGGAAAAGAAGATAGAGCTTGTGTTTGATTGCCAACATTATACAGAATACAACAAAGTGAGAGTGGCAGCCACAGAGTTCTATGATTATGCATTAAGCTGGTGGGATCAGTTGGTTACCTCAAGAAGAAGATATGGGGAACATTAATAACACTCATATTTTACTTCTAAAACCTATCATTTCAAGATCCTTTGCAAGTGTTAACCCGGTTTTCAATGGTTTTAAAGTGATTTCCACGATTCATAGTCTTAAGAGTCGTTTCAGGGAAATTGGACAAAAAGCATACATTTTGGAGCAAAACGGGAACTTCTAGGACAAATGCTCGGGGACATAAGTTCAACATCAAACGACGACCTGTCCACCACAAGATCAAGCTCATATTTGGAGACAAGATAGCCTTTCCAGCTCTCTTTCACCTCGAGGTGGTTTGAGTTCAATCCTACGGTTGGATCTCAAGTTATGAAGGAAGCAATAAGAACCGTCAGGCACACCCCCCATAAGAAGGATGGCCGCGCCATGGAGTTTCAGAAGACCAGTGGCCGCACCACGCCTGGTCACTCGCGCGGCCAGGTCACTTCGGCCCATCTCGAGCCCGTTTGCACTTAATTGATATTTACCGAGGTTAAAATGCAAAGCCCACTTATGAAGACATGAAGACCTATATAAAGGACCCCTAGGGCTTCACAAAAGACGTGATTTGACACAAAGCTTTTCCAGAAACACTTTTCATGCCGCCAGAGAGAGAGAGAGAGAGAGAGAGAGAGAGAGAGAGAGAGAGAGATCGTTGGCCCCGAAGTTGAAGACCTCGACAGAGATTTCTTCTGGAGCCGCCACCTTTCTTCCCTTCTCTTTTCATCTACTGTTTTTAGTTCTTTGCTTTTCAATACTTTAAGAAGATCTATTCATTTGGATTTCCTTTGAAGAAGTTTTCTAACTCTGTTTCTTATTCAGTACAATTCACATCTTTCCTTATCTCGAAGGATGTCTCTCGTTCCCATGAACGAGTAGTCATCTAGGTGGGTTTTAAGGGGGTTTTTCAAAGGGGTTTAATCATGGATCGATTTCGCTAGGTTGATAGAGATAAAGTTGTTATTAGATTGATATCTCTGTAAATTGCATGTTTTTGACACACATTTCATGCTAGTTAGGATTTCATTCTTGCACTTTTATCTTAGCTTGCATCACATTTTCACCCATGATAGGATTAGATGCATTAGGTTAGGTTTCTGCATAGTCTTGCATGTTTGGAGTGTGTTCTCAGGTGCTTAGGATGATCCGAAGAAGAGACTAAGGAGGGAGGTCACAAATGGAGAACGAGCCGGTAATATCGAGCATGGATCACGACCACGGGGCCGATTTAGACGAGTAGCAACGGCTTAGTCCCGAAAGGAGAACCTCTGTGTGAAGATCCAGCAAAGAGGATGCCATAAAAACGGATATCGGAGCAAGTCAACGGGAAGTGCCCGATTCAAGTACCAAGGAAGGCGAGGCTTCACGACGTAATCCCGAAATCCTTGCCCGATATGGAGACTGCCCGAAGAATCAAGAAGAGATAGCGTTTCGGCATGCTCACAACGACTTGAGCCCGAAACGCTAAAATCCAAAATAGTACCATTTCGGGAAAGTGGTCCCAACGTTTATTGTTTTTCCCTTTTTGTGTATAAATATCTACTCCCTCATTCTTATCTCTTCATCACGCTTTTTACTTTTTGTTTTCTGTCTTCTCTCTCAAGAACCGAGACTTTGTATTTTCCACCATTGAAGCTTGTTTAAAGCTTTGATTTTTATGCAATCTTGAAATTTTAAAAGTCTTATAGCTTAGTGTTATTTTCTTAAAGCTTCTTCCTTTTCTTGTTTTCGATTATCTCGCAGCTTATGAGTCACTCTCTCTTCCTTATGGATCTTGAGGTTTCTCAAATGGCTTGTGAGTAGTCTATTTCGGTTTTAAGGCAAAAGGGTAGGGAAAATGAGTTAAAGCTCCAACCTTTGATGCAGATCTATGCTTAATCCATCTTAATCCTTTCTTATTTGATGCTATTAATGCTTAGTCATCTTCGCTATTTGAACTTTGCCATCGAGCTTCTTCAAACAAACGCCATGTTTGAATGTTTGCAAGGACCAATCTCATAAGAGATTCGCTCATCCTAGCCTAAGAGATTAGATGCCTATTGAGCGTTTTGGCATTAGTAGAGTTGTCTATTCAAGCTTGTTGTTCTCATGGATCACTACGTGATAGCGAGGTTAGGTCGTGAGACAGCAAAGAGACTTATACCACGACAGCGGATTAGTCCAGATCCTGAACTCTGGGCTAAAGGATTAGCCTTATAGGAAGTAAATCCATATCAAAGGAAGGATCTTTAACGTGTTAGACCGAAGAACCCCTTGTCCCTTAAACCGATTCCTGTTTTCTTTTACAAGTTCGTATTTTAGCCATCTTGTCTTCAGTTCTTTAGTATTATTTAGTTTCAATACCTGTTTTCTGCTCTCTTAGTATCTTAGTGTTAGATTCTCACCATTTCAGCTCTTTCTTTTATCCATCTTAGCTTGTGAAAGAATTCCATAAATGCAATGCCTCGAAATCTCCCATCGGATTGATAAGACCCATAACCTATACTACATTCGGTTATAAGTAGTGGGTCATTGACTGAGTACAACCCTTAGAAAAAATCTACTTATCAATTTGCATATCGAAGGATGCCATTTGGGATATGAAATGCACCAGCAACCTTCCAAAGATGTATGATGTCAATTTTCTCTGACCTAATAGAGGAAATGGTAGAAGTGTTTATGGACAATTTTACTGTGTATGGTCGCTCTTTTGGTGTTTGTTTGTCGAATTTGTGCAGGGTACTCAAGCGTTGTGAAGAGACAAACTTAGTACTCAATTGGGAGAAGTGCCACTTCATGGTCAGAGAAGGAATAGTGCTTGGTCANGATTCATACTAGGTATCACTTAGAGATCAAAGTTTGATGATAATAAGTTGACAAAATCGATTTATTGGAAAATTTTTGGTTTAGAATCTCAAAAATCCGAAAATAGAGAGTGAGTACCAAATTGATCTTAAAATTTATGCAATTACTCGATTAGTCTTAATCTTGGAAACTCTTGGTATATGTCTTGCATATCATTGCACTTGAGAATCTTTGAGGCACATCAATCACATATTTGTTTGAGTTTTTGTTTTTATTTTGCAAGGTACAATGAATCTCGACCGAAACTTCGAGATACGTTCGAAGAATAGAGAGCAACTAAGCTCTTCAAGGAGTTCTTCGCGACAGCAAGAACACGTGACAGCGCTAGGGAACCCGAGCCTAGACACCACTCTAGGGAGCTACATGGAGGAACAAAGAAGAAGGTTCCGTGGTTCATTGATAGCACGCACAAGCCGCGACGATCCTCCACCTCAAGAGCCAACAAGAGAGCTGAACCCTTCTACTCCTAAGCGGAAGATCCGAAAATTTGGAGCACCAATGGACCCGAACATTGATTATTTGAAGGAGATGAAGAAGATGGATATAAGAACAACCTTGAAGATCGACTACTCCGCTTTAGATGCGTTGGGCATCACCAAGGATGTCACGTGGTACATGGATAAGCTAAGGCTCAGGACCTTCATGGAAATTGATCTACCCACCTACAAGGGACTCGCCCAAGAGTTCCTAGCTTCGGTTCAGCTGTCATACAAGAGGGGGAGGAAATCACAGCCGAGAGAAGGTATTCTCTATTTCACCATTGGCTCTCGGGATTATGAGCTGAGCATCCCTAGACTTTGCGAGATATTTGGTTTTGACTTGAGGAGCGAGACAACCATTGGAGAAGAATGGAGTGCAGATATTTGGGAACTCATGAGCCGAGGCATTTACGACAAGGGAAGGCATCCGTCCGCCTTTCTTTCACATCCAGCCGTGAGTTTCATGCACCGCCTCATAGCACACCGACTTTACTCTCGCAGCAACCAATCATGCATTCTCATTCCAGAGCTCGTCCTACTTCAGTCCGCCTTTAGAGACGAGCCACTTTCAGCATGCTTTGGATGCATCCTAGCAGAGAGACTCATGCGAGTGAAGCACGACGTCACCGCACCTCGATGCGAGACTGCCTTCACGACTTACGGAGGCATCATCACAGCGATCATGGAGGCCGCAGGAGTAGACACCAGCGTTGAGACGCCCTTAGATAATGCTTGGTTTGACTTGTCCCAGTTTCAGACGGACATGAACTTGACAGGCGCAGTCATGGATCCGGACAGGTTTGAATACTGCTACCGATTGGGAAAGAGAGACAACCGCACGGTCTACTTACCGTCTCCTACAGTCCCGCGCCTTTTAGAAGGTTCACCACAGTGGATCCCGAACCATGATGAGTTCCGTACCGAGTTCTCACGTCTACCGCTTACCATTGGAGAGTATGTAGCCGCCAAGGCTAGGAGAGAGGCGATCCGTCAGAGGACTCACCACACCTCATCCTCCTCCATGCGCAGTACCTCACGATCCGATGCACCATCCACCTCGACTGATCCCGCGATCACCGCACTTCAGGAGCAACTGGCACGCCAGAACGAGATGCTTGAGAAGATGGCGCGACAGCTTCGAGAGAGAGGACACATAGATGGCGACCTTTAGACCCTGAGTTCAGATGCCTTGAAGACTTCGTGTCTCGGCCAACACTCTTCCTGCTTACGAGCCTGGTTCCATCTATTCCACCCCTATCCTTTATTTTCATTCATGCTTTATCTTTCATCTATTGCAGTCATTCCCGACCTGTCACCACTATTTCACACTGGGGACAATGTGATTTAAGTCTGGGGGGAGTTCATACTAATGACTTTGCTTTTGTTTTGGTTTTTATTTGAGTCTTTTTCTTTTAAAAACTAAGATTGATGTATTTCGATATATATAATATGGTTTTAGGGATTATGACGCAAAACCAAGGATGATATTCGACCAGTGTGCTTCTACGCTATTTCTAGTGACAGATCTTTCAAGTTTTAGTACTAGACTAGGCAGTAGCTAGAAAGCCAGAGATGCGAAATCCTGAAAAATGCCTATCTATAGTGACTTCAGGGGAAGGAATACACTAGCTCTATTTTTATTGGACTTTAAACTAACCATTAATTTCCTTGTCCACAGATGTAAACATTCAACGAAAAAGCCAGAACGTTCGACACATCTTCTTCCATTTTTACACACTCCCTTGTTGTTCCCGAACGGCCAACTCATCAATAGTTGGTACCATACCCGAAACCCTTACCATATTTTCATACCTCATGCAACTCTCTTGTTTTCACCATATGNCGGACGCTAGACGATACCCAAGTGAAGTACGCCACGACCGAGAAAGAACTATTGGCAGTCGTGTTTGCCTTTGAGAAATTCAGAAGCTACTTAGTGGGATCAAAAGTGAGAAGGCTGCATTTCAGAGATATGTGGTTCCGAGCTTCCAGGCCATCTGGAACGCCATTTCCTCTGTGTCTACCTGCGTTCAACCTCCCACACCACCACGTTCCTCTCCACCACATGCTGATGACGACGAGTGACTCTTCCATCCTTTTTAGTATTTTGAGTCAGTTTTTCTTTTTCTCTTGAGTTTGCATATGATTGAGTACTTTGTTTCAAACTTGTTGCAGTTATTGAGTTTATTGGATTATCTTGTGCTTTTAACCTTTTGTTGAGTTTTCTAACAGCTTGGAAGAACTCTAACAACAATCTGACTTAACAACATCAAAGTTCGCGTGGAAGAACTCTGTCTACGGACAGAGTGTCGATCGACACACTCCAGTGTCGATCGACACGGCCATCTATCACAACAACGATCGACACCATCTGTGTCGATCGACGCTACGCGCAAAAGTCAGGTAATCTGATTTTTTCTCTTTGTTGCAACAGTTGGTACGAATTTTTTCTATCCAAACTCATTCTTAGTAACACTAGGGACAGTGTTATTCAAGTCTGGGGGTGGTGGTTGCTAATCTTGTGTTTTGTTTTGAGAGTCAGTTGAGTCTTGAGTCAAAAGTTTTCAAAAATTTGTTTTATTGAGTCAAAAACATGAAGTTGACACTTGAAAGAACCATTGTTATGAGAGTTGATTGCAGGACTTACTAAGTAGAAAGCTACAAGTGGAATCAGTCTAACAGGGCGAGTTCAGATCCCCTTACAAAGAACTAGGTATGCGCAGAACTTGATTCCTCTTACAGTCCGAACAGATAGGCAATTGCAGTCTCTCCTTGATCTTCCCTTAAGAGAAAAGAAAATAAAGAAAAAGAGTCTAAGTCTGGAATAGTGCCTTTGTCATGAGCATGTCTCCTCACAAGGAACAATATTAGTGATGCTCTTGAACACGTCTCCTCACAAGGAACACAAGTAGAGAGTGGCACTATTCCAGAGATCCCAAAAAGAATAAGAAGAGTCAATGAAAATATCTTAGAACACCCTGAAAATGGGCAGAAGTTGACTAAGGGAAGAGAAAATAGGAGAGCTGTATGAGAATATCTTGTTTTGGTACTAAGGAAGGGAAAAGAATCAGAAATGTTCTATGGCATTACCGATGTTAGAGTTCGAATCTTTTACCAAGGAAAGGATATGGATTTGAACTGGGAGATTGCTAAGCTTGTGGTAAGTACATTGAACATTTCCTAAGGTTGGCTCTAATATCATGTGGATTCAAGAAGTGTTAATCAATGTGGCGTTTTGAAAAAGTACTTGGAAGTTCCTGTTTTCAAACTTCTACTTCAGTCTAAGTTTCTGTTTTGCTTGAGGGCAAGCAAAGGCTAAGTCTGGGGGAGTTGATATATCATGGTTTTTACCCGTTTTTAGGCCATGATATAAGTGTTTTTATAGAGTCTTTTGCTAGTTTTGGAGTCTTTTTAGAGTCTTTACAGGATGGAGAGCATTTGGAGCTAAATGGGAGAATCTGGAGCATTTTGGAGCACTTTGGAGAAGCAGCCGAAGTGATGAAGTCAAGAGGGTGGAATTCACGACCTGAGTGTCGATCGACACACTCAGTGTCGATCGACACCAAGGATAGACGGCCACAAGTGACGGTTTCCAATCAGAAAAAGGAAAGAAGAGCAAGTTCTGAAGAATTACAAATCTACCCCTGGACGAAAAATCCCCTTTTATAAATAGTTTTCAGGCATTGTTTAGAAATATACTTGATCATTATTTTCTGTTTTTGAGACTTAGAGAGAGATTGATCCTGAGCTTTTGGGGAGACAATTCTAACTCATCTGAGCCAGATTTCGAACCCCTGTATCATTCTCTATTCTTTTATGCAATATTATTCAGCCATGTTTTGTGTTTGCATTATTATGTCTGAGTAGTTTGCTAGTTAGGTTAGGGTAATTTAGGGTTTGATGAAGAGTTTATAGAATCACTAGAATTATTAGGGAAATCAATTGGATCTTCACCTAGATTTGTGCTTAACTTGATTCTCTGAATTGATCACTTAGAAATCAAACCTTAGGTTGTTTAATAGATGCGAGAGCATTATTAATAACTTGAACTAATCTTAGGTGAGCAAATTATCTATTCGCAAAGAGATTTGGTCTAGGTAATTTGTGAACAAATCGAACCTGTTCTTATTGCTTGCCTTGATTGTTTAAATTCGCAAAGAGATTTGGAATTTAGGGATTTAGGCATAGATAACTTCTGCAACGAGAGTTGATTGGTTTTACCTTAGAGTTTCGAGTTCTAGACGGTTCTTAATAAATCCCTAATAGACTTAGATTCTGCATTCTTGGATTCAAACCTGATAATTATCCTTGCCTAGCGCCTCGTCTCCTGAACTTTAATCCATCTAATTCCGATTTATTACTTGCTTTAATTGCTTAGTTTTCAATTTCATTATTCGACCTAGCATAATCTAAACCTAGAAACCATAAGTGTAGCTTTAACTTCCCTGAGGATTCGATACCCCTTATACTTCAACTGCATTGCTGTGCACTTGCAGTAGTTGATTATTTGGGTAAAACCTGAGCCCTATCAAGTTTTTGGCGCCGTTGCCGGGGAAGTAATAGCTACCTACGGGATCTAGTATTAGGATTCTGTCTAGGTTTTACTTTTATTTTTGTTACTAATTTAGTTTTCTATCTTTTGTTTAAAGTGCATGCCTAGTACCAGAAGCAACAAGGAAGAAGAACTAGTCACTTTGAACCAGGAAATCAACCGTCTCGAACGTACGAACCGCAAGTCTGCATGAGCGTCGAACGACACAACATGCGTCGATCGACACACACCCTTCGTGTCGAACGACACCGTCTGTATCGATCGACACCTTGCACGAACAGAGATGACTGATCCTGTGATTATGATACGCAACGAGGCTGGCGACTTTGTTGACCTACATGGCAACAGAAGGAACGCCCAAGGACAGAGACTTGATGAGGCTGGCGCCATCATCGTCGAAGCTGCAGAAGCTGGACGTGGAAGAACACTAGGCGAGTACAACCGCCCAGATCAGCTCTATGCAAATAGAGCTGCGATCCGTCCTCCTGCATTCCAAAGGAATGACTTCGAACTGAAGCCTGCCTACTTCCAGCTCATAGCTCAGAATCCTTTCCATGATCTTCCCAACGAGCACCCTATGGATCATATCGAGAGATTCCAAGACTTGGCTTCAAGCATTAAGGCCAATGGAGTTACATATGATTATCTCTTTTGCAAGCTTTTCCCTTACTCGCTTGCAGGAGATGCATCATACTGGCTGAAGCAATTGGACCCAGGTTCTTTGACTACTTGGGAAGATACAAAGAATGCATTCTTATGCAATTTCTTTGATGACGCAAGATCAGAAGAGCTTAGGACGAAGATCACCACGTTCTCGCAAGGACCTACTG
This sequence comes from Alliaria petiolata, assembly GCA_020283515.1. Taxonomy (NCBI): domain Eukaryota; kingdom Viridiplantae; phylum Streptophyta; class Magnoliopsida; order Brassicales; family Brassicaceae; genus Alliaria; species Alliaria petiolata. Next base: position 21,423,712 of record JAHZTW010000002.1, read on the forward strand.
AAGCATTCAAGACTTCTTGGGTGAGATTCAAGGTCTACCAGAGGGACTGCCCACACCACGGGTTCAGCGAACCGCAACTCCTTGGTATCTTCTACCGCGGGATTGACTGGAGGTACCAGATGGCCTTAGACACGGCAAGCAATGGAAATTTCAACACCAGATTTCCTGCAGACGCAGTGGTGCTTATAGAGAATTTGGCCTCTAGTAACAGCACCAAGAACGCAGACCTCGAAAGGAGACAACACGCTGTAGTAATTGGAGGAAGCCAAATTGCTGAAGTCAACAGGAAGCTGGATCTCTTGGTGGGGAAGAAGCAAGTTCATTTTACCAATAAGGTGGAGTCATTCGAACCAAAGCCAGAATGCGAAGAAGAGGACGTCAACTACATCAACGGAGGTGGTTTTCAAGGCCAACGTTATGGGAACCAGCAAGGGAATAGGATCTTCAATGGAAACTATCAGAAGAGCTCCTTCACAGGAAATCAGAACTCTTTTGGTTATACTCAAAAACTCCCATTCCAGAACAACAACAGCGGTTACACAAGGAACTTTGGAAACTCTTCCTACCAGAAACCTCCAGCTCAAGACAACAAGATGGAGGCTATGATGGAACAGCTTTTAGAAGGGCAACAGAAGTTGACAGTGAGTTTCAATGGCAAGATTGATGCGCTGTATGAGGACCTGAATGGGAAGATAGAGAGCTTGGCCTCTCATGTGAAGAAGCTAGATGTTCAAGTTNGGCAACAGAAGTTGACAGTGAGTTTCAATGGCAAGATTGATGCGCTGTATGAGGATCTGAATGGGAAGATAGAGAGCTTGGCCTCTCATGTGAAGAAGCTAGATGTTCAAGTTGCCCAAACATCAGGAGCTGTAAATAGGCAAGAAGGATTCCTTCCAGGGAAGACATATACCAATCCCAAACGCCATGTGAACGCTGTCACATTGAGGAGTGGGAAGAACCTTCAGCCTGTGCAGAAGAGAGGGTCTAGCACTGCAGAATTCGAGGAGTTAGAAGATATTGAAGATGCTGCGGAGCTAGTTTCGATCGACACCACCGAGTGTCGATCGACACCCGAGGAGATTGACGACAAATCAGAGAATCCCGACGCGAAGAATTCGAGTTCAGAGGCACGTGTCGATCGACACCAGGAGGGTGTCGATCGACGCTCATCACGGACTACCACAGATCAGCCTACAACACCGAAGGCTGTAGCAGAAAGGGTTTACAAACCATAGATCCCTTTCCCCCTGATCACGAAGAAGTCCAAGAAGGAGCTACTGGAAGCTAGATGCAAGGCTATCATGGATAGACTCGTGGTTGAAATTCCTTTGATGAATGTCATTAGAACTACTCCAATGATAAAGAGATATCTGAAGTGGATGATGACCAACAACATAGATATGGAGGAAGGAGTTATGATGATATCAGAGCAAGTTAGTGCTGTCATTCAAAACAGGTTACCAGAAAAGCTCTCCGATCCAGGAAGCTTTGTTCTTGATTGCTCCTTTTTCTCGGACAAGTTTGGGAGATCTCTATGCAATTTAGGCTCTATTGTCAACTTGATGCCTCTTTCAGTTGCTCTCGGGATGGATATGACAGACTTCAAGGCCACCAAAATCTCCTTAGTCCTTGCTGATCGCTCTATCAGGATCCCCGAAGGTGTTTTGGAAGATGTTCCTATCAGAGTTGGAGATTGTTTAATACCCACAGACTTTGTGGTATTAGCCTATGATGAGGAACCCAAAGACCCTCTCATTCTTCGTAGACCATTCTTGGCTACAGCTGGAGCCATCATTGACGTGAGGAAGGGAAGGATCGCACTAAACGTTGGTGATCTGGTGATGAATTTTGACATGGAGAAGCTGATGAAGGGACCAACAATTGATGGACAAACCTTCTATGTCGATTCACTCACCAACCTTGCTGAAGAAATTTTCCAAGAGGACCACCCTACAGACCCTCTGGAACGTGCATTGACCACTTCCAGAAAGGACATTGAGTGCTTGGACGATGCAGCTGCTGGATATGCAAAGATGTTGGATACAAGCGAGCAAGTGATGCAACTAGTCGATGCTGAGGACTTGTGTCTATCGACATCGAGCAGTGTCGATCGACACCATGCGCGTACAACAACAAAAGCCACACTCGCCGATTGGAGTGAGATCAAAGCACCTAAAGTTGAGCTCAAATAGCTCCCTGCCGGGCTAAGATACGCATTTCTTGGTCCTAATTCGACTTATCCTGTTATAGTAAATGTTTCCTTAAACAACGCAGAGCTCACTTTATTGCTAAGCAAGCTCCGCAAGTATCACAAAGCTCTTGGCTATTCTCTTGATGACATTTCAGGTATCTCACAAGACTTATGCATGCATCGGATTCACCTTGAGGATGAGACCAAGTTGTCGATTGAACACCAAAGGAGGCTGAATCCGAACCTAAAGGAAGTTGTCAAGAAGGAGATCATGAAGCTGTTGGACGCAGGGATCATCTATCCCATCTCAGATAGTGCTTGGGTCAGCCCTGTTAACGTGGTCCCTAAGAAAGAAGGAGTCACAGTGGTGAAGAATGAAAAGAACGAGCTGATTCCCACAAGGACTGTGACTGGTCACAGGATGTGCATAGACTACAGAAAGCTGAATGCCGCGACCAGAAAGGATCATTTTCCTCTGCCTTTCATTGATCAGATGCTGGAGAGATTGGCGAATCATCCCTACTACTGTTTCCTTGATGGCTATTCAGGATTCTTCCAGATTCCTATCCATCCGGATGATCAGGAGAAGACCACTTTTACATGTCCCTATGGCACTTTTGCATATCGCAGAATGCCATTTGGACTTTGTAATGCTCCTGCGACCTTTCAGAGATGCATGATGTCCATCTTCACAGACATGATTGAGAGGTTCATGGAGGTCTTTATGGATGACTTTTCTGTGTATGGGTCATCTTTTAAAGACTCTTTGGAGAACTTGTGTGCAGTACTTCAGATATGTGAGGAGAAACACTTAGTCCTGAACTGGGAAAAGTGTCATTTTATGGTCAACGATGGGATTTTACTTGGACACAAGGTTTCAGCAGCTGGAATCGCCGTGGATCGCGCCAAGATTGAAGTCATGACGACTTTGTAAGCACCGGATTCTGTGAAATCAGTGAGGAGTTTTCTAGGTCACGCTGGGTTATACAGAAGATTCATCAAGGATTTCAGCAAGATCGCGAGACCACTCACTGCTCTTCTCTGCAAAGACGTGAAGTTTGAGTTCACAGACGAATGTCTTTCAGCCTTTGAGCAAATCAAGCAAGCCTTAGTTAGTGCTCCAATTGTTCAACCACCGGACTGGGATCTACCTTTCGAGGTGATGTGCGACGCAAGTGACTTCGCAGTAGGAGCTGTGTTGGGACAGAAGAAGGACAAGAAGCTACACGCCATCTATTATGCCAGCATGACTTTGGATGATGCTCAGAAGAATTACGCAACTACGGAGAAGGAATTGCTAGCTGTGGTCTTTGCCTTTGAAAAATTTCGCCAATATCTTGTTGGCTCAAAGGTGATTGTCCACACTGATCATTCTGCATTAAAGTATTTGATGCAGAAGAAGGATGCAAAGCCAAGGTTGCTAAGGTGGATTCTACTTCTTCAAGAGTTTGACATAGAAGTCAAAGACAAGAAAGGAGTTTAAAACGGAGTAGCTGATCATCTATCAAGGATTCAGATTGAAGATGACGTGCCAATAGATGATTTTCTCCCTGAAGAGAATGTTTATCTCGTTGAAAGTCGTTTCCAAGCTGAGAGTTCAGAGCCTTCGAGCTTAGTGTTGATCGACACTAGGGGGAGTGTCGATCGACACCCCGTCCAGATCAAAGGTCAACAACTCTTGTGCCCGCGTGTCGATCGACACCACCTGTGTCGATCGCCACCACCTGTGTCGATCGACACCACCTGTGTCGATCGACACCCTACGCGAGTTTCACTTTGCAGGATCTTGGATGAGGTGTTTCGACAGCCAATCTTTGCCATTAATGCTGCGAATCGACCATGGTATGCTGACATTGTGAATTCACTTGCTGCTGACATTGAGCCCAAGCATCTCAAGAACTATGAGAAGAAGAAGTTCATGAGAGAACTTAGGAGATACTATTGGGATGAGCCTCACTTGTACAAGCATTGTTCAGACAATGTTTACAGAAGGTGCATTGCAGAGAGTGAAGTTCGTGATGTTTTGTTCCATTGTCATGGTTCTGAGTATGCTGGACACTTTGCTACATTCAAGACGGTGTCCAAGGTTCTTCAAGCAGGCTTTTGGTGGCCTACTATGTTTAAGGATGCTCCGTTATTCGTCATGCAATGCGATGTTTGTCAGAGGAGAGGGAAGATCAGTAAGAGGAATGAGATGCCACATAACTTCATCCTTGAAGTTGAGGTCTTTGATTGTTGGGGCATTGATTTCATGGGTCTTTTTCCTCCATCCTACGGAATGCAGTATATCTTGGTGGCTGTCGATTATGTGTCTAAGTGGGTGGAGGCAGTTGCTTCTAAGACCAATGATGATGTGGTTCTTAAGCTCTTCCAGACCATCATTTTTCCAAGATTTGGAGTGCCGCAGATTGTCATTAGTGATGGTGGATCTCACTTTATCAACAAGGTGTTTGACAAGCTGCTGAAGAAACATGGAGTTCAGCACCGCGTGGCTACTCCTTATCATCCCCAAACGAGTGGGCAAGTGGAAGTTTCCAACAGACAGATCAAGCAAATTCTGGAGAAGATAGTGGGAAAGACAAGGAAGGACTAGGCCGCGAAACTAGACGATGCACTTTGGGCCTACAGGACTGCATACAAAACGCCTTTGGGAACTACACCTTTCCAGCTGCTCTATGGCAAAGCTTGGCATCTTCCAGTTGAGTTGGAACACAAGGCACATTGGGCTATCAAGAAGATGAATTTCGACTTGAAGCCTGCTGCATAAAGGCGCCTACTTCAGCTCCACGAATTGGATGAACTTCGTTATCATGCTTATGAAAACTCAAAGCTCTACAAAGAAAGGAATAAAGCATATCATGATAAGAAGATTGTCTCCAGACAATTCGAGCCAAATGACCAGGTACTTCTGTATAACTCTCGTTTGCAATTGTTTCCTGGTAAATTGCGTTCACGTTGGTCAGGTCCTTTCACCATCAAAGAGGTCAGCCATATGGAGCAATTGTCCTTACAAACTCCAAAGGAGAAGAGTTCACTGTGAATGGGCAGCGAGTGAAATACTATTGGGCTGAAGCCGAGATTCCAGACGGACACATTGTGTCTTTGGATGATGCACCCAACGCTTAAACGCGTGAACAGTCAAGCTATTGACGTTAAACGAGCGCTGAGTGGGAGGCAACCCACTAAAGTATGTTTTCTTTTATTTTTCATTTTGGATTTTGGTTTTACTAATTTATTTTGGCATTTATAAAAAAAAAAAGGAAGGTTCGTTCAAGCCTAGTGTCGATCGACACCAAAGAGTATCGATCGACACCACCACGGGACACATGTAAGTCTTCAAAACCCGATTCTTTTTCTTCTTCCTCCATTTTTCAAAAACCCGAAACACTTAGCAAATTTCCCCCAAATCCCAAATTCTCGTTTCTTAACCAAATTGAGTGATTCTTTGCTATAATCCGTGCGGATTTTAACCCTCTTTCATAATCTATCATCCATTCATTCGATCTGCAAAGGTATGTTCTTCAAATCTTCCAATTTCATTTTCGGACCTAAGGTGAAAATTTTCGAATTCAACCTTTTTAGCTTGATTTCTCTGTTGAATCATGTTTATTTAGGTTGTCTAACATGGTATAGATCACTACCCAACAGTTTTTCATCCTTCAATTCACTTAATTTGAAATTTTTGGGATTTTTGTAAATTGATGATGCGTGTTGTGAATTTGGATTTTTCATTAGGTTTTATGGTCTACACTAGGTCGATTATTGCTATTGGGATTGTTGGGTTGACGTTTTGATGATTCATGAAGTTTCAATTGTGATTTTTGAGTCGGATTGGATTTTCCCGCATGGTGTCGATCTGGTGTCGATCGACACCCGATCTGAACTGACATTTTGTTCTTCATTTCTTAGAATGTGAATTTGATTTTGGTTTAATTTTCTTTTGCAGATGGCTCTTAGGACTAAGAGACCACGGGAAACCGACGTCGAAGCCTCAGGAACTGCAAATGATGAGGCAATTCTGGCTCTTCCTCCATGGCCTAAGCCTGAAAAGGTGAAGGTTCGGGTTACACGACATTGGGACGATTCACCAGCTGCGGAGGTGGCAAAGGACGCGTGTATTTACAGAGACATCAGCGAGACATGGGATGATTACGACACGCTGTTCTACAATGCGTGGCTGCGAGTAGAGATCGCTCCAACTCGCTTTGCTTGTGAGAAGACGATGAGCGAGCTAGGAATCAAGGATGACATCCTGTCTTTGATGAACAGAATTGGGATGGGCACCATTGCGACGCGGCAGTACGATCTTTACCCAGACCTTGTCCGCCAGTTCATTGCCACAGCCCGAGTCTACTACTGGAACGAGATCAACCGGAATGCTCTGGAAGGCACATTGACCTTCCTAATCCGCGGAATCCGCTACCGCATTTCACTTCCAGACCTCTGCGGGATCTATGGATTCGCAGACGAGCATGCCACTGGGGTCTCTCTTCAAACGCAGCTGCCAGATAACCAGGATTTTTGGTCGCACTTCGATAATGGGAGGTATGATTCGAAGACCTTCACTCAAACAGACATTCGCCATCCCACCCTGCGCTACTTGGTTCGACTGTTTGCTACTACACTTCTGTGTAAGCACGAGACAGGGAAGATGCGAGTGTCTGAGTTGGTTCTGCTTTACCGCGGTCTTTGGTCTAAGATTTATGAGGATGATGACGCTCCAGTTAGCGCGAACCTTGGCGCGGTGTTTGCTCATCACTTGGCTTCCTTGAAGATGAAGCCTTTCAGTGAAACGAAGGCAAAGCCAGAGACTATCGGGAGTCTTCTTACACCCATTTTCCAGCACTGCGGGATAGACACTTCTACCTGCTCCATTATTACATCGCGTGCTTTGGTGGATATGTAGTACTTGAAGAGGACTCACTGGGTGACCGGAGAGAGACTGTGGGCATTCAGCGACGAGCAGAGAGTGCAGCGTTTGGTACAGTTACCTGACAGGGATCTCACTCACATTACCAGCGATCCTCTGCGCCTCGCCTTTCACCCCAGTCCGAACAAAATTAGGACTGCTCACGTTGCTAGATGCAGAGGCACTTCTTCCCGACCAGTTGAGGATGCACCACGACCTTCTTGTTCTAGGCGCAGAGCACATGCCCCTTTAGAGCCTATTGGACCGCATCACCTTCCAAACGCTCCTGAGATTCCTATGGAGCAGGCTGCATTTTAGAGATATGTGGTTCAGAGCTTCCAGGCCATTTGGAACGCCATTGCCTCTGTGTCTACCTGTGTTTGACCGCCCACACCACCACGTTCCTCTCCACCACATGCTGATGACGACGAGTGACTCTTCCATCCTTTTTAGTATTTTGAGTCAATTTTTCTTTTTCTCTTGAGTCTGCATTTGATTCAGTACTTTGTTTCAAACTTGTCGCAGTTATTGAGCTTATTGGATTATCTTGTGCTTTTAACCTTTTGTTGAGTTTTCTAACAGCTTGGAAGAATTCTAACAAAAATCTGACTTAACAACATCAAAGTTCGCGTGGAAGAACTCTGTCTTCGGACAGAGTGTCGATCGACACACTCCAGTGTCGATCGACACGGCCATCTACCACAGCAACGATCGACACCATCTGTGTCGATCGACGCTACGCGCAGAAGTCAGGTAATCCGATTTTTTCTCTTTGTTGCAACAGTTTGGTACGAAATTTTTTTTCTATCCAAACTCATTCTTAGTAACACTAAGGACAGTGTTATTCAAGTCTGGGGGAGGTGGTTGCTAATCTTGTGTTTTGTTTTGAGAGTCAGTTGAGTCTTGAGTCAAAAAATTTCAAAATTTTGTTTTATTGAGTCAAAATTAGTTGGAACCTTCAGTTTTTCTAGAAACTAACCACAGGAAGTTGACACTTGAAAGAACCATCGTTATGAGAGTTGATTGCAGGACTTACTAAGTAGAAAGCTACAAGTGGAATCAGTCTAACAGGGCGAGTTCAGATCCCCTTACAAAGAACTAGGTATGCGCAAAACTTGATTCCTCTTTCAGTCCAAACAGATAGGCTATTGCAGTCTCTCCTTGATCTTTCCTTAAGAGAAAAGAAAAGAAAGAAAAAGAGTTTAAGTCTGGAATAGTGCCTTTGTCATGAGCTTGTCTCCTCACAAGGAACAATATTAGTGATGCTCTTGAACACGTCTCCTCACAAGGAACACAAGTAGAGAGTAGCACTATTCCAGAGATCCCAAAAAGAATAAGAAGAGTCAATGAAAAGATCTTAGAACACCCTGAAAATGGGCAGAAGTTGACTAAGGGAAGAGAAAATAGGGGAGCTGTATGAGAATGTCTTGTTCAGGCACTAAGGAAGGGAAAGAATCAGAAAAGTTCTATGGCATTACCAATGTTAGAGTTCGAAAATTTTACCAAGGAAAGGATCTGGATTTGAACTGGGAGATTGCTAAGCTTGTGGTAAGTACACTGAACATTTCCTAAGGTTGGCTCTATATCATGTGGATTCAAGAAGTGTTAATCAATGTGGCGTTCTGAAGAGGTACTCGAAAGTTTCTGTTTTCAAACTTCTACTTCATTCTAAGTTTCTGTTTTGCTTGAGGGCAAGCAAAAGCTAAGTCTGGGGGAGTTGATATATCATGGTTTTTACCCATTTTTGGACCATGATATAAGTGTTTTTATAGAGTCTTTTGTTAGTTTTAGAGTCCTATTAGAGTCTTTACAGGATGGAGAGCATTTGGAGCTAAATGGGAGAATATGGAACATTTTGGAGCATTTTGGAGAAGCAGCCGAAGTGATGAAGTCAAGAGAGTGGATTTACACGCAAGGTGTCGATCGACACCCTATGTGTCGATCGACACCAATGAAGACCGACTCGCTGATCAGATTTCCATTACAAAAAGGAAATCATCCAAGTTTTGAAGAATTACAAGTCTGCCCCTGGACGAAAAATCCCCTTCTATAAATAGTTTTCAGGCATTGTTTAGCCAAATACCTTATCATTATTTTCTGTTTTTGAGACTTAGAGAGAGATTGATCCTGAGCTTTTGGGGAGACAATTCTAACTCATCTGAGCCAGATTTCGAACCCCTGTATCATTCTCTATTCTTTTATGCAATTTATTTCAGCCATGATTTGTGTTTGCATAATTATGTCTGAGTAGTTTGCTAGTTAGGTTAGGGTGATTTAGGGTTTGATGAAGAGTTTGTAGAATCACTAGAATTATTAGGGAAATCAATTGGATCTTCACCTTGATTTGAGCTTAACTTGATTTTCTGAATTGATCACTTAGAAATCAAACCTTAGGTTATTTAATAGATGCGAGAGCATTATTAGTAACTTGAACTAATCATAGGTGAGCAAAATATCTATTCGCAAAGAGATTTGGTTTAGGTATTTTGTGAACAAATCGAACCTGTTCTTATTGCTTGCCTTAATTGTTTAAATTCGCAAAGAGATTTGGGATTTAGGAATTTAGGCATAGATAACTTCTGCAACGAGAGTTGATTGGTTTTAACTTAGAGTTTCGAGTTCTAGACGGTTCTTAATAAATCCCTAATAAACTTAGATTCTGCATTCTTGGATTCAACCTGATAATTATCCTTGCCTAGCGCTTCGTCTCCTGAACTTTAATCCATCTTAATCCGATTTACTGCTTATTTAATTTGAGTTTTAATTACATATAAATCGTCTAGCATAATCTAAACCTAGAAACCATAAGTGTAACTTAAACTTCTCTGAAGATTCGATACCCCTTATACTTCAACTGCATTGCTGTGCACTTGCAGTAGTTGATTATTTGTTTAAAACCTGAGCCCTATCACATATATTCTATTAAAATAGCATCACTTCAACAATTAACCAGAAACATGTATTATATTATATGATATGCAACTGTGCATGTATAATTTCACTAGGGTTTTATTAAGAATAATTTTGGAAACAATCTAAAAACATTAACAATAAATCAAATATACTATTCAAATAATTTTAAAAATGAAATAAATAGATTAAATTTACTTATGATATTATTAGATTATAAATAATAATCATCAACTAATACAAATTATATAATATTATCATCTATACCAAAATAAAACAATCAACACATCTCTAAACTCGACTTTAACAAATAAGTATATTTTTTTCATACAAAATAGAAAAAAAAAAAAAAAAAGATGTTTCCCAACTTAAGACAGGTTAAAATTTAGTAAAATTATATAATACATTATACAAAAAACTATTAACAAATCTCAAATTTTCACATACGTAAATATATTTTTTCAAAAAACCAACTAGATATTATAATTTTTTTAAAAAAATTCTCGTCCTGAGGTTAACAATACATCTATTACAACAACATTTATCTACCATCAAATAAAGTAAATATTTCATCATTACCAACAGATTATTCAATGATGATAACACTACTGTCATCAACAATAAATATGTTACGCCATCATTAATCTATCATTAAATAATTATTTTTTACCAATCCGATAATAAATTTACGAGGAAATTATCATTGGTTATTAAGTCTATCAACCAAAAATAAATTTAACATCATTAGCCTTAAATATCAATCAAATCATAAATCTACTACTACAAAACAGATTTTACTACTTCACAAAATAAAGTATACGAATAAGGGGAAAATTGAAAAAAAAAGGACATTTTTGTATAGGTTTGTGAAACTATACCTTTTATTTTAAACTTAGGGAAACTACACCTTAGATTAATGTTAATCCTAATATACCCTTAATAATCAAAAACAGAAAATTCAAAAAAAAAAACATAATAATAAAAATAATTTTTATAAAATTGAATAATTATTCTCTCTCTCCGTCTCTCTTTATACAAAGAGCTTTTTTAAGAATTTTTTTTCCTATGCATCTTAATCATTTTATGGTCGACAATGCAATTACATATAGTTGCAGATATAATTTGCTGAAGCATATTAATAATAAACTGGTCTTTTTCTAGTGTGATTCGAATACTATTTTTCAATCAGAATTCTAGATTCATATTTTTATCCATATTTTGGATTTAAAAGTTTTCTGTTTTTACTATAACTTAGTGAAGTTTTGGTTGTTGAATGCATGAGTAGAAAGCTTATCAAGACAAATCGTGTTCATTGTCATTATTCTTTAGTGACGGATTCAAAAGGGAAGAAAATGAAAAAAAGAATATTTATAATATTTTATTTCTTTCTAGGATACACAGAAGTTTAAATTTCTTAGAATATATATTCTAAACTTTTTAGAACATGTACAAAGTACAGAATACGTATTATAAACTTCGTAGAACACATACGAAGTTTATAATACGTATTTTAAACTTCGTAGAACATGTACAAAGTGCATATTATGTATTTTAAATTTTGTAGAATATGTACAAAGTGCAGAATATGTATTCTAAACTTTGTAGAATATGTACAAAAGTGCATAATATGTATTCTAAACTTCACAGAACATATATGAAGTTTAGAAGACGTATTCTAAATTTGTTAGAACATCAAAAATATTTTATCTTTTTATTTTTTTTTCAAAAACTTAAGATCAAAATTTGTTAATTATGGTGTTTTTGATTTTTCTATATTTTGTTTGCTCTTAATATATTTAAAATTTATATTAATTTGTTAGGGTTAATTTAGTCAAAATATGAACAAACCATTTAAAGGTATAGTTTTCCAAACCCTTAGTAAAAATGTCCTTTTTTTTCAATTTCCCCAATAAGTTTACTAATATAATATTAAATTTATTGTCCATTTAATAAACCTACCAAACTGAAAATAAGTTTATGACCCAGAAATTAAGTCTATTAAGTATTAACCTTATATTAAGTATGTTATCATTACACCCATATGTTTTCGTGTTTTGGTAGACTTATTTTTGTCTACATGACACAAAAAAATAATGACAGTTTTGTAATAACATTTTCGTCAACAAATAAAAATCGGTATAATAAAATATCTTAAAATTTCAAGATAATATGAATAATATTTAAATATAAGCATCATTTTGGTTCAAAATCAACTTTCCAATATCATTTTAGTAAATCATCCTAACTTTTATATCAAATGAAAGTGATATGAATCTTAACTTTAGTGCAACCTTATTTTTCTAGCGTCTGAGAACAAAGCTCATCATCTCGGTTTATTTATACTTTTCTATCAAAATCATTTATTTTCACTATTTTCTCTATTTTATTTTTATTCGGATGTTTTTTTGCATTCAAAGGAATATACATTTATTGAGCTTTTTAAATTATTTTATCATATAAAATTGACATATCTCATATTTTTACACTTTATTAGATTGAATTTATCGTCAAAAAAATAGACTGAATTCATGGTGAATTTTCTTCATAGGTTTCCTTAACGGATTGAATATTATGTTGAAATAATACATTAAATTTGATATTATATTTTTTTTAAATGACATATCTTTAATATTAAAATCAATTAATAAATAAAATCATAAATATACCATCCCAAAAAGCTTTACTACTTCACAAATAAAATATTCCAAATAAGTCTACTAATATAATATTCAACCCAGATATGTTCAGTTTTACTATAATGTAGAAAATGGAAATTATTCAACTTTTTCATACTAAGAATACAGTATAAAAGAGAGGTAAAATAAAATATATTTCACCATAAAGAAAAATCTTTAAATTAAACTATCAGGATAATAATTATTATGAAAAAAATATCATAGAATTAACTATGAGGATATACTTTATGATAAAATTGATTTTGAAAACTTATTAAATTCTTAAACACAATTATCGTATAAGAAATTATAATTTAAAATAAAATAATCTTAGTTTGAATTTATTATTCAGTTATGATTTATGCTTTTTTAAGCCATTTTAACTTATTTATTACCCTTAACTTTTTTTTTTTTACTTGAGACACACATATGAACAAAAATTCAGCCTGCTGAATAAATTTGAAAATTCCTTTCGATTCTTCCACTTGTATTATTGTTTTCGATCAGTCGTTTTAACTTAAAAACTATGAACAAAAATAAAATAGTGCACATTATTTTTATAAGAATGCCAACGATGACTTTTTTTCGTTGCGCATTATTTTTATAAGAATACCAACAAAGAACGAAGACCAAAACAAAAAGAAATTATAAGAAAAAAGAGTTCTTCTTCTTCTCCTTCATAAGTTGTATTCACTACGAGCTCTCGTACATCTATTCATCTTGTACTCGAATACTTGTTCTTATCAATAAAATCAACTTATTAATTCTAAGTATTAAACTTAACATTTGAAATGATTTGAGAGGATTTGAGTTTTAATGAGTATTCAAAGTAGAATTTGGAGTGATTTGTATTAAAATCACAAATCCCATGTTATTCAAATAGAAATTTTAAAATGTTGTTTAAAATCCAGTGTTATTGAACTAGTGATTTAAAAATATATCTTCAAATCCACAGTTATTGGAAATATTTTAAGTAATGGATTATAAGAGATTTGGAGTGATTTTATGATGTTTTGGTGAAGTTTCCTAGTTAAAAATAAAAAAAAATCCAAATCTTATGGTTTTAGGTGAGATTTGATAGAATTTTAATAACAAATCATGAAAACTTCCATAATTTAACCAAAATCATTTTAAAACTCATTAAAACTCAAATCCTCCCAAATCATTTCAAATGTTAAGTTCAATACATCGCCCCTAAGATTTGAATTTTTTTTATTTTTAACTAGGAAACTCCATCAAAACATCTTAAAATCACTCCAATAACAGTGAATTTGAAGATATATTTTCAAATCACTAGTTCAGTAACACCGAATTTTAAACAACATTTTAAAATTTTCTGTTTGAATAACAGAGGATTTGTGATTTTAATACAAATCACTCCAAATTCTAATTTGAATACACCCCCTAAATTTTATATTCGTTGATTCATAAAAAAAATATTTATTTATCCTTTTTCCGATCTATTTAATCATTGCGTGGATTTTAGTGCCCACACACATTATTTATATAAGAATACCAAAAGAACGAAGACCAAAACGAAAAGAAGAAGAAAAAAGAAAAATGAGCTCTTCTTCTTCTCCTTCCCGCAGTAATCTTCAGGATTTAAGATCTGTGATCGGACGAAAAGAAATTATAAGAATCTCGATTCTGTTTCTTGTTTTGACTGCTTCGTGTTTGGTTTTATACAAAACCGCTTATCCTCTGCAACGACTTGATGTCAACAATCTCACCTCTCTTATCTCTTCTCCATCTCCACCATTTCCAAATCTCAACTCATCAGATATACCTCCAGAAACAGTAAGCTCTCCTCAGTATTCAGATCTGATACGTACTCTGCTTCGTCTGTTTTCTATGGTTTCAATCTGTAATTTTGAGTCCAATTTTGTTGTTTCAGACAAAACGAAAGATCAGTTTCGAGGAGATTTTGGAGAAGGCGTCGACAAAGAACAGGACAGTGATTATAACGACACTGAATCAAGCTTGGGCAGAACCAAAGTCTATATTTGCTCTCTTCTTAGAGAGTTTTCGTATTGGACAAGGAACACAACAGCTTCTGAAACATGTAGTCGTGGTTTGCTTGGATCCCAAGGCGTTTGAACGATGCTCACAGCTTCATTCTAATTGCTACCAAATTGAAACCTCAGAAACAGATTTCTCTGGCGATAAAGCTTACAACACTCCTGACTATATCAAGATGATGTGGCGCAGAATCGAGCTTCTTACACAAGTTCTCGAAATGGGTTTTAACTTCATATTCACGGTATCAATCTATGGTCTTAATTCTTTCTTACTTTTGACCAAAATGGTCTTAATTCTTCATGTCTGTGTTAATCGTGTACGGTCATGTCTGAGTTGGGTTCATAATCTTTTAGTCAAAAATAAAATAAAATATAATGGTTTTACGATTCTGCAAGATTTCACATATATTTTTTTCTCTTTCGCAAAAAAAAGATTTCACATATAACATTTAGCCAACTTTTTTCGTTTTTTCTTTTCTTCATTGATTGCGTTTGCCGAACTTTTTTTTTCACCAAAACCTAGGCATTTTGTTATTATTATTATTATTTTTCACGGATCTTCCGTTTCTAATTATTAATTTATAATAGTTACATCTACACCATAAATCAGTATTTTCCGTTTGATAATTTCCGCTATTCTATTCCCAAATTTCTTTTTGTTACACTTACACCAAAACGTTTTTTTTTTATAATAATAATAATTACATAGTTTTACAGTTATGTCAAATTTTCTTTGTATGATAAATTCCGCCTACATTTTCTTATTTTCCATCATTCTTTAATAATCACTTATAAAATTCTAGTGTATGCAATTGTATATATAGGACGCAGATGTAATGTGGCTTAGAGATCCATTTCCTCGGCTATATCCAGATGGAGATTTTCAAATGGCGTGTGATAAATTCTTCGGAAATCCATTCGGTTTAGACAATTGGGCCAATGGAGGTTTCGTATACGTGAGGTCGAACAATCGAAGTATTGAGTTTTACAAATTCTGGTACAAATCTCGTTTGAATCATCCAGGGTTACATGATCAAGATGTGTTCAACAAAATCAAGCACGACCCTTTTATCTCTGAGATTGGAATCCAAATAAGATTCTTTGATACGGTATACTTTTGTGGGTTTTGTCAAACGAGCAAAGACATAAACTTAATCTGCACAATGCATGGTAATTGTTGCCTTGGTTTGGAGAAGAAGCTTCATGATCTGAATCTTGTTCTTGATGATTGGAGAAAGTATATGTCTTTCTCGAAACATGTAGAGAATACGACTTGGAGTGTTCCTAAAATGTGTTTGAAATAGTCATGAGGATTTATGTTATAGAATTTGGATGAAAAGTAAAGAAAGAATAAGAATGTTTACTGTGGTGTAAAGAAACTGTTCGACTCTCTAATCTAATCAAATTGTCCCCTTTTTTTTTTGTTATAAATCTTCCAAATTTGATAAATCTTAACTGTGTTTGAGTCGTCGTTTAATTATATATATGCTAGAAAAAAAGATCTTCTAGGCCGGCGCCTAACTACATTTTTAAAACAAAATATTAATTACTACAGTACTGATCATGAAAGAATTGTCAAATGAACGAAGAAGGTTCATTTGCATAAAGATATACTTTTACAAATTTCACTTGCAAATGAGAGACTTTAGCCACTGTAACAATTTTTTTTTTAACCCAAAACTACCCGGCATGTACATACAAAAATTATGGATAACTTACCGTGAACTAATGATAATATTTTTGAAGAAAAGTAATCATTATGTCGCATACCATCTGTAGAATTATACAAAATATAAATATATTATTGAATTGATTGTGTTAATTATACAAGATAATAAGATACATATATATAGTGATTAACATTAAAATATTGTTAACACCAAATAATGTAAATCTTCCTAATCCTTATCATAATAGGATATTTATGATGAAAATATTATTCGATTGAGTTTCACGGACTTCAATTTATAAACGGCCTTTGACAATACATGGTCCGCAAAATACACATCTTGCTTCTCAAGATATCTCAAATACTCCTCTGCACGACAAAAGTGGGACTCGAAACGCAAACTATGTAATCACAAAGCGGAACACCTATGTCGTGGACACTTGTCGAGGATGGACAAAACATGTTAACTGACTCCTCCTGATTAAACTTCAATCTTCATGGGGATGAAACTTCAACTTGTCTTTGATCTTGATAATAGAGGGAAAATAACATCTTATGGGTGCAACTGCAACTCCACAAATAATTGTCCTTATTTCGGACAGTCCATAAATCGGACTAAAAATGACCTAAAAACACGAGCGTTCTACTAAAACTCCCTAAGACCATAACCAAACTCCCCCGTAATAGGAAAAACCAAAAACCTTGAGAAGAAATTTTAAACCGTAGAATATATCTTAAAAATAAAACTAATAATAGCCCGTGAAAACCAAATTATGTGAAAGAGACTACGCATAACCCAAAAGATGTCAACAAAAATTATGCTTTGTGATTCAGTGTACTTATCTTAAAGTATAATGCTTTGTGTTTTAACAAGAAACAAATGGACAAGTAGTGTTTTGTTTTTGTTTTAAGAAGTAGTTAATGAGAAGGTTTATCCATTGATCAAAATCAAAATCAAAGTCTTGTTGTTTTCTTTTGTATCCATTGATAGTAATCCACCGATGTTGTCATATGTCCATTGATTAACCAATTAGGCTTCACGAATTCTTTTGGGTGACCATCCACAAGTAGTCATCCATCTAAGGCAACCAAAAGTGACAATCCATAGAAACATTATTTATGAACTTAATCTCTTCAAATAAAAAATCAACTAGTCAACAAGCCAACAAGAAGGCTTTGAACAAACAAACAAAAAAAAGAACAAGGTTTGGATGGTAATCTACTCCCTTAAAAGCATGTAAGTAGTGGAAAGTGTCTCTATTTAGCATATAAATTGTAGAAAAAGTGTCTCTAAGTGAAATAAACCCATGATATCACATCTGCGAGAACATTTTGTGAACGTAAGAAGTTTCTTCATGGTATTTGAGACTTGGTTTGTTAGAGGAGAGAAACACAAAATGAGTTTCTTGAGGACTAATGAATTCTCAAGAATATATCTCACAATTCTTTCATCAAAATTTTCTTCTTGTGCTTTAGTTGATTAATTAATTAACCCTGTTGAACTATCGATTCCGAATAAATTATTGTTTTTTACTATAAAAATATAGAAGGAAACAAGATATTTTTTTATGACCAGGAAACCAAATTTATTCATTGATTTTTTTAATTTTATAAGATTTTTATTTTTAAAAAAAAATGTAAAAAGATATACCAATTTCGAATTATTTTTAGTTTATTTTGTTTATTTTTTTTTAAAGTTGTCGGAAATTTGTAAAAAAAATATTTATCAATTTATTTAAAAAATATTTCCGACGAAAGTTTTTTTAAAATTCAATCGAAATTTGTCAGAAAATTTTGATGAAAATTTTCGAGAAAATGAATTATTGTAAAATTTCCGACAAATTCGAATTTTCGACAAATCCAAATTTACGAGACTCGAATTCTGACAAGCTTTTATTTGTCGGAATTAATGTGTTTTCTTGTAGTGATAATATATGTATTGATCATTAAAAATATATTGGTCTAAAATTTTTAGAGAATATTCCACTTGTTCTCCAATACAATAAAATTTCAGACGAATATACTTTTAAGGGAAAACCGACATTTAAATCCCGAACTTTCAAATTTCGGTGATTATAAGCCTCAAACTTTTAAAAAACATAACGGAGTTTAATTCCGTTTAAATTTACGGTCAATCCAAAACGACGTCGTATTCAAATACAGAAAATCCCCAAATTCAGCTCTCAATCCCTAATTCTCTCTCGACTCTCAAGCTCTCTCTCTCTCGCGACTCAAGCTCTTTCCTCTCTCGATTCTCTTCTAAAAAAGCCGATTTCACTCAAAATCTCATTTGCAATAGGATTCAGGTCATTTCGTGGAGGCTCAGATATTGGAATCTCTCGCCGTCGATTACACTGACGAGAGCGAGATCATCTCCGTCGGGGATGAAGACAATTTCATCAACAAACACAATTTCCGATCCCCATTCGTATGTGGCTGCCGTGATACAGGCGAGGCCCTGAGGCGAATCCGAGAAGTCGACGCCATGATCAGGATCCAAGGAGATCTCACCGGAACAGGGAACATTGCGGAGACTGTGAGGAACGTTAGGTCATTGATGGGCGATGTTAGAGTCCTAAACAACATGGACGACGAAGAAGTGTTCACGTTCGCTAAGAAGATATCAGCACCGTATGATCTCGTGGCTCAGACGAAGCAGATGGGAAGGGTTTCGGTTGTGCAATTCGCGTCAGGCTGATGCCGCCTTGATGATGCAGCTCGGTTGCGATGGAGTCTTCGTTGGTTCAGAGGTTTTCGATGGTCCAATAGATCCGTTCAAGAAAGTAAGGGTCATTGTTCAAGCTGTTCAGCATTACAACGATCCTCATGTTTTGGCTGAGATGAGTTCTGGGCTGGGAGTAGTGCAATGAGAAGCTTAAGCGCTTGTGGTAACAGGATTCAGGATTTTAGCCAAGGAAGTGTTTGATGGAGTTTAAGTTTGCAAACATCTTTTTGTGTTTTTTTGTTAATGCTGTTGCAAATCGGCTTTCTAACATCTGTTGTGCTGGTGCAAATGGTATTTTTTTGTTGTTTAATCGAAGCTTTGCAACATGATGTTGATGGCTATAACCAAGCGCATATATATATATATATATATATAGAATTTTTCTGAAATATGAATTCCCAACAAGAAGGGAGATTTGAGATATTACATTTGAGGAGATTAGTCTCTTATTTCTTGCCACTTTTCTTAAGCCCAGCGCCACCGAATGATCCCTTTTGTGATGCCTTGGTCCTGAGTTCTTTAAGTGCCTGTTTTCATCATCACGAAAACAAGATAATCAGCAACCACTTCTTCTTGAGATTGTTCAATGAATCATGTAACTAAGATTAGAAGAAGGAAAATAAAACAACTCTTACATTCTCTTCATCCTTCTTTTTTTGCATTAACTCCATATCATGCTGCATTCGGAACAAAGTAAAACGTTCGTTTCGTAAGAGTACAAACACAGAAGTGTAAGTCGTAATTCAAAGAGACCTAAAGATTCTCAAATTTATGCTCAAATTTGCAGGCAAAACACATAAACCGACCAAGATTTTCCAAGATAAAAAGAGTTGAAGAAAGATCATACCTCATCGTACTCCTTCTTACCAGACTTGTGATGCTTCAAGGGCTTCAATTTCCCTCATGAGACACCAAAATATAAACCGATCAATCAAGAATCATATTATACATATCACAGAAAAGATTGGATTTACCATGACGTTTTACAAGGAAACATGTAAAATCATAAGACACGAATGTTGAATTTCGATGCATTAAGAGCACACAAGATTAATTAATATAGACCAGCAAGCACCTCCCATTAATATTCTTGCTTTATGAATCCATGAGATCAAAATCAGAAAGCAAGGATATACCAACAAAAATTGTGAAGCAAGATAGATGAAAACGAATTGATTTGAACAAGACAATCGATTCTTGAGTGAAATCGGTTTTTTTAGAAGTGAATCGAGAGAGCAGAGAGCTTGAGTCGCGAGAGAGAGAGCTTGAGAGTCGAGAGAGAATTAGGGATTGAGAGCTGAATTTGGGGATTTTCTGTATTTGAATACGACGTCGTTTTGGATTGACGGTAAATTTAAACGGAATTAAATCCGTTAATTCGATTTGTTAGTTGAGATAACGACAAGACTAATTTGGCCGAGTCAACTAAGGATTAAAAAGTTAGTCAACATAAAAGTTTGTTGTTTAATATATTTTTTAAAAGTTGAGGCTTATAATCACCGAAATTTGAAAGTTCGGGATTTAAATGTCGGTTTTCCCATACTTTTAATGATCAATACATAATATTATCACTTAATCCACGTGTTTTCTTGGGAATGTGACAAGAGCTTGATGACGTGGTAGAGGAACTTGAGAAGATTGCTATTGTTAAACTGCTTCAACACAGATCAATTATCTCTCTCGTCGGAAATGTTCAGCGATGTATGTTTCTAAAAACTACACAATAAAGTGTTGACAAAAACGATCAAAAAAAATTTGAAAAAATTAAAGTAATACAGACGTGAATTTGGTTTAATTTATTGTTTCGCATATTTTAGTTTTCTCTAGTTAAGTACGCTGACTGATTTAGCATAACATATGTTGACAAAACAACTAAATACTAGCTCATAACCTGTGCTATACGTAAAATGAAAAATCTATAAATAATTTTACTAAAATTATTTTGAAATTATTTAAAGTAAAAATAATTTAATCAATTTTATATATATATATATATATATATATGTAAATAATATGTATAAGTAACAATAAAAATTGTTTTACTACTGAAATTGCAAAATGACAAATTTATTATATGATTTAATATTTAATTTTAATATTATTTTTGTACGAATGTAATTGTATATTTAGGTTAACCCGCAAAGACTACCAAGTAAAAAAAATTTCATTTAAGAAAAATAAATTATTGTAAATTTTATTTTAAAATACTATATATTTACATAAAAGATATATAAAATAGATTATATATTTTTAATTTTAATATTGTTGATCAATTATCTAAAATTATATATAACTAACTCAATATTTATAAACTCATAATTTTTTTATCCAATAATTTAATTAATTTTATATGTATGTTATTTGCGGGAGCTACTCCGCGAGACGAGCCCTCACAATACGAATAAAAAAACATGGCTACTTTTGGGCCACGATACTTGTGGACTGTGAAAACTACGCCGCGAAGTGCGACAGCTGTCAGAAGCACGCACCAACGATTAACCAACCTACGGAGACATTCTCATCTATTTGTGCTCCGTACTCGTTCATGAGATGTTCAATGGACATCGTATGACCAATGGTCCCGTCCGGACCAAAACAATTGAGATTCGTCCTAGTCCTAACAAATTACTTCACAAAGTGAGTGCAAGCAAGAGCTTACCAACAAACCATTGAAGTAGACGTCAAAGATTTTATCTGGCAAGATATTATCTGCAGACACGGTCTCCCATACGAGATCGTAAATGACAACATATCCCAATTTATCTCAAGATCATTCCGTAACTTCTGCAAAAATAGAAAATCCATATAAGCTACTCCACACCACAATACCCACAAGGGGAACGACCAAGCAGAAGCTACCAATAAAACCGTAATGAGCAACATCAAAAAGAGGCTCAAAGCCAGAAAAGAGATGTGGTCAGACGAACTAAACGCAGTCCTATGGGCTTGCCTCACCACTCCTCACAAAGCAAGTTAAGAGACACTGTTCTCACTAGCCTACGACATGGAGGCAATCATCCCCGCCAAAATCAAAGTACTAACCCTTCGAAGAGAATTGTGTCCCATTAACATGGAACTCAACGAAGAATTGTTACGAGACCGACTTGACCTGATCGAAGAAAAACGAGATCAAGCACTGGTCCACATCCAGAATTATCAGCAAGCAGTAGCTCACTACTACAATTCCAATGTCAAAGAACGAAAGTTCAAAGTTAGGGACCAAGTCTTAAAAAAAGTATTTGACAAAACATGCCGAACAGGTGGAAAGCTAGGAGCCAATTAGGAAGGCCCCTACAAGATCACCGAAGTAGTACGCCCCAGCGTTTACTAACTCTTCAACTACGCGAAGAAAAAAGCCGAACTGCGTCCATGAAATTCCATATACCTGAAACGCTACCATTACTAAATAGTAAAACAATTGAACTACGTTAAGGCTTGATCCCCTAGCGGGGTACGTAGGCAGCTCGTCCCTAGAGTCCAACCCCCACACTCCCAAAACCTTTCACGGTTCACACAGTGTACAACAATTGTAAACATCTTTCATAAATAAAGATTTCACATTGTTCCACTTTCCAATTTTCCTATTGCACAATCTCGAACCATCGAAAGTCTCGCGATCTCTTAAAATCGATACGCGACTAACTTAGACGCAACGAGCACTCGGAAATAATAAAAACCCGCTAAACAACGTCTGGCCAGATAAAACATTGAAAGCTCATCTCCATCGCGTCCTGATCAAACTCCCAACCAATCAAACACTTCTTGAAACCATAACAGCCTAAACAAACTCGAGTCAGGCACATATCGAGCTACCGCTCGAACTCAAGCAAAACCATAGAAGCCGAATCACCACTCACATTCGCATCCTAAAAACAACATCAACGAACATCGACGAGCTACGATAGACGAATCGAGAACAACCCAAACCCGAAAAAAAAACTTTCACGAACTCTCGAAATATCGTGGTCTTCACCCCGTGAAAACTCGGAACGAAAGCCACCAAGAGTCCGAATAAGCGTAACAAGTAAATTCGGTGAGCCCTCGCCCATCCGAAAAACATACGATCGAAATTTTAAGGAAACTTGACTGAGCGAAATACGGCCCGTCCAAAAAGCAAACGATCAAACTACTAAGGAAATTTAGTTCAATATCAACTAAAATCGACGAGCTATAGCCCGCCCAAGAAAAAAAAATGATCAGATTCCTAAGAAAACTTAGTTCGACTAAAAACAAGGCACCAAAGATGAAATCCTTCACAGGCAACAGATCCTAAAAGTTGCAAGGGCTAAACGCCCAAAAAGAAAAAATCAAGTTCAAACATAAAGCATAAAAGGATTAAAACCCTCTCGGGCATCGTCCAAACAAAAAAGCAAAAGAAGACAAGGGTTGGCGAGCTGATAGGAAGATTACTCCCCAACAGGATTAGCTCCCCCAACGACCTCCACGCCCTCTTTCTCAACATCATCCTCTCCGGTCCGGAGAACCTCGACAGACGCACCCGCGCCGACACGAGCACCTCCAGCCCTCAAGCAACTAAGATCCTTGTCGCCATTGCTCCCGAACTCGTTCACACCAGTTGGAACCTAAGTAAAAGGATCGACCTCCATCCGAACCAAATCCTTCGAAATTTGAGGAAGATCGAGCTTCGCAAGAGTTAAATCTGAAACAGTAAGAATACCGAGACGTTTCTTGTACTCATCAGCCTTTGCCTTCCACTTCGGAAGCTCCACCTCGTTGGTCATCTCCCCATACGTCAGCTCCGTGAACAAGTCAATGTTAGCAACAGCCTCCTGAAGCGAAATCTGACAATCCACCTTGAGCTTTTGCTTCTCCCACTTTTCCTTCAAAATCTTCAACAACGAGTTGTACTGGCCAGAGACTTCGCGTCTACCAGCCCGAGCGGAGCGACGAATTGCCACATCCCTTGAAGCCTAAAGATCGCTGTTTTGAGCATTGAGACGCGCAGCTCGATCAATCGCAGCCTGACGCTCAGAGTTAGCGACCCGAACTTAAGCATCCAGAAGCTCGATATGATGCTTCAGATCGCTGACAGAAGCATGCTCCCTTTTGCAAATCTCCTCCCGAGCTTCAACAGACTCCAGAGCCGCTTTCATCTTGCTAACCACAAGCTTCATGCCATCGAGCTCTTTAACCGGGGGAACATCTTTCACACGACGCTCGAAGTACGCGAATAGCAGATTGGTGGCCTCCATGCTCTGACACCAAAACAATATAATCAATACCATAACACGATAAAAAACGATAAAGTTATCAACTAAATTATCTGAGCATTCGCTACGGCCGCTTTGACATACAAATCGCGCCCTTCCATATCATCGAGAGCAGGGAGCGCACAGCCCGCAGGCTTGCAATGTCTCACCAGGTGCGCAAGATCCTCCAGATCATCCAAAATCAGAGAATCCCGAGTATGCTCGTACTTCCAGTGAAAGGGCCTACTCCCTCCAGAATCGGCATTATTGCCACCCAGTGACCACGAGGCATCGCCCCTTTGCCTCTCAAGCCGAGCCCTTTTGTGTACGGGTTGCGTCCCACCATTGGTATCAGAGCTATGAGACTTCGAGCTGAGGATAGTCACGTCCCGAAGCGGGGAGTTGTTGTCCTGGCGATTGCTAACAGACATCGACCCTCCCGCGGAAGGAGAGATCTCACACCCTGCATCATTTCGTACACAACACTCGTCACATCACCAGCCCGCAAAGGCTCACGATCCTCCATCTTCGCCTTCCCCGCGGTTTTCTCGAGATGGCGTTGCGATGGCCTCCGAGACAATTTTCATAACAAACTGGGAACGACGGATGAGCTGCTGTCAGCAAGTTCATTTCTTTCTGCCACAGGAAGAACGAGTCGGGATTAATACAAGAAACTCCTCCTATCTCGATATTAGCGAGAATCCTCACAAAAAAAAAAAAAAACATACCCGGACGAGGGAGTTCAGGAGACGGATCCCGAACAAGAGCTGGAATTTGATAGGTCCGCAAGATTCTCTCCCTCGAAAACGAATCCCACTGAGACTGACCCTCGCGAAGACAACTGGTTCGTGCTATTAATGCTTCGCTAAACAGAATTTTGCCAGGCGATTCTGCAAAATAGAAAGGATCGTATGTTAGATATTCGCCAAAAGATAGCACAAACAATCACATGCAAGCCTGCAACCCTAGATAAAATCTATCTAACCGACTGCATCAGCTCATTTCGTCGAGAGTCGGCTGAAATCAAAGTCGTCAACTGACGCCCGACTAAGATTGAAGAAAGAAATCTTCTCCTGCCACCCATCATCTCTTACTGGCAAGCTGATATATCATGGTTTTTACCCGTTTTTAGGCCATGATATAAGTGTTTTTTTATAGAGTCTTTTGTTAGTTTTAGAGTCTTTTTAGAGTCTTTACAGGATGGAGAACACTTGGAGCTAAATGAGAGAATATGGAACATTTTGGAGCATTTTGGAGAAGCAGCCGAAGTGATGAAGTCAAGAGGCTTGATTTACGTGCTGAGTGTCGATCGACACCATCAGTGTCGATCGACACCAAAGAAGGTCGGCCAAGTTTCCCCAATTCAATCTGAAAAAGTAAATCACTCAAGTTCTGAAGAATTACAAGTCTGCCCCTGGACGAAAAATCCCCTTCTATAAATAGTTTTCAGGCATTGTTTAGCCTAATACCTTATCATTATTTTCTGTTTTTGAGACTTAGAGAGAGATTGATCCTGAGCTTTTGGGGAGACAATTCTAACTCATCTGAGCCAGATTTCGAACCCCTGTATCATTCTCTATTCTTTTATGCAATATTATTCAGCCATGTTTTGTGTTTGCATTATTATGTCTGAGTAGTTTGCTAGTTAGGTTAGGGTGATTTAGGGTTTGATGAAGAGTTTGTAGAATCACTAGAATTATTAGGGAAATCAATTGGATCTTCACCTTGATTTGTGCTTAACTTGATTCTCTGAATTGATCACTTAGAAATCAAACCTTAGGTTGTTTAATAGATGCGAGAGCATTATTAATAACTTGAACTAATCTTAGGTGAGCAAATTATCTATTCGCAAAGAGATTTGGTTTAGGTATTTTGTGAACAAATCGAACCTGTTCTTATTGCTTGCCTTAATTGTTTAAATTCGCAAAGAGATTTGGGATTTAGGGATTTAGGCATAGATAACTTCTGCAACGAGAGTTGATTGGTTTTAACTTAGAGTTTCGAGTTCTAGACGGTTCTTAATAAATCCCTAATAAACTTAGATTCTGCATTCTTGGATTCAACCTGATAATTATCCTTGCCTAGCGCTTCGTCTCCTGAACTTTAATCCATCTTAATCCGATTTACTGCTTATTTAATTGCTTAGTTTTAATTACATATAAATCGCCTAGCATAATCTAAACATAGAAACCATAAGTGTACCTTTAACTTCCCTGAGGATTCGATACCCCTTATACTTCAACTGCATTGCTGTGCACTTGCAGTAGTTGATTATTTGGGTAAAACCTGAGCACTATCAAGTTTTTGGCGCCGTTGCCGGGCAAGTAATAGCTACCTACGGGATCTAGTATTAGGATTCTGTCTAGGTTTTACTTTTATTTTTGTTGCTAATTTAGTTTTCTACCTTTTGTTTCAGGTGCATGCCCAGTACCAGGAGCAACAAGGAAGAAGAACTAGTCACTTTGAACCAGGAAATAAACCGTCTCGAACGTACGAACCGCAAGACTTCTCGAGCGTCGAACGACACAGGAAGCGTCGATCGACACACTACCTTAGTGTCGAACGACACCACTTGTATCGATCGACACCAGACGCAGATCGAGATGGCTGAACCACTGATCCTAATGCGCAACGAGGCAGGCGACCTTGTTGACCTTCAAGGCAATAGAAGTAACGCCCAAGGACAGAGAATCGATGAGGCTGGCGCCATCATCGTCGATAATGCAGAAGTTGGACGTGGAAGAACATTAGGCGAGTACAACCGCCCAGATCAGTTCTATGCAAATAGGGCTGCGATCCGTCCTCCTGCATTCCACAGGAATGACTTCGAGCTGAAGCCTGCCTATTTCCAGCTCGTAGCTCAGAATCCTTTACATGGTCTTCCCAACGAGCACCCTATGGATCATATCGAGAGATTCGAAGACTTGGCTTCAAGCATTAAGGCCAATGGAGTTACATATGATTATCTCTTCTGCAAGCTTTTCCCTTACTCGCTTGATGGAGATGCATCATATTGGCTGAAGAAATTGGACCCAGGATCTTTGACTACTTGGGAAGACACAAAGAATGCAATCTTATGCAACTTCTTTGATGACGCAAGATCCGAAGAGCTTAGGACGAAGATCACCACATTCTCACAAGGACCTACTGAAGCATTCAAGGCTTCTTGGGTGAGATTCAAGGCCTACCAGAGGGACTGCCCACACCACGGTTTTAGCGAACGCAACTCCTTGGTATCTTCTACCGCGGGATTGACTGGAAGTACCAGATGGCCTTAGACGTAGCAAGCAATGGAAATTTCAACACTAGATTTCCTGCAGACGCAGTGGTGCTTATAGAGAATTTGGCCTCTAGTAACAGCACCAAGAATGCAGACTTCGAGAGGAGACAACACGATGGGATAACTGGAGGAAGCCAAATTGCTGAAGTCAACAGGAAGCTGGATCTTTTGGTGGGGAAGAACCAGTTCCATTTTGCCAATGAGGTGGAGTCATTCGAACCAGAGCCAGAATGCGAAGAAGATGACGTCAACTACATAACCGGAGGTGGTTTTCAAGGCCAACGTTATGGGAACCAGCAAGGGAAGATGAGCTTCAATGGGAACTATCAGAAGAGCTCCTTCACAGGAAATCAGAACTCTTCTGGTTACACCCAAAAGCCCCCATTTCAGAGCAGCAACAGCGGTTACACCAGGAACTATGGAAAATCTTCCTACCAGAAACCTCCAGCTCAAGACAACAAGATGGAGGCTATGATGTAACAACTTTTAGAAGGGCAACAGAAGTTGACAGTGAGTTTCAATGGCAAGATTGATGCGCTGTATGAAGACCTGAATGGGAAGATAGAGAGCTTGGCCTCTCATGTGAAGAAGCTAGATGTTCAAGTTGCCCAAACTGCAGGAGCTGTAAACAAGCAAGAAGGATTCCTTCCAGGGAAGACGGATACCAATCCGAAACGGCAAGTGAATGCTGTCACATTGAGGAGTGGGAAGAACCTTCAGCCTGTCCAGAAGAGAGGGCTTAGCATTGAGGAATTTGAGGAGCTTGAAGATTTAGAAGATGCTGCAGACCCAGCGTCGATCGACACTACTGTGTGTCGATTGACACCCGAGGAGATGAAAGACAAAGACGATTCTGCACCCGAACCAAAAGCGAAGGAAACACCTTCTACGACGTGTGTCGATCGACGCCCGCCACGGACAGAGACAGATCAAGCTAAGACCAGGATCATTGCTGAAGAAAGGGTCTACAAACCGAAGATCCCTTTCCCCTTGGTGACAAAGAAGTCTAAGAAGGAGCTGCTGGACGCTAGATGCAAGGCTATCATGGATAGACTAGTGGTTGAAATCCCTTTGATGGATGCCATTAGAACTACTCCAGTGATAAAGAGATACTTGAAGTGGATGATGACAAACAACATGGACATGGAGGAAAGCATAATGATGATATCAGAGCAAGTTAATGCTGTCATTCAGAACAGGCTTCCAGAGAAACTCTCCGATCCGGGAAGCTTTGTTCTAGACTGCTCCATCTTTTCAGACAAATTTGGGAGATCTTTGTGTGATTTAGGATTAAGTGTCAACTTGATGCCCCTTTCAGTTGCTCTAAGGCTGGACATGACAGATTTCAAGGCCACGAGAATCTCCCTAGTACTTGCTGATCGATCCGTCAGAATCCCTGAAGGTATCTTGGAGGATGTTCCTATCAAAGTGGGAGATTGCTTGATTCCCACAGACTTCGTGGTTTTGGCATATGATGAGGAAC
>JAHZTW010000002.1:21453796-21474935 GCA_020283515.1 Alliaria petiolata
ACCACTTTTACATGTCCTTATGGTACATTTGCATATCGCAGGATGCCATTTGGACTTTGTAATGCTCCTGCGACCTTCCAGAGGTGTATGATGGCGATCTTCACGGACATTATTGAGAGGTTTATGGAGGTCTTTATGGATGACTTTTCTGTTTATGGGTCATCTTTCAAAGACTGTCTGGACAACTTATGCCCATTGTTGCAGCGATGTGAAGAGAAGCACAGCCCAGTGTTGCAGCGATGTGAAGAGAAGCACTTGGTGCTGAACTGGGAAAAGTGTCATTTCATGGTCACAGATGGGATTGTACTTGGACACAAGATTTCAGCAGAAGGCATTGCAGTGGATCGCGCTAAGATAGAGGTCATGACAACACTACATGCACTAGATTCTGTGAAGTCAGTGAGGAGTTTTCTAGGACATGCTGGATTATACAGAAGATTCATCAAGGATTTCAGCAAGATTGCAAGGCCACTCACCGCTCTTCTCTGCAAAGACGTGAAGTTTGAGTTCACAGAAGAATGTCTCTCGGCCTTTGAGCAAATCAAGCAAGCCTTAGTGAGTGCTCCAATTGTTCAACCACCGGACTGGGATCTACCTTTCGAGGTGATGTGCGACGCAAGTGACTTCGCAGTAGGAGCTGTGTTGGGACAGAAGAAGGACAAGAAGCTACACACCATCTATTATGCCAGTGGGACTTTGGATGATGCTCAGAAGAACTACGCAACTACGGAGAAGGAATTGCTAGCTGTGGTCTTTGTCTTTGAAAAATTTCGCCAGTATCTTGTTGGCTCAAAGGTGATTGTCCACACTGATCATTCTGCATTGAAGTACTTAATGCAGAAGAAGGATGCAAAGCCAAGGTTGCTAAGGTGGATTCTACTTCTTCAAGAATTTGACATAGAAGTCAAGGACAAGGAAGGAGTTGAAAACGGAGTAGCTGGTCATCTATCAAGGATTCAGATTGAAGATGACGTGCCGATAGATGATTTTCTGCCTGAAGAGAATGTTTATCTCGTTGAAAGTCGTTTCCAAGGTCAAAGTTCAGAGCCCGCGAGCTTAGTGTCGATCGACACTAGGAGAGTGTCGATCGACACCCCGTCCGAAAGAATGAGAACGAGTCGTGATTCAACACTTCGAAGTTTGCCAACTTCACGAGTGTCGATCGACACCATCTGTGTCGATCGACACCAGGGACCTTCATTGATTCACAGACTTTTGGGTGAGGTGTTTCGACAGACAATCTTTGCCATTAATGATGCCACTCGACCGTGGTATGCTGACATTGTGAACTTCCTTGCTGCTGACATTGAGCCTACACATCTCAAGAACTATGAGAAGAAGAAGTTCATGAGAGAACTTATGAGATACTATTGGGATGAGCCTCACTTGTACAAGCATTGTTCAGACAATGTTTACAGAAGGTGCATTGCAGAGAGTGAAGTTCGTGATGTCTTGTTCCATTGTCATGGTTCTGAGTATGCTGGACACTTTGCTACATTCAAGCCGGTGTCCAAGGTTTTTCAAGCAGGCTTTTGGTGGCCTACTATGTTCAAGGATGCACAGCTGTTCATCGTGCATTGTGATGTTTGTCAGAGGAGAGGAAAGATCAGTAAGAGGAATGAGATGCCACAGAACTTCATCCTTGAAGTTGAGGTCTTTGATTGTTGGGGCATTGATTTCATGGGCCCTTTTCCTTCATCTTATGGAATGCAGTACATCTTGGTGGCTGTAGATTATGTGTCTAAGTGGGTGGAAGCGATTGCTTCAAAGACCAATGATGCTGCTGTTGTTCTCAAGATGTTTCAGACCATCATTTTCCCAAGATTCGGAGTGCCTCAGATTGTCATTAATGATGGTGGATCTCACTTGATCAACAAGGTTTTTGACAAGCTGCTGAAGAAACATGGAGTTCAGCATCGCGTGGCTACTCCTTATCATCCCCAAACGAGTGGGCAAGTGGAAGTCTCCAACAGGCAAATCAAGCAAATTCTGGAGAAGACAGTGGGAAAGACAAGGAAGGATTGAGCAACAAAGTTAGATGATGCACTTTGGGCATACATGACAGCTTACAAGACGCCTCTTGAAACTACACCTTTCCAGCTGCTCTATGGAAAAGCTTGCCATCTTCCAGTGGAGTTGGAACACAAGGCACATTGGGCTATCAAGAAGATGAATTTCGACTTGAAGCCTGCTGCAGAAAGGCGCCTACTTCAGCTCCACGAATTGGATGAACTTCGTTATCATGCTTATGAGAACTCAAAACTCTACAAAGAGAGAACTAAAGCATATCATGATAAGAAGATCATCTCCAGACAATTCAAGCAAAATGACCAGGTACTTCTGTATAACTCTCGTTTGCAATTGTTTCCTGGTAAATTGCGTTCACGTTGGTCAGGTCCTTTCACCATCAAAGAGGTCAGACCATCTGGAGCAATTGTCTTGACAAACTCCAAAGGAGAGGAGTTCACTGTGAATGGGCAAAGGGTGAAACACTATTGGGCTCAAGCCGAGATTCCAGACGGACACATTGTGTCTTTGGATGATGCACCCAACGCCTAAATCACGCAAGAACAGTCAAGCTATTGACGTTAAACGAGCGCTGAGTGGGAGGCAACCCACTGTTAGGTAAGTTTTTCTTTACATTTTGTTTTGGTTTTTACTAATTAATTTGGCTGTTAGATAAAAAAAAAAGAGAGAAGGAAGGTCGATCAGACTCAGTGTCGATCGACACCCATGTGTGTCGATCGACACCAAGCGGGGACACGGGTAAGTTCTTCAAAACCCGACACTTCTTTTTCATTCTCTCATATTTTCAAAACCGTGAGTTTGAGAGGATTTTTCCCAAATCCCAACTTTCTCATTTCTTAACCAAATTGAGTGATTCTTTGCTCTAATCCGTGCGGATTTTAACTCTCTTTCACATTCCATTGTCCATTCATTCGATCTACAAGGTATGTTCTTCAAATCTCCCAATTTCATTTTTGGCCCTAAGGTGAAAAATTTCGAATTTGACCTATTTAGCTTGATTTCTTGTTTGAATGATGCTCATTTAGGTTGTATATCATGATTAGAATCATTACCCAACTGTTTTTCATCCTCTAAATTGCATAATTTGAAATTTTCGAAATTTTTGGAAATTGATGATGCATTTTGCGATTTTGGATTTTTCTTTGGGTTAAATAGTCTATACTTGATCGATTCATGAAAATAGGACTGTTGAGAAAGATAATTATTGTTGCATGGAGTTGCAACTCGTCGATTTAGGTTCGGATTCAAAATCCGCGCGTGGTGTCGATCGACACCATGTGTGTCGATCGACACCCGACCAAGACCGATGCATTGTGCTTCATTTCTTTGGACTTTGGATTTGATTGTGTTTTCTTTCTCTTACAGATGCCTCTTGTGAGTAAGAGACCACGCCACACTGACGCCGAAGCCTCAGGAACTGCCAATGATAAGGCAATTCCGGCTCTTCCTCCATGGCCTAAGCCTGAAAAGGTGAAGGTTCGGGTTACACGACGTTGGGACGATTCACCAGCTGAGGAGGTGGCAAAGGACGCGTGTATTTACAGAGACATCAGCGAGACATGGGACGCTTACGACACGCTGTTCTACAATGCGTGGCTGCGAGTAGAGATCGCTCCAACTCGCTTTGCTTGTGAGAAGACGATGAGCGAGTTAGGAATCAAGGATGACATCCTGTCCTTGATGAACAGAATTGGGATGGGCACCATTGCGACGCGGCAGTACGATCTTTACCCAGACCTTGTCCGCCAGTTCATTGCTACAGCCCGAGTCTACTACTAGAACGAGATCAACCGGAATGGTCTGGAAGGCACATTGACCTTCCTAATCCGTGGAATCCGCTACCGCATTTCACTTCCATACCTCTGCGGGATCTATGGATTCGCAGACGAGCATGCCACTGGGGTCTCTCTTCAGACTCAGCTTCCAGACAACCAGGACTTCTGGTCGCACTTCGGGAATGGGAGGTATGATTCTAAGACCTCCACTCACACCGACATTCGCCATCCTACCTTGCGCTACTTGGTCCGTTTGTTCTCTACTACACTTCTGTGTAAGCACGAGCCAAGAAAGATGCGAGTGTCTGAGTTGGTTCTGCTTTACCGCGGTCTTTGGTCCGAGATTTATGAGGATGATGACGCGCCAGTTAGCGCGAACCTTGGCGCGGTATTTGCTCATCATTTGGCTTCCTTGAAGACGAAGCCTTTCAGTGGGACGAAGCTGAAGCCAGAGACCATAGGGAGTCTTCTTACACCCATCTTCCAACACTGCAGGATAGACACTTCTACCTACTCCATTGTTACATAGCGTGTCTTGGTGGATATGGAGTACTTGAAGAGGACTCATTGGGTGACAGGAGAGAGGCTTTGGGCATTCAGCGACGAGCAGAGAGTGCAGCGTTTGATTCAGCTACCTGACAGAGACCTCACTCACATTACCAGCGATCCAGGACGCCTCGCATTTCACCCCAGTCCGTGCAAGCTTAGGACTGCTCCCGTTGCCAGACGCAGAGGCACTTCCTCCTGACCAGCTGCGGATGCGCCACGACCTTCTTGTTCTAGGCGCAGAGCACAGGCCACTTTGGAGCCTATTGGACCTCATCACCTTCCAGACGCTCCTGAGATTCCTGTGGAGCAGGCTGCATTTCAGAGATATGTGGTTCAGAGCTTCCAGGCCATCTGGAATGCCATTGCCTCTGTGTCTACCTGCGTTCGACCGCCCACACCACCACGTTCCTCTCCACCACATGCTGATGACGACGAGTGATATTTCTATCCTTTTTAGTATTTTGAGTCAGTTTTTCTTTTTCTCTTGAGTCTGCATTTGCTTCAGTACTTTGTTTCAAACTTGTTGCGTTTATTGAGCTTATTGGATTATTTTGTGCTTTTAACCCTTTTGTTGAGTTTTCTAACAGCTTGGAAGAATTCTAACAACAATCTGACTTAACAACAACCAAGTTCGAGTGGAAGAACTCTGTCTCTAGTGTCGATCGACACGGCCATCTATCACAGCAACGATCGACACCATCTGTGTCGATCGACGCTACGCACAGAAGTCAGGTAATCCGATTTTTCTCTTTGTTGCAACAGTTGGTACGAATTTTTTTTTTCTATCCAAACTCATTCTTAGTAACACTAGGGACAGTGTTATTCAAGTCTGGGGGAGGTGGTTGCTAATCTTGTGTTTTGTTTTGAGAGTCAGTTGAGTCTTGAGTCAAAAATTTTCAAAAGTTTTCAAAAATTTGTTTTATTGAGTCAAAATAAGTTGGAACTTTCAGTTTTTCTAGGAACTAACCACAGTAATTTGACACTTGAAGAACCATTTCTACAAGAGTTGATTGCAGGACTTACTAAGTAGAAAGCTACAAGTGGAATCAGTCTAACATGGCGAGTTCAGATCCCCTTACAAAGAACTAGGTATGCGCAGAACTTGATTCCTCTTTCAGTTCGAACAGATAGGCAATTGCAGTCTCTCCTTGATCTTCCCTTAAGAGAAAAGAAAAGAAAGAAAAAGAGTCTAAGTCTGGAATAGTGCCTTTGTTATGAGCCTGTCTCCTCACAAGGAACAATATTAGTGATGCTCTTGAACACGTCCTCACAAGGAACACAAGTGGAGAGTAGCACTATTCCAGAGATCCCAAAAAGAATAAGAAGAGTCAATGAAAAGATCTTAGAACACCCTGAAAATGGGCAGAAGTTGACTAAGGGAAGAGAAAATAGGGGAGCTGTATGAGAATGTCTTGTTTCGGTACTAAGGAAGAGAAAAGAATCAAAAGTTCTATGGCATTACCAATGTTAGTGTTCGAATCTTTTACCAAGGAAATGATTTGGATTCAAACTGGGAGATTGCTAAGCTTGTGGTAAGTACATTGAACATTTCCTAAGGTTGGCTCTGTATCAAGTGGATTCAAGAAGTGTTAATCAATGTGGCGTTTTGAAGAAGTACTCGGAGGTTCCTGTTTTCAAACCTCTACTTCAGTCTAAGTTTCTGTTTTGCTTGAGGGCAAGCAAAGGCTAAGTCTGGGGGAGTTGATATATCATGGTTTTTACCCCTTTTTAGGCCATGATATAAGTGTTTTTTATAGAGTCTTTTGTTAGTTTTGGAGTCTTTTTAGAGTCTTTACAGGATGGAGAACACTTGGAGGTAAATGAGAGAATATGGAACATTTTGGAGCATTTTGGAGAAGCAGCCGAAGTGATGAAGTCAAGAGGCTGGATTTACAAGCTGAGTGTCGATCGACACCAAGGAAGGTCGGCCAAGTTTCCCCAATTCTATCAGAAAAAGGAAATCACTCAAGTTCTGAAGAATTACAAGTCTGCCCCTGGACGAAAAATCCCCTTCTATAAATAGTTTTCAGGCATTGTTTAGCCTAATACCTTATCATTATTTTCTGTTTTTGAGACTTAGAGAGAGATTTATCCTGAGCTTTTGGGGAGACAATTCTAACTCATCTGAGCCAGATTTCGAACCCCTGTATCATTCTCTATTCTTTTATGCAATATTATTCAGCCATGTTTTGTGTTTGCATAATTATGTCTCAGTAGTTTGCTAGTTAGGTTAAGATGATTTAGGGTTTGATGAAGAGTTTGTAGAATCACTAGAATTATTAGGGAAATCAATTGGATCTTCACCTTGATTTGTGCTTAACTTGATTTTCTAAATTGATCACTTAGAAATCAAACCTTAGGTTATTTAATAGATGCGAGAGCATTATTAGTAACTTGAACTAATCATAGGTGAGCAAAATATCTATTCGCAAAGAGATTTGGTTTAGGTATTTTGTGAACAAATCGAACCTGTTCTTATTGCTTGCCTTAATTGTTTAAATTCGCAAAGAGATTTGGGATTTAGGAATCTAGGCATAGATAACTTCTGCAACGAAAGTTGATTGGTTTTAACTTAGAGTTTCGAGTTCTAGACGGTTCTTAATAAATCCCTAATAAACTTAGATTCTGCATTCTTGGATTCAACCTGATAATTATCCTTGCCTAGCGCTTCGTCTCCTGAACTTTAATCCATCTTAATCCGATTTACTGCTTATTTAATTGCTTAGTTTTAATTACATATAAATCGCCTAGCATAATCTAAACCTAGAAACCATAAGTGTAGCTTTAACTTCCCTGAGGATTTGATACCCCTTACACTTCAACTGCATTGATGTGCACTTGCAGCAGTTGATTATTTGGGTAAAATCTGAGCCCTATCACAAGCCATCGATGATCCTCCTATTGGAATGGGGAGCCACATAGAACGAGCCATCGCTACGGGCATTCTTTTTCACCATGCATAGCTAGTGAAATTTTTTAGCACCAAACGAAAGCACAAGCTCCTTAGACAGAACGTGCAATCCGATAAGGGTCCTAACCAGATTCAGATGCATCTGCGGCAACGCAACCTTCATCTCCGCCGCGATATTCAGTAGGAATGGTGGAATCGGGAAAGCCGCACGACTCAAAATAGTGCCAAAAGGAACAATCGTAGCCTGGTTTCACGCTCTGCGCGGACTCGAGCCCTCGGGGAACTTTGATCTCGATCCCGTAAAGGGATCGAAGATTATCGGCCTCCTCGAGAGAGAGAGAGTGTTGAGTTTGGGCGAGGACCTGATTTCTGCTTAACCCGCCGCTTCGAAGACTCGACGGCCGGAGTCTGGGTCTCCGCAACACCCGATTTGACCATGGAATCAAATAAACAAAAGGAGGAGGAAAGAAAGCTATGCGCTACTTCCTAAGGGCTAAATCGCGAAACCCCAAACAAGCAATTAGAAAGGACACAATGAAATTTCGAGCCTACGGTCGAGGTTATGCCCTATTCGAATCTTTTTCTTCTTTTTCTTTCTCTCTCGGAACTATTTCAGATAAAAGATGAAAGTTGCAGAGAAAGAAAAGCTTAAAACAAAATTAAATTAATAAAGGAAAACGAGGAGTTACCTTGAGAAGAGGTGGAGCGCGTACGGTTTAATGGAAGAGTGGGAGGTTATATTTATGCAGTTGTCATCATTACTATTATATTTATGCAGTTGTCATCATTACTGACGTTTATCGAGAAGAGATTTTTCGCTTCCCTCAATCTCAACCGTTGCTTAAAGATAAATCTCAAATATTTATTTTTGCTTCGAGATTCGGTGTCATCTAATTAAATGCAACTGCTTGTATCCACAAATCTCAACGGTTTTGTCCCAAACAATTTAAGCCTTTATTCAAAAATTTGGTAATATCTGAATTTTTATGTAACCTAGATACGGTTCACTACAAGTACTAAACATTTTCGGAGCCCGAAAGTTTTCAAGCTATCGCCAACCAAAAGCAAATAAGGGTTGAACAATCTCAAAGTCTATTCTCCGCCCATGAACCTCGTCATCTCACTTGGTGGGCTGGGGAGGCAACTGTTGGAGCTGGATTTAGCACCTAAATCCGGCCTGCCGTGAAGCCTACCAAGAAATCATCTTAAGCCCACCTATGACGACTTTCTAAGAATATGACCCACCCTTGTATCTTCAGCAAACCGTCGAGCTACCGCTGAAGGGATAATGGTAAATCATCAGAGTTAGGCGAGATCCCAAAAGATCCGGAGCTCGGTACAACAACAAGCCCCGAGATATCTGGAGCACGTGCAACAACCCTCAATATTCGCGCAGCAACTAGAGATTGAGAGAGGCTATATAAGAAGCATGAGTCACATAGAGAATGCCAACCTTTACCTAATTCATAACTTGTATTCACTACGAGCTCTCATACATCTATTCATCTTGTACTCGAATACTTGTTCTTATCAATAAAATTCACTAATAAAATCCACTTATTCATTCTAAGGGGGGTGTATTGAACTAAACATTTGAAATTATTTGGGAGGATTTGAGTTTTAATGAGTTTTAAGATGATTTTGGTTGAAGTATAGAGATTGTTATGATTTGTTATTAAAATTCTATCAAATCCCACCTAAAACCATAAGATTTGAATTTTTTTTTTTTTTTAACTAGGAAACTCCACCAAAACATCCTAAAATCACTTCAAATCTCTTAAAATCTACTATTCAAAATATTTCTAATAATAGTAGATTAAAGATATATTTTCAAATCACTAGTTTAATAACACTTGATTTTAAACAACATTTTAAAATTTCTGTTTTAATAACAGAGGATTTGTGATTTTAATACAAATCACTCCAAATTCTACTTTGAATACACCCCCATATTTGTTGATTTATAAAAAGATTCTTACCCATCTTTTTTCCAATCTATTCAATCACATTACAAATACCTAAGTGTGTATTTTAGTGTCCACACACACATTATTTTTATAAGAATACAACCAAAGAACGAAGACCAAAACGAAAAGACTAAGACAAGATTCCCAAAAAAAGAAAAAGAAAAATGAGTTCTTCTTCTTCTCCTTCCCGCAGTAAGCTTCTGGATTTAAGATCTGTGATCGGACGAAAAGAAATTATAAGAATCTCGATTCTGTTGCTTGTTTTGACTGCTTCGTGTTTGGTTTTATACAAAACCGCTTATCCTCTGCAACGACTTGATGTCAACAATCTCATCTCTCTTATCTCTTCTCCATCTCCACCATTTCCAAATCTCAACTCATCAGATATATCTCCAGAAACAGTAAGCTCTCCTCAGTATTCAGATCTGATACATACTCTGCTTCGTCTGTTTTCTATGGTTTCAATCTGTAATTTTGATTGTTGTTTCAGACAAAACGAAAGATCAGTTTCGAGGAGATTTTGGAGAAGGCGTCAACAAAGAACAGGACAGTGATTATAACGACACTGAATCAAGCTTGGGCAGAACCAAAGTCTATATTTGCTCTCTTCTTAGAGAGTTTTCGTATTGGACAAGGAACACAACAGCTTCTGAAACATGTAGTCGTGGTTTGCTTGGATCCCAAGGCGTTTGAACGATGCTCACAGCTTCATTCTAATTGCTACCAAATTGAAACCTCAGAAACAGATTTCTCTGGCGATAAAGCTTACAACACTCCTGACTATATCAAGATGATGTGGCGCAGAATCGAGCTTCTTACACAAGTTCTCGAAATGGGTTTTAACTTCATATTCACGGTATCAATCTATGGTCTTAATTCTTTCTTACTTTTGACCAAAATGGTCTTAATTCTTCATGTCTGTGTTAATCGTGTACGGTCATGTCTGAGTTGGGTTCATAATCTTTTAGTCAAAAATAAAATAAAATATAATGGTTTTACGATTCTGCAAGATTTCACATATATTTTTTTCTCTTTCGCAAAAAAAAAAGATTTCACATATAACATTTAGCCAACTTTTTTCGTTTTCTCTTTTCTTCATTGATTGCGTTTGCCGAACTTTTTTTTTCGCCAAAACCTAGGCATTTTGTTATTATTATTATTATTTTTCACGGATCTTCCGTTTCTAATTATTAATTTATAATAGTTACATCTACACCATAAATCAGTATTTTCCGTTTGATAATTTCCGCTATTCTATTCCCAAATTTCTTTTTGTTACACTTACACCAAAACGTTTTTTTTTTATAATAATAATAATTACATAGTTTTACAGTTATGTCAAATTTTCTTTGTATGATAAATTCCGCCTACATTTTCTTATTTTCCATCATTCTTTAATAATCACTTATAAAATTCTAGTGTATGCAATTGTATATATAGGACGCAGATGTAATGTGGCTTAGAGATCCATTTCCTCGGCTATATCCAGATGGAGATTTTCAAATGGCGTGTGATAAATTCTTCGGAAATCCATTCGGTTTAGACAATTGGGCCAATGGAGGTTTCGTATACGTGAGGTCGAACAATCGAAGTATTGAGTTTTACAAATTCTGGTACAAATCTCGTTTGAATCATCCAGGGTTACATGATCAAGATGTGTTCAACAAAATCAAGCACGACCCTTTTATCTCTGAGATTGGAATCCAAATAAGATTCTTTGATACGGTCTACTTTTGTGGGTTTTGTCAAACGAGCAAAGACATAAACTTAATCTGCACAATGCATGGTAATTGTTGCCTTGGTTTGGAGAAGAAGCTTCATGATCTGAATCTTGTTCTTGATGATTGGAGAAAGTATATGTCTTTCTCGAAACATGTAGAGAATACGACTTGGAGTGTTCCTAAAATGTGTTTGAAATAGTCATGAGGATTTATGTTATAGAATTTGGATGAAAAGTAAAGAAAGAATAAGAATGTTTACTGTGGTGTAAAGAAACTGTTCGACTCTCTAATCTAATCAAATTGTCCCTTTTTTTTTTTGTTATAAATCTTCCAAATTTGATAAATCGTAACTGTGTTTGAGTCGTCGTTTAATTATATATATGCTAGAAAAAAAGATCTTCTAGGCCGGCGCCTAACTACATTTTTAAAACAAAATATTAATTACTACAGTACTGATCATGAAAGAATTGTCAAATGAACGAAGAAGGTTCATTTGCATAAAGATATACTTTTACAAATTTCACTTGCAAATGAGAGACTTTAGCCACTGTAACAATTTTTTTTTTAACCCAAAACTACCCGGCATGTACATACAAAAATTATGGATAACTTACCGTGAACTAATGATAATATTTTTGAAGAAAAGTAATCATTATGTCGCATACCATCTGTAGAATTATACAGAATATAAATATATTATTGAATTGATTGTGTTAATTATACAAGATAATAAGATACATATATATAGTGATTAACATTAACATATTGTTAACACCAAATAATGTAAATCTTCCTAATCCTTATCATAATAGGATATTTATGATGAAAATATTATTCGATTGAGTTTCACGGACTTCACTTTATAAACGGCCTTTGACAATACATGGTCCGCAAAATACACATCTTTCTTCTCAAAATATCTCCAATACTCCCCTGCACGACAAAAGTGGGACTCGAAACTCAAACTATGTAATCACAAAGCGGAACACCTATGTCGTGGACACTTGTCGAGGATGGACAAAACATGTTAACTGACTCCTCCTGATTAAACTTCAATCTTCATGGGGATGGAACTTCAACTTGTCTTTGATCTTGATAATAGAAGGAAAATAACATCTTGTGGGTGCAACTGCAACTCCACAAATAATTGTCCTTATTTCGGACAGTCCATAAATCGGACTAAAAATGACCTAAAGAACACGAGCGTTCTACTAAAACTCCCTAAAACCATAACCAAACTCCCCCGTAATAGGAAAAACCAAAAACCTTGAGAAAAAATTTTAAACCGTAGAATATATCTCAAAAATAAAACTAATAATAGCCCGTGAAAACCAAATTATGTGAAACGGACTATGCATAACCCAAAAGATGTCAACAAAAATTATGCTTTGTGATTCAGTGTACTTATCTTAAAGTATAATGCTTTGTGTTTTAACAACAAACAAATGGACAAGTAGGTTTTTGTTTTTGTTTTAAGTAGTTAATGAGAAGGTTTATCCATTGATCAAATTCAAAATCAAAGTCTGGTTGTTTTCTTTTGTATCCATTGATAGTAATCCACCAATGTTGTCATATGTCCATTGATTAACCAATTAGACTTCACGAATTCCTTTGGGTGACCATCCACAAGTAGTCATCCATCTAAGGAAACCAAAAGTGACCATCCATAGAAAAATCATTTATGAACTTAATCTCTTCAAATAAAAAATCAACTAGTCAACAAGCCAACAAGAAGGCTTTGAACAAACAAACAAAAAAAAGAACAAGGTTTGGATGGTAATCTACTCCCTTAAAAGCATGTAAGTAGTGGAAAGTGTCTCTATTTAGCATATAAATTGTAGAAAAAGTGTCTCTAAGTGAAATAAACCCATGATATCACATCTGCGAGAACATTTTGTGAACGTAAGAAGCTTCTTCATGGTATTCGAGACTTGGTTTGTTATAGGAGAGAAACACAAAATGAGTTTCTTGAGGACTAACGAATTCTCAATAATATATCTCACAATTCTTTCATCAAAATTTTCTTCTTTTGATTTAATTGATTAATTAATTAACCCCGTTGAACTATCGATTCCGAATAAATTATTTTTTTTTATTATAAAAAAGAGAAGGAAACAAGGCACCTTTTTATGACCAGGAAACCAAATTTATTCCATAATTTTTTTATTTTTTTTAATTTTATAAGATTTTTATTTTAAAAAAACAGTTGTAAAAAGATATACCAATTTCGAATTATTTTTAATTTATTTTGTTTACTTTTTTTCTTATTATTTGTTTTTAAAGTTGTTGGAATTTGTAAAAAAAAATTATTTATTATTTATTTTAAAAATATTTCCGACGAAAGTTTTTTAAAAATTTATCGGTAATTTGTCAGAAATTTCCGATGAAAATTTTCGAGAAAACGGATTATTGTAAAATTTACGACAAATTCGAATTTCCGACATTCGAATTTTTGACAATATACTCTGCCACTCTCTTTGGTCCCAAGATCTTAGGAATTAGTCGCACATGAGTGGCATTGATAGAGACTGGTAGTATGCATGTTCTGGAGAAGTCTTGCACTTCTTTCACTATGTTTGGTCCAATGGCTGCCCAGTTTGTGTGGAAAAAAACTAACAGAGAAACCATCAAGGCCCGATGTCTTGTCTGCATTGATAGAAAAAATGATTTTATTTATTTCTACAGCTGAGGGTTCCTTGATTAGCTGTTCATTAGTTTCTTCTGATATTTTTGACTGTAGGGCTTGTCTAATGATAGCTATTAACACCATTAGATGTGAACAACTTCTGAAAATAATTTTCAATAACCCTGCCAATATCCTTTTCTTCATAGACTGCTTTCTCTTCTTCATCCTCTATTACTGCAAATTTGTTAACTGTATTCCTTCCCTTTGTAATAGCGTGGAAGTAGCCAAAGTTTTTATCGCCTAGGCTCAGCCATAAAATTTTGCTATGTTCTTCCTCTTCTGGAAAAGAACCAGTTGGCTCTTGAAAAGGCAATGGGTAGCCCACACCACAATGAATAAATGAAACCCTCCTAAAGCAAATAAATGAAGAGTTATGTTCGTATTGGAACTCATGAACTAACAAACTACTTTAGAAGAGTCCACTCCCACACAAAAAGTTGCACAAAGAAAAAAATCACTCACTGGCCAAAAAAAAAAAACTGTTAAAAACAAAATTTAACATAACCGATGTTGACGATATAAATAAATACATTTACACATTTTTACAAAGTAAATGGATGACAAATATACAACATAGCAACCATCAATTGTTTAGGAGGATCTATATAAACACATAACACATTAGTATTTAGTATTTGTGTATTTGGGAAACAAATGGTTGAAAACACTTTTAAACACATCATTTTGATGTTGATTGTTGATTTGATGATGTCGAGTGACTGATATTTTTGTTTTTGTAGTAAAAAGATTGACAAGATTTTTTTTTTTGACGACTGACAAGATTTTCTTAAATAAAAAAAAATTTAGAATTATAGCGAACGGTTTAAGAACTGCAAAAGCTGTATAGGACCACTTTTCTCTAAGTCAATTTTGAAGAATGCGTTTTTGTTAAGACAGAAACTACTAATTTCGTAGATAATTATTGACAACCAACCAAACTTATCTGATTGTGGGTAATCAAACCAAATTCTCATTTTTGGTACCAAGATTTCATGTTCAGCACAATTTGTGACATGAGAATTAACGATATGATATATATAAAAAGACAATACATTACTTACGTACCATTTGAGTTTGAAGTTCCCTTTCTTGTTATTATGGTATGTGATCTTTCTAACATATGCTCATATGACTCTCCATGGAGAAAGATTGTTTTCATTTACTTTTCTCTATCCGTCATATACGTAATGTCTTACTTATACATGCATGTTCTTTCTCGTTAATCTTTAATCTGTAGATGTAAATCTTTAATGGGTTTCCATATTCTGCCATGAGTTTGAGTTTTTCACTCTTTTTGAATGTGAATTAAGTCCATGTTAATTGCTGCATTAATCTCACTTATTTTAGCTTCCATCTGGTTTTGTGCTGAGTTTTCTCCAGATACTTCGTATGACAGTTGCATTTGTGTAGCACTCTTAGCAACTCCAAATTATCTTATTGCAGTTTTCAACATACCATTCCTGATGAAGAGGCAGACATTGCTGTCCTCACATGGTTTATTTTTTGTTCAACTACTCCTCACATGGTTTTTTTTTTTGAATAGAAATGTTAAATTAATTCAACCAAAAACCGTTTTTATAATGAATGCGTCTATATTTTAAACTGAATTTGCAAAGCTAACTACTATACAACCAATTTCTTTTATCGGAAAGAGAACCATAGTTCCATTCCCTCTTCCTATCGATGGTCCCCTTGTCTTCAGATTGTTGTCAACTAGTTGCGCATCTGCTTGTCAA
The DNA here is from genome assembly GCA_020283515.1 of Alliaria petiolata. Classification (NCBI taxonomy): domain Eukaryota; kingdom Viridiplantae; phylum Streptophyta; class Magnoliopsida; order Brassicales; family Brassicaceae; genus Alliaria; species Alliaria petiolata. Next base: position 21,469,170 of record JAHZTW010000002.1, read on the forward strand.
TTTGGTGAGACATGCGAGAAGGAGTAGGAGGTTTGCCATGTCTTCTACCGTTCCGTTCTCGCCAAATCCACTGAATCGTAGTCTGAAACACATATCGCAACAAAAACTGTGAAAGTTGTTCTCGTGATTCATCCAATAAAAGTTTCATGATTGCATCCCAAAACGTTTTATAATCTGCTCCTACGATTTTCTGTGTGAGGTCGCCCCAAATAACTGCTGAATAACTGCACGTGAAGAAGATATGATCGCGAGTTTTTGTCGGATTTTGACAAAAGATACATGAGACATGAGTACTTAGACGTAGAGTGTTTGAACCAGACACCGGCATACTAGCTAACAAGTGGTTGCGCCATTCAAGTAAGCTTCCACGTTTCTCTTGAGCTGAAACGTGGTTAGAATGTATCTGCATGCTTTCATAAAACCCGATCCTCTGTTTGTGAAAGCACTCTCCCCCGAAGCCTTTCGATTTCATCCTCTATTTGATTCAACAACTCCACCCGATGCCTTCGCTGTCTATGCGTGGTAAGGACTGAAGCTACCGATGAGTTAAGCCGAATTCTCAAATCAATACACCCTCTGTTACCTGTGAGCTCAAATAGACGACCAATCTGTGCCCACTTATCAAACCAGAAAGATGTATTTGCGCCATTGTTAACCTCGACCATCGTTAAAGCCTTTGCCACATCTCTGTATTTCAAAATCTTCCTCCACATCCAAGAACCTAGTGAGGACGTCAGTTTTACCGACCAAAAGGAACCCTCTCGGATTAGATACATGCGAATCCAATTGACCCAAAGAGAGTTGTGTGCCGAGAGAATCCTCCATACAAGCTTCAAACAACTCACAATATTTGCTTCAGTCAGAGAGCGCAACCCCAAACCCTCCTCTTCCCGAGGCAAACAAACTTCATGCCACGCAATCTTCGCTTTCTTCGAGTTTAAATCTGGGCCTGACCAGAAGAAAGCTGTGCAAAGTTTATCTATCTCCTTAATGCAGGCTTTCGGCAAGCGGAAAGCAGAAATCCAGAAGTTGGTGAGACTCTGAATTACAGATGCAATCAGCTGAAGACGGCCTGCAAAAGATAGGTATCAGGCGGTCCAATTGGTTTTTCTGCTTCTGATCTTTTCAAGCAGAGGCGTGTAGTCATGTACTGTCATATGTTTCGTCAACAACGGAAGACCCAAATACGAACATGTAAAGCCCCTGTATCGAATGGGAATTGAGCCAGAATATCATCTCTTGTCATTTTAGAGACCCCGGCTTGATAAAGCGTAGATTTCTCAAGACTTATATTTAGGCCCGAGTACGCAGCAAACTCCTTGAAATTCTCAAGAATCCCCTCAATTTAACGTTTCTTCCCATCTGAAAAAACCAGCAAGTCAAAAGCCTTAGATATATCAATTTTCACAGCACAACGGGATGAGACAGATTCTTTATGGTAGTTTTTTACTAACTCTGAAGCTAGCAAGACATTCTCCATAAGTAATATATCCTTGGCAAACGTCGATTGGTTTGGAGCAATGAACTGTGGAAGCACTCTCTTCAACCGGTTAGCTAGAAATTTGGATATCACCTTGTATATGACATTACAGCAGGAGATTGGCCGATAATCTTTCATTCTTTTGCCTTCCGTTATCTTTGGGATGAGAGCTAAGATGGTTGAGTTGATTCCCTTAGGCAGAAAACCATGATAAAAAAACGACTGAATGGCTATGACAAATTCCTTTCCCACTATTGACCATGCTTCTTAAAAAAATTGTGTAGTAAAACCATCGGGGTCTGGGGATTTGTTATTTGGCATCGTGAATAATACTCCTTTAACCTCTTCTTCACTGACTGTATGATTTAGAAGTTCCCTATCAATTGTACTGCAGTGAAACTGTAGTAGCTCTCGGATTTCTACCTCCGGAATCCCTTGATAATTTACAATCTTTCTAGACATAAGCTCATTGAAAAAGCCCTCTGCTTCTTTCTTGAGATCTACCTGCGTACCAGCGATTGTACCGTCTTCCCTTTCTATTTCTTTTATCGAATTTCTGTCCTCTCTAACCTTCGCAGTTTGGTGCAAATATTGATTGTTACCATCCCCGACAAGCAACCAGTGAAGTTTTGATTTTTGCCATAAGAATCGCTCTTCCAAGTCAGCCAAGTGTCGCCATTTTTCATAATCTCGACTTTCCTCTTCCATGACATGATGTGATGGTTGAGACAATGTGTTCCTTTCGCAATCACATAGAGTATCAAAAGCATGTTTCGTTCGCTTAATTAAGTCTCCCAGCAGATCCTTACTAAGTTTCCGAATATGCGGCTTCAGCTCCTTTAGTTTTTTTCGATAGCCTATGTAGAGTAGATGTAGAGTTGAACAGAGTTTCTGTCTCCCCCAGAACGATTCTACAAGCGGCATAAAACCCGGTATTGTAACCACTGCATTTGTGAATTTAAATGGTTTACGATGTCGCAGAGGAATCTCCGCGTCGATTATTATCCGGCACCTCATATGGTAAGAATATCCCCCTGGTTCAAAGACACTTTACGACTGTGCGTATGCAACTGACAAAGTATCATTAACCAAGACTCGGTCCAACTTTTTGCAAATTAACTCCGTATCTCTTTTATTGCACCAAGTGAACAGCGGACCATGAAATTTCATGTCCGTAAGCGAGCAATATCTCGCGGTGTTTTGAAAATCCCTCATACTCGAGGGAATAGATGGTGAGATGGGAAATTTGGAGTGCTCCTCCACCTCTAAAATTTCGTTGAAATCACCGAATATCATACATGGTTTATTCCTAAACATAGGTGCATCCTGATGACTTTTTAATTCATCCCATAACTCCTTATGTTCCTCCACACAGTTAGAGGCATATACGAAGGAACATAAAAATTCATCCTCTGCTCCTTCTAGTAAAATCGAACAAGTGATCAATTGGGCACTCTTGAAACAAGGGGTTACCCGCACTCTTGGACTCCAAACCACCCATAGCCTGCCCCTTCGATTATACTCATAGTTTGATATGTAGGACCAATCGTTACACACTGATGAAATTATTCTCGACGCCTTTCTTTCTTTTACCCTCGTCTCTATAAAACTACCAAATTCAAAAGAACACTTTTTATCCAATCGCAGACTACTGAATGCTTTGTTGATTGATTAAATTCACGAACATTTCAGAAGAAACCCGACATTAATTGGATTTACGGGAATGAGCCTTTTTGTTGAGAACATTGTGGTTCTCCTTTGAATTACGATGGATAGGTAGTCTCGATGTCAGAGTTTCCACTCCCTTTTTTGTGGTCGGAGCTTTTAGTTGGATATCCACTATACCCCCGTGAACCTCCGACTGATTCTGATCCTGCAGCTCATCATTAGTTTCCTCATTGTGAGTCTCTGTTTGATGCTCATCATGAACCTCCGTCTGATTCTGATCGTCTACGTTCGTTTCGTCCCCTGTCTCGTCCTCATTACCATTCAATACTAAGAAACGAGATGGAGATAGAATCGAGATTTGACCATATTCCAGTTCCCTTTGCTTTTTATTCGGACTTTGGCCAGCTTTTGCAGGTGTCACCATTGACCATTCACCCTTCTCTGTTTCCCCATTTGGTAAACGATCCTCTTCCTTTTGAGTCTCATCAATTCCCTTTTCTGTCACAGTTGGTAGAATTTCGATTGATACTGGTTCTGCAACCAGTGTTGAACTCTGTTCTGTACTTGCACTTTTTGTACTAAACAAACAGTAGCAAGGTGTCCCCATTTATCACATGTAGAACACTTTGGCGGCAGCCACGAGTAGGTGAATTCGACCAGAGTATCCTTTCCTTAGTAATTAAAATTCATCGATTTAGGTAGCTCCTCTGAAAGATCTGCTTTAACAAAAACTATTGCTAACTTGAAATCCAAACATTGAGCAATGTCAGGATGTAATCTAACCGGTTCTCCCACCGCGCTAGTTACAAAACTGAGACCTTTCCATGAAAACATGTTCATCGGTACATGTTTGAGATGAACCCATAACGGAACCGATGTATGATTTCTCCTCTGTAAACGGAGACCATTTAGACATAACCACTGGTATTTCAGCCAAATTCCACATTCCTCTTCTTAGGATTCTGTTTCTCGTACTCGGGTTGCAGATCCTAAACTTCATTGTTGTTGAATTTAGGACAAACACATCAATTATCTGTGATTTATCACCCAACGCCCAAATCTTATTAACAATTAAATGAACCTTTACAACTTGCGGAGCCGTCACTAGAAACCTTCCAACCAGGAATTCTTCCCACAACGGTGAAGAATCCTCAAAGACCTCGTCTGGTACCATGACAGAGCCCACCCCATCCTGAACTGAAACATCCAAATCATATTTTGTCAAATTTTTCTTCGACTGAACGACGTTTTCCCACGAAATCCACGACTTTAATGCACCTTGAACTGTAACTGGACTTGCAGCTATTGGAGGATGATCCCCCGTACCCTCGGTAACCAACGTCGAGGCCATCTCCTCCGTGAAGAAGAGAAACCGACGGCGGCAGACTGCCGTGAAAGTGAAGAAAAGTCGAAACCCTAATCCACCTCAAAATCGCTCTCACGGCAAAACGCAGCGTTATTTAGTTTTACCAACTACAATTATGAACTACAATTTTACAAACTTCCACATGGTTTCACCATGGCAAAAAATGGAAAACTAAGTTCAACTACGTCAGGGATCGTACACACCAACTACTTTTTTTAAAAAAAAATTTGTTTACTTTTTTAAAAACTTAAAGAGAAACAAGCACTGTCAAAGCTTTTTTCTCCTCAAGTATTTAAACAGTTGGGTTGTTGGCATTTACTAGGTAAACTTGTTTAATGCCACACTAAATTGACATGATGAGGTGATTGCTCAATTATTTGAAGATATTGGTATCTAAGTATGATTATCCAATGACTGGATTTAGTTATGTGAAGATAATGATATCAAGGTAAACTTCTTTACAGCCACTAGTAGATACGATGTAGTGGTTGCTCATATATGTGAAGATATTGGTCTGCACAGCAATTACAGAAGCCTTAGAGATGGGAAAACTCGTAGTACGCGCAAATCACAAATCAAACGAGTTCTTCCCTAACTATAGTCTATTAAGATGAGAACAGTTTTGTTAGAGCCATGCTCAAGGATCTTGGGGAACAGAACAACAAAGGCATGCCCTATCATGGGAAGCTACTACGCAACGGTTTATAAAAGAGTCAGATCTTATCCGGTTATCAAGAGCTGATTCGAACTTATCAAAGAGAAGTGCGTTTGCGTCGTCTTCTATAAGTGTGTTGGAGGACATTTCGGCGTATATTCATTTCTTGGCGTCTGCATTTGAAGCTTCAAGGACAGCTTTTGGTGCAATCCTTGGAAGCTTGCAGCCACATGAAGAGTTGTGCAGAAATCTTGGCTTGTCTCTGATATATCATGGTTTTTATCCATTTTAGGACCATGATATAAGTGTTTTTATAGAGTCTTTTGTTAGTTTTAGAGTCCTATAAGAGTCTTTACAGGTTCAGGTACGTTTTGAGCATAATTGGAGATTTTGGAGCATTTTGGAGCATTGTGGAAGAAGCTGCTGAAAAGATGAAGTTGTGATGAACAGTGTCAATGAACAGTGTCGATCGACACTGTTGGTGTCGATCGACACCAAGTTTTCCAGTTTCCAGAATCGAGAAGTTTCCATATTTTGAAGAAAAGGAAATCTCCAAAACTTTTCCTAATCTTCCAAGGAATTGAAGATTCGTACCTA
>JAHZTW010000002.1:21480931-21637326 GCA_020283515.1 Alliaria petiolata
TGTTAGATGAGCAAAATACCTATTCGCAAAGAGATTTGGTTTAGGATTTTGTGAACAATTGAACCTGATATTAATGCTTGTCTGAATTGTTTGAATTCGCAAAGAGATTTGGTTTTCTGGAATTTAGGCATAGATAATCTTCGCAGCGAGAGTTGGTTGATTTTACATTAGTGTTTCAAGTTCAAGAACAGTGCTTAATAATTCCTAACATTCGCCTAGACCTAGAATTTAGATCACCTGAGAATTTCCCTGAACCTAGCGTTTCGTCTCCTGAACTTACATCGCTTTTAATTGCTTTCTGTCTTTACTTTTATTATTCTTCCTAGCTTAATTCGAATTTAGAAAACTGCTGTGTGACTATCCCTTCTCTGTGGATTCGATCCCTAAGTACTACAACTGATCTCTTAATTTGAGAGAGTTGCTTAGGGTAAATTTGACCCATATCAGTCTCTCAAGACTCTTTCCCGGAATAGTCTCAAGGAAGATTGAACCGTTGACTGTTATGTAAACATGTGAATCATGATGTATTCTATTATTTTCCTCTGCATAATTTATGTACTATATATATCATTCTCAGGCCCGGCCCTGACATTTTGAAGGCCACAAACCCAAATTTGAAAAAGGCTAGTTGGGTTTATCTAAATTTTTTGTTTTTAACATTGCTGGGATTCGAACTCGGGATCTGGAGGAAGAATAGAGGAGCACTTACCACTAGACTATGGACATATTTTAGGAAATGAGGGTCGATATTTTATATATATAAACGAGGGCCGCAAGCATGAGTTTGGCCCGCTTGGGCTCAGGGCCGGCTCTGATCATTCTATAGCTTAGGTGTATTGTTGTTGATGGTTTGTTTATAAGAACCGGAAAATTAGGGTGCATGAGCCAAAAAAGATATTTTCCTTTTTTTTGGTTAAAAGTTATATAGCGGTAGTCGAATTTGTAATGGCTGGGTTTTTTTTCCATGGTTCTCTGGCTGGTTTCTCTTTATTAGGAAAATAATAATTTCTAAAATAAATTTAATTAATAGAAATAAATGGATATATGAAGTTTACTTCCAAATTTAAAGATGAAATGACAGATTACAAATACACAAAAAGAAACATGGAAACCCAGCTATTAGCCACACAAAGAAAAGATTTATGGTCAAAGATATCCAAGATAGAATTTCTTTCCATATTGATTACAAATGCACAAAAAGGAACATGGAAACACAGCCATTAAATTCTATCTTCTTGTCCAAACCAAATAACCATATAATCTCTAAGACAATAGTTTTTCTTCTAAACTCGAGAGCTTTAAAGATATGGCTACGAGTATGAGCGGATCCAGCGGGGAGAAAGCGCCTCAGGGATCTTGCCTGACTTGTGGGTCACTCATAATCGAATGAGTACAAATTAAAACCGGTCCGTCGGTATGCATAATCTCTTCTAGTTTTTCTCTCTATTGATTCACAAATGTATATATATATATATATATATCCCCTATATATTAATTGAGAAACATTTTTGGAGAGTACGCTTATTTTTTGAAGTATTTACAGTGGTGTCATTTTGCTGATGTGTCACCACCACAATTATTCTCTCATTATTTTAATACAAATTTCTTTTTTTGATTAGACTAATTACATTATATGACTTTATTCATTTATTACTTTTAATATAACCAGAAAATTATGTTTTAATTTTTGGATTATATAAAATCGAATTTTATTTTATGTGATGATTTATGATATACAGATTACACAATACATTTCTTAAAAATGAATAAAACAATGGTTTTAAAAAATATTGTTTAATGAAATATAATTTATACACAATTTCTGGTATACACAATATTTTTTTTGATTAGGCACAAAATATGTTTACAATAAAAAAGACTTTGATATGTGTGATTTTAATAAAAAAAAAAATTTATAACAAATTAAAACTATAATTTAGGTTACAATAAAAAATACTTCGATATTTGTGATTTTAATAGATATCCATATATATAAATATTTTTTTTATATGGTTTGTTAATAGAACCATATAAATTAACCAAATAATATAAATATTTAACTTGAAAACAAGTTAAAAATATTATGTCAAAAAGTTGAAATATTAAATTATATTATTCACATATATATAAAACTGATTAAATTATTTTTACTTTAAACAATTTCAAAATCATCTTTAATAAAATTATTTATAGATTTTTCATCCTGCGCATGGCGCAGGTTATCACCTAGTATATATATATATATATCATGTGATGCATTAGTTATTTATCCCTTCATGGCATAGTGTTTGATTTTGTGCCTTAATTATATGAATATTGTTTTCTAGTTGGTGTGGATCTGGAGCCTTTATTTGAGATTCAGTTTGTTACACAACAAAAAAACCAACCTATATGATTCATGCGATATGATGTCTATTCAACTAGGACGTCAAATAGTACAGTTACATTCATGACTACATATTGTATTATTGTAAAATCTGCAACATTTTCGATCTTGTTTTTTTGAGAGATTCATGACTCATGATGTATGCTAAACAACAACAATGTTATTTTGTAGAACTAGGATTTCTTTCATCTTGAGGACATGTTTGATAACATGAGATCTGATGTAATTTTACTATTTGATTCTATTTTTTTGAAGCATGTTGAATCATATGCATATATAAGCCCTGAAATACTTCAAAGTATCCTTTAACTTTGGGTATTTACCTCAAACTGTTGTTGTTCATCATTGATTCTTCATGCCTTCATATTTGTTAGGGTGTGAAACTAAATCCCTTACCTTTTGAGTTTTTGTTTCTTGTTAGAGTACTACTTCAATTTAAGAACATGATAGAAATTCAAAAGACACTTTCGTAATTTGGAGGCTCAAGCTTAGGTATTGAAACATTCGTCAAATTCTTCTTATATGAACCATCCATATATATATATATAATAATTTTTGTCCACTAAATATGCAAGTCCAATGATTTTTCGAAGAGAGAAAGAGCTGAGGAAGAGAAAGATCATGTATGTTCAAGGTGTAAGGAGACTGGGCATACCTGTCTTACTTGTCCTTACCCAATCATTCATAAGATTGTAAGTAATTAATATCTTTCTTTCTCTGTTAATTTTCTTCACACACTCATTCATCCTCTAATGAATATTCTACTTAATCATAACATCTGTACCTGTGTTCGAGATGTCTAGTTGCTCAGCAACACCAATTGGAAAACCTATTTTTATGTCTATCTTGTTTTTGCAACTAACTATTTACTAAGTACAATAGCGTTTGCAAGTTAATTATTTCTTTGGAAAATAAATATTAGAATATCTGGTTTGAACTATCTATTTTCTAGTTTAATCAATCTTTTTAATTATTATTAGTGAAAAATACTATGCGCGCGAAGAGAAAAATCATAAGAGAAGTATAGTTATTGCAGTTTCAGAAAAACAGTCAATTTATATATGATCTGAATTTAGAAGAGTTTCTTGGTGATATATTGAAACTCGATGATCCGTATACAATAGGCATATTTGAATGTTGGTAAAATCCAGCTTTTGTTATAAAAATTTTTTTAAACAGTTTTAAAAATCATTGAGTAAAAAAATAGTCTCTCTTTTTTTCTACCCGTATGTGATTTAAATTCCTTATTAGGTACTTTCATATATATTTTTTTGGAAATAATTTCTTCTTTTTTATCTCTTGAATCTTTTTGTTGACTTTAAAGTTTAAGATATATATATATATATATATATTTGTTATCGTTAGCTAGTAACTTGTTTCTTTTCGTGAGTTGTTATCTTTAACTTATCCATAAGGCAACATACCTTCATCAATTATTTCTACATAGAATATGCACCATGGCGTAATTGCTGATGCATTGAATTCTATTAATACCAAAGTATGTTCATTGTGCTCTATAAGCCAAGATAATGAAAAACAATTTGTTAATCTATTTGAAATATCATATGATTGTTTTTTTTCCAAAAACTATACAAATATTTTGGTTCTTGATATGATGATATTAGGTCAATCAAATTCATCGAAAGTTTTAAAAAAAATTATAGATGCACTGAACAACAAGTTTAATGTAGGTTTTAGATTTACGATGCGGTTTAAAAATGATGATTTTACTGAAATGAGGTAAAACTTCAAAATATGTTTATTAAAATTTGGTTTTCACTGCAAAAGATACTCAAGGAAAATGATAAAAAAACAAGATTTTTCTTCTCATTGAAAGGATTCGGAATGGCAAAGCTTGGAAGTATATTCTAAAAGAATGTAACAATAGAGCTAGAGAGAATTTTACTTTCAAACTTCGCCATTCCGAATCTTTCCAGTGAGAAGAGAACTCTTGTATTTCTATAATATTCTCATAGTATATTTTCCAATGAAAATAAATTTTAATAAACATATTTTGAAAATAATAAACAAGAATATATATTCAGTAAAATCATCATTTTCAAACCGCATCGTAAATTTTGAACCTACACTAAACCTTTGTTCACTGTATCTATAAATTTGTTGAATCTTATGATGAATTGGTTTGGCCTAATATCATCATATCAAGAACCAAAATATAAGTATATTTGTTGAAAAAACCAATCATATGATGTTTCAAGTAGAGTAACAAAGTGTTTTTATTACATTCGCTTATATAACACAATGAACGTACTTTTGGTATTAATAGCATTCAATGCAGAAGCAATTATGCCATGGTGCATACTCTGTGTAAAAATTACTTATGAAGGTATGTTTCCATGTGAATGAGCTACTCTTGTGTGTAGAAATAATTGATGAAGTTATATTTTAGGGTTTTGTCATCTTTCTAAAGAATTATTGATGGCAAAACGTAACGATTTAAATCGATTTGAGTTTGATATCAGCAACAAGCAACAAATGATATTTCTTGTTGCTTATAGTCATCTGTTGTTGTATTCATTTGCATGTAGATAACTAAACTTATTTTGTAATGTCTCTTTTGATCCAAAAATCTTTATGCTACTGTTTGATGATTGACTCATGAGACAAGCGGTTATAAATAAATATTTTATTCTAAAGATAGGTCTTCTTGTGGTGTTTTTTACTTTCTCTTGTATGTGACTATGATGATGAATGCGCTTGTATTTTGTGTTTTTAATGGAAAATAATTCACTTCTAAACCTATGCTCTTACTTTAAGCTTAGTTTATAACTGCTAATGACCAAAATGTCTTTGAAAACACTTAAAATGTCATTAAAACACTTTTTGTTTTTGTTGTTGTTGCATTACCTTAAAGGAAGGCTACGGTTCTTTGTATACCCATGAGAATAACTAAAGCAAGATAAATTATACTTCGATTTTTTCAATAAATCAAGATAAAACAATAAATCTTTGTTAAAACTTATAACAAATAATGGTGATAAAATTATTTCATTATAATATATAAAGTGTTCTCTAAATGTGTGTCTATATACATATTATACGTAAAATAATATTTTATTATTCTATTTATTAGAAATTTTAGAATTTCTTTTTAGAAAGATTTTAGATTGTTTTTATTTATGAAACCATTATTTTTAATTAAGAAACTTTTCTAATCTAATATTAAGTTTTTTTTTGTTAATAAAAATTTATACATAATTAATTAGTACAACATTAAAAATTTGAAAAATTTCTTAATTTTGAAATGTTGATGTGGACCAATAATTTTTATTTTTTTAAATCTTATTGAAACCATTATCTTGAATTATGAAACTTTTCTACTCTAATATTAAGTTTTTTTTGTTGTTAATAGAAAATTATACATAATTTTATTAATTGTTTTTATATTTCTATTAATTAGTACAATATTAAAATTTGGAAATCTTATTAATTTTGAAATGTTGATGTGGACCAATAAAATTGCATGATTCTTTTAAGTCTTATGTGGACACCCTTAGAGGCCTAAGGCAAATCTTATATGGTTTTTATATAATTGAAACCATAATATTTATTTAAAAAAATTTCCTAATCTAAGATTAAGTTTTTTTTTTGTTAATAGAAATTTATGCATAATTTTCTTATCTTTTATATATTTCTATTAATTAGTATAATCTTAAAATTTGGAAATTTTTTTAATTTTGAAATGCTGATGTGGACCAATAAAATTAATTATTTTAAATCTTATGTGGACACGCTTAGAGGTTTAATTCAAGTCAAATTTTAGATGGTTTTTAAATAATTGAAATCATTATTTTTAATTAAGAAACTTTCCTAATCTAATATAAGTTGTTGTTTTTTCTTAATAGAAATGTATACATAATTTCTTTATCTTTTATATATTTCTATTAATTAATACAATATTAAATTTAGTATTTTTTTAATTTTTAAATGTTGATGTAGACCAATAAAATTGATTCTTTAAAATCCTATGTGAACACCTTTAGGGGCCTAAGACATCAAATTTTATTAGTAATAGATATATGATATATTATTGAGTTATGTTTGATATGAGATAATAAAATACAATATATATAGCGGTAACATTAACATAATGCTAACACCCACATAATATAAATTTTATTAAACATAAAAAGAAAATATGCTAAGAATAATATTGAGATCTAAAATATTATTCTTTCAGGTTCACAGACTTCACTTCATAGACGGACTATCATAGGCCAAAGTACTTGTTCCGCAAGAAACACATCTTCCTTTCCAAGGTACTCCAATACTCCCCCTGCACGACAAATGTGGGACGCGAACCGCTAAATTTGCAATCACAAGCGAAACATCTATGTCGTGGACATCATGTCGAGGATGGATAAAACAAGTCAACAAACTCTTCCGTGTATAAACTTCAATCTTTTAAATAGGGATGATACTTCATTTCGTCTTTGATGTTTTTTTTTTAACAAAATTTCATCTTTGATGTTAAACGAAAGGGAATAATAACATCCCGGTTGTGCAGATTTCTGGAACTCCACAAATAATCTTCCTTGTCGCATGCTGTCCATAAATCAGACTTAAAATGACCTAAAAACATGAGCGTTCCAATAGAAATCTCTAAAATCAAAATCAAACTCTCCTGTAATAGAAAATTATGAGAAATTATGATAAATTCTAAACACAAAAAATCTCAGAAAATAAAAAAATAAATTGCGAAAACTCCAAACTTAAAAAAAAAACAAAATCCTTTGCGTAGATCTCCGATAAATCCTTGTACTTCAAAAATATAAACAAAAATCATAACTAAAAACTTTTAAAAAACCCAGAAAGATTGACATAGAGTAAAGACACGCACGTACGTACCCAAAAACCAAATTGGAAAACATATTGAATTTAAACCTAGAACAAAAGAATCACGTGAAAGAGCTTCACGTCATCTTCACCATCGGCATCACCGTCTTCTTCTCCAACGGTCATCATTGTCTCCATTATCTCTTTTGATCACAAGACTTGCGGAAACGTTAACTTCAAAAATTATAGAATAAGATATAGAATAAGATATATTATTGAATTCTGTTTGATATTAGATAATAAGATACAAAAATAGTGGTAATATTAACATAATGCTAACACCTACATAATGTAAACTTTCTTAAACACATAAAAAAATGCTAGGAATAATATTGAGATCTAGAATATTTTTTTTTTGTTCATGGGCTTCGTTTTATAGACGGTTTTTCGTAATGGTCCGCAAATACACATCTTGCTTTTCAAGTTACTCTAATACTTTGGAGAATCTCAAGGTATGTCTTCATATTCCATTCAAATTGGAGATTCTTCTGATAAATTTGTTCATGTTTCATGTTAGTCACTTGTTTAGACCCTCCTGTCCCGTGCCTAGAATGTTGAGTTGGTTTTCTTTTTTTCCCCAGATTTGACTGTTCTGCATCTTTAATTACCTTAAGAATTAAGATTCTCTGGTCATGTAGGAGTTTATAACAAATGGAACATTAACTTAAAATGGAAGCATGAAAACCCAATTTGCAAAAGGGTTTTTACTTTAAGAAAGCTTGAAAAGTAGCATGAAAGAGATGGAAAACAAAATATAAGGAAGAGAAAATTAAAGAAAAAAGTTTAAAATATTTGCATGTGAAATTGAGATCTATCATGGTTTTGTAAGAACAAAAAGATGATATTAGCTTTCATCTGCGGTTGAAACCAACAACACGATTACCATTAAAACAACTGAAAAATTATTATAATTAAAATAGCCATTAAGGTAAATTGTTCTCAAACAGAGAGAGAGGGAAACAAAAGAAGAAGAAGGATAGAGCTTGAATGATGACATAAACTATGTATGAATATGATCATAATAATATTGAAGTAAAGTGAGAATTACAAAAGTAATTTGATATCAGAGAAAAGGGATCTGGATTATTATGAAGAAAAAAGATAGGGTAGGCCCTCAATCATTAAGTTTTTGCAAACGATAAATTTTTCCAGTGTTATAAATTAATATAACAAGGTGATATAATAATATGTATATGTGTGTTTGTGTATGTATGTATTATTTGATAGTTTGTGGAATTAAAGGAGAGAGAGAGAGTAAATGGACGAAGAGGGGAGATAAGAGAAGTACTTCTATCTGTTGTACGCATGTCAATCTCTTAATTACAACAATTGATCTCTTTATATAGGGGAAGAAAGTCAGTCGAATGTATAAAGACAAAATAATGGATAAGCATTGTTTTAACACTCTCACTTGATTATCCATTACTAATGTATTACGTACTGCCTCGTTAAAAACTTTATCATGGAAAAACTCATTTGAGATAAAAACCATGACAAGAGAAAAAGAGTGCAATGACGTTCTTCCTTTAATATCCATCACTGTGAAGTTGTGTGCTGCCTCGTTAAAAACATTTCCATGAAAAATTCAATGGGACAAAAACTATGGCAAAGGGAAAAAGAGTACATCAACAACAAACTCCCCCTAGAAATGATGGATCTCATCTTCTCTTCACAAATCTCGTAAATGTCGCATTCCAATACTATGAACATGTTTCTTGAATGTTGTAGTAGGAAGGCACCTTTGTGAAAATATGCGTTGTCACTTGAACGAATACTGAATATCCACTTCTTTATTTTTCTCGAGCTCTTGAATATAAGAGAAAAAATCTTGGAGGGATATGCTTCGTTCTATTGCTTTTGATATAATCTTCTTTAATTTGAGCGACACAAGCAGTATTACCTTCAAACACAAATTGCATGCTTAATGAAGCACAATAATCTCCGCATAATTTGAAGAAGTGGCGATCAAAATTTGCTTTTGCGATTGCCAAGAGATCGCAGTTCCACCAAATGTTAAAACATATCCAATTTACGATCGAGCCTTATGTGGATCTGATAAATATCTTGTATCTGCAAAACCAACCAGACCAATCTCGAAATTTCTAGAATAGTAATAGCTAAAAACAATCATAACTTTGAGACAACGAAATATATGATTTATTCCGTTCCAATGTATGTACGTAGAAGATGAGCTGAATCTTGCAAGAATTTTAGTAGCAAAAGTTACAATGATCAAGTAAAAAATTGCAAGATATATAAGCTCATCGATATGGCTCATATAAGGTATTTTAGAAACAATAAGCATTTTCATTACAAATACTTTTAAGTAATATCTTTCCATGAAATTTCAAGATAACATCTTATTCATTAGATGTTCAATTTGGAATAACTGAGGACAGTGTTGTCCTTCCAAAGTCTTTTATTCCAAAATATTATACGGCTTTTAATAACTCTTCAGGAGTTATGATGATCAATCATTCTTTGATTTGATCTAAGTAGTCTTCCCGGGAACATAATTTTGATATCATTAATCCTTCAGGGATTATGTCTTTGAGACACAACTCAAGTCATTCATGGACTGCCAGACATATCAAATTGCATCAATCAAACTATCATATTTTTCCAATGACCTTATGAAGCAAGCCGCTTTACATATCGTAAGGTCATTTTCTCATTTACTTTCTGGAAAAATATTTACTCTTTTGATGCTTGGACTGCTGGTCCAAAAATTTCTCGTTTTTCTAACGAGTTTAATATAGACTTGATTGTATCTTTCACCTTTTGGCCAATACTTTTTCTTTCAACTCTCATCCACAGAGGTAGATTTATGATCCTCATTTATGTCAATCATACCACGCACTTTCTTGTCGACATTTTTGTCTTTGGTTCCATCTTATTCCGTAATGACATGGTTAACCGAGATCTCTTTATCAATATCATTGATAACATTCAGGTACCTGCTAATATTATTAACCATGTCAACGGTCTCTTCTGGAGATTCATCCTCTTTTCAAAAATTATATATATATGCTCCTTTTCTTTTTGAGGATTTATAATCTTTGGAACCAAAGTAGTCTATCACATTTCTGACGTGCCATAGACTTACTATTAATAAACCGTCCTTCAGGGACACATATTCTCATTGGAGCATTATCAGCTGGAATATGAGATTTACACATGTCTGGCAGTCAATCTAAGACATTCTGTGAATGAATTATCTTTTGAACTTCATGTTTAAATTCAGCGAGGATCCATAATTTTCATGATAATTCATTTCAAGAAATCTCATCTAGCAGTTGTTTATAAATGATTCTGGCATTTGATTTGCAGTTTGTTTTGAATAACGATCCTTTGAAATTTTGAACTTCAGGTTCACATTAACATGTTCAAGGATCAAATTATTCAACAAATTTCCATGAGTAATTTATTCTATGCAAATCTTATAATAAGCACATCTCTCATTGATGGCTTAATTTACTTTAATAGAGATTCATCTCTACTATATATTTCCTTCTGAGATTTTTATTCCTTCTGGGATTGTATCTCATTACTACATGCACGACTGCATGGTTTATACCCAATCATGGAGATAATATTTTGCCAAAGTTCATTTTGAGTGTGAACATAATCTTCAGGATGTTCCACTTATTGGGATTCTTTAATTCTCCCCCTCGAGATGATGAAATTTCATGCCATCCATCTCGAATTAAATTCCACATTAGGACAAATAACATATTTAATCACCCATCTTGGGTCAAGTATTATGCCTCAAATCCTTTTGATGTGGAATGATTTGGGGTCTGCTTAAAGAAATCAAACCATCATATATAATGAACTTGTTCAACCAAATATGGTGATCTCTCATAATGGTCTCATTTTCATATTTTTTTAAGACATGCTAAATGTGAAAAACTTCTAGTTTTTCCACATAATATTTGATATCATTATTGTACTGAGATGGCTACATATTAGTAAACTTCCGGTTTACTATCAGATATAACTTTTGCCATCTTTATGCATGTCTCCATGATATGCTCTTATGGAGTACTCGCTCTATTGGAGCGTTTTGATTTCTGAGAAGTTTCGCTTTTCTGGTGCTTTTATTTCATTTATAGCATTTTACTTTTCTGGAGCATTTAGCTCTTCTAAAGTATTTTGCTCTTCTAAACTTCCCATTCACTCTTATGTAGTTCTTATGGAACTCACATATTTATAATAAGAGATATATTAACCAAAAACATTGACTTATAATAAAATTTAATATATTACATCAAAAGCCATTAAATAAACAAAACTTTACCAACTACTTTTGTTTACCATATATACTATAAACCAGTTTAAGTTTTGTTATTCAAGTCTTCTTCACGAAGACATAATTATCGACTTAAGTTTCTTTGATTTTGTTGATTCTTCGGGATCAACAAGGAAATTAAGATGAGAATCATCACTTAAGCCATCAAAGGAAGTTCCAGCTTCATCCCAAATGAAATTGGTCTATGCATCCTTTTCTTTGGTCTTTTGTGATTCGGCATACAGATCGGCTAAATGTTTTGGCGTACAACACATGCATACCCAATAATTTTTCATGCCTCATCTGTAGAAAGCGCTTTCACCTTGTCTTTTTACGTCTTAACCATCATCGTTTTTTTATTGAATTCGTCCATCACACTTACTTTAAGTGGATAACTCAACATTCTCTCCCAAGAATGGAGTTAACCCAATTGGACGAGACTGATGGTTCATCATCACGAGTTCATTATATAGTTAAGCTACCAAGAGGATTTACATCACTCCGAGCTTTGGGTGAATTCTCTCACTTGTAAATTCAACCACTCATTTCCAAAGATCTTTACTCGTGATGGATTCATCTTATAAACCATCATAGATATGGTCGCGTAAAAAGATCATGGCTTTTTCTTTAGCCTCATCTGATGTCATATTCGACTTATCAATAGTGCTCAAGAGATCATTTCTCTTTAGATGTAATCTTTGCATCTACCGCCCAAGACATATTATTATTTCCACACAAATCAAGGGCGGCAATCTCGAGCTTTGCAAAATTTGACATTTTTACTGAATAACAAAACTCAACCCATTTAATTTAATGAAAATAATTTATAAAAATTTTGGCAGAATAACGGCATAATAAAAGACAATAATTAAAAGCAATATGAAGAGGCCGAGCCTACCATAATAAATGAACAAGGATGTGGATTTTAATCTCCCACTCAATAAATAAATAAATAGACAAAAAAGGGGATTTTAATCTCCCACTCAACAAATAAATAAATAAGGATGGGGGTTTTAATCTCCCACTGCACAAATATGATATGCGGAGACATAGTCTACCATGTGATCATTTCGATCGTGAAGGCATAGCTTACCATAACGATCGGCTCGGAGGAGGCAGAACCTACCATCCCGGCATAACAAATAAACCTGAAAGGCAGAGCCTATCTTTTCGTGAATAATAAAATTTAAAATAATTTAAACATAAATAAATCTTACCTTTCTAGTATATAGACAGATCTGGTATCATAATAGATCGAGAGACGTTCGTCCTGATAACGTGTTATAAATTAATATAACAAGGTGAGATAATAATATGTATATGTGTGTTTGTGTATGTATTATTGTTTGATAGTTTGTGGAATTAAAGGGGAGAGAGAGAGAGTAAATGGACGAAGAGGGGAGATAAGAGAAGTACTTCTATCTGTTGTAACTTGTATTCATGTCACTCTCTTAATTACAACAATCGATCTCTTTATATAGGGGAAAAGAGTCGGTCGAATGTATAAAGACAAAATAATGGATAAGCATTGTTTTAACATCCAGGGTGTATGTTTCTAAAAACTACATACTAAAGTGTTGACAAAAATACGAAAAAGGTTCCTAAAAGAAAAAGTATTGACAAAAATGACCCAAAAACAAAAATAATTGAAAAAAAAACTAAAGGAACACTAACGTGAAATTGGTTTTTATTTATTGTTCGCCAAAAAAAAATTTTTTTAATATATTTTAGATTTCTCTAAATACAACTCTCAATACACTGACAGATTTAACATAAAAAATGTTGACAAAATAACTAAATACACTGGGAGGTTTTTTTAAAGTAAATGGATTATAAATATATAAACACATATCTTTTGCCATAATTATATATATATATATACATATCAACCGTTCAATTATTTAGGAGGATTGATATAAATTTTTGTTCAAAATTTTGCTAAATGTTAGGTGACGCTTGGGTTGGGTTTAACAAAAAAAAAATGGAAATTTATCAGAACTACGCCAAAATTAGTTTTGGTTTTTTTCTTAAAAAAGAATTCTTATATAGTTAATATATAAAAAAAGGTTATTTATGTCCAACATGCTCGTAATTTGTGTGATTTGGTGAAAAATGAAGTGTTTCTCAACCATAACATTTTGAGTACAATACCCAATAAATTTTTAGAAAACTAAATGTCTTCCTAAAATTTTCTTATATAGGACAATATATGTACTTTACACAGAAAACACAAGATGGAAATTTAATAAATCTTTATTTTAAGCAAGTTTCACAAATAAGGTTCTAAATTCTAATACTATACTAAGCTTGATGTTTTCAATTTTTCAAACAAAACTTAAATCTCCCATATTTTAAATAAGTTTTCAAAATACCCCATATCTTTTAGTATTTACCTAAATACCCAGATCTTTTAGTATACACTGAAACACCCCAAAACTTTTATTATTTATGGAAATACCCAAGAACTTTAGAAATTTAACGAAATATCCCAGAACTTTTAAGTATTTACATAAACAACTCATAACTTTAGGTATTTACTAATTTTTAAAAAATTTCAATATTTATAAAATACTCCTTATCTTTATGTATTTATAGAAATACTATATTTTTGTTTCTACCAATATTTAAAGATATTTTCTCTTATATTTTTGTTATTTACCAAAATATTCTCATATGTTTTGTTATTTATTGAAATGCCATAGAGCTTTTGATATTTACTAAAATATCTCACATATTTGGTATTTGACAAAAGTATCTAGATCTTTTATTGTTTATCAATGACGCCATACTTATTTTTTTGATCGTTGAACTTCTGGTAGTTATCAAAACAACTAGAAAGTTTGGAGGGAATCTTCTGAATTTTTTTAATCTCAATCGTATTAACATATTGGCACATCAGTAGATGAACATGAATAAATCCTCTTTCTTATTTATAAGGGTTTTTAGTGATAAAACCCCTCAATTAAAGATGAATCGTATAAAAATCCCTCAATTACTAATCTAATGATAAAATCCCTCATGTTAAAATCTGTTAATGTAAATTCCCCTCCGTCTACATTGTCGTCAAAACAGAACGGACAACAGTTAAATTGAAACGGAGTGTTTTGATTAACTTAAAAAACAACGTGTTTTTACACGATTGAGAATTTTCCCCAAATTAAAAATTAGGGTTCTTCGTCTATTATTTTAACTGAAGCTCATGTAAGTGGAATCTATTTGCTTTTAAATGCTATTGTCCATGCCCGATTCTGTTTTCAATCCATTACTGAAGCTCAAAATTTATTGGCTCTTTGTTTGGATGAGTTTTCAGTATTCTCATTTTCTGACTTTGGTTCCATCTTTGGTCACTCTCCCGTATTGTCTTCTTCTTTTTTTTAAGAAAAGGGCTACCGTATTATCTTCGTCAATTGAAACAGTTCGCAACACTGGTTTCTGCTCTTCGAAACGGAACTCTGCCTTGAAGTATCGAATCACGACGATCAAACCCGTTGAATCTACAACTCTTAGAGATGTTCGAAGAGTAGAGAAGAAAAAAGATGGAGACAGCAACCGAGCGAAGGTGGTGGAGAATCCGTATTCAAAAGTGGAGGCGGCGCTTCCCAATTCGCAGAAGAGCTTGTCTGACTTTTTGGAGGAAGCGAGAGATTCCGTCGGAGACTAAGGTCCGCCTCGTTGGTTCTCTCCATTGGATTGTAGCGCTCAAACTCCCAATCTCTCTCAATCGACTTCAACACCACAAAATAAACTTTAGAAAATCTCATTTTGAGTTCGTCGATTTAGGTTTTAGAGTTTACAATTCGTGTTTTAAAGTAATGAGTTTTCATCTATGAGGATTGCACCAAAAAATAAATAATGAGTTTTCATCTTAAAAATTGTTGTTTTTGGTTACAATTCGTGTTATTTAAGTGTCAAAACATGTTGTTTTTGAGTTATTCAAAACACTGCGTTTCATTTTAACTGTGTTCATTCTGTTTTGACGGTATTGTGGACAGAGGGGAATTTACATTAACAGACTTTAACGTGAGGGGTTTTATTATTAGATTAGTAATTGAGGGGGTTTTATACGATTCATCATTAGTTGAGGGGTTTTATCACTAAAAACCCTATTTATAATGTAAATGAAATATTTGAATTACAATGACTTGGCTATGAGAATATCGAACACAAACCTCACAAGTTCTAAAAAAAAGAAAATTACAAACAAAAAAACCTAAACAATGTAATAATTTGATAACAAGCATTTCTTTACAAGTCAACTGATGCTCAAAAAGACACAGTGAAAAGAAATTACAATGATGTCGTTCGTGTGTATTTTTTTTGTTTTGTGTGTGAGTTTACTGTTTATTTTTTTTATTGTGTATGAGTTTAATGTTTTTGTTTTCGTTAAGTTTTCATGCGTTTAGTGTTCCTGCTTTTAGTGTACATTTTCTTTGTTTGGGTTGTGTGTTTCTGTAAAAGAGAGAGAGAGAGATATTCACTTGTTACCAAGTCATCTCCAAATCACTTGCAGCTGCTTAATTCCAGACCTTTTCCTAAAATTCAAAACATTTTGATTATGAAAATAAAACTACAACTAATACAATAAAATTATAGCTAAGAAAATAACACTTACTAGAGAATCATCATAGTGAGGATATCCCAACGAGATTGCTCACTCGTCCTACTTTTAACCTGAAAAAGTGATGCAAAGTCTCAAACTACAAAAAAAATCTACATCAGATGAAAATCATGAAAATATACTAAAGAAGCATGGTGGTACAGTGAAAATCCAACTACCATAAGAAAATCAAACAGTCTTTATATTTCCTGGCCACTGTTACAGAAACAAAAGTCTTAGACCTAAGCAAATGATTTACCAACTCGTTACAAAAACAAAAGCACAATGTTTACATCAAACAGACAAAACCACACAATGTAATCTGAGAAAACACAATACTATTACTAAGCAATAAGAAATGAAAACAGAATTTTAATGAATTCTAATGAAATTTGGAGCATACTATAACTGGGACGCCTGAATACTTTAAACAATATATTAAAGATGTCCTACATAAAGTCACCCGACGCTATTAGAAAGAAAATAAAGAATTTAAATGATAAACAAGATTTAACAGAATTGCCTATCATTTATGAGCTTATCCAAACGCATCTGATACTTTTGCTGATTCTTAGGAAAATCGGCTTTAAATTGAAAATATTTCAACCATCCTCATGTACAAGAAAGTCATTTTGAACTATCTTGCTTGCATTTCCCTCAATGACAAAAATATATCATACAGTTGATACTATATATATATACTGAAATTAAATTCAACAACCAATAAAATGTCTAACTGCTAAGAAACAATTGGTTCAGAAAGTAGATGCTATGAAATTGAGAAATATGGGAACAAAATCAGTAAATCACAAAGCAAAATTTTGACATCAAATATGATTATTTGTGCTATTTTTTCTTTCTTCGTCTTAATTTTATGTGAAAATTCTGGTATGTGAAGTGTATTTTATTTAGAGTTTGTCGTGTGAGTTTGAGGTGACGTTTTGTGTGCATTGTTATTTGTTGTGTTTTGTGTGCATTGTTATTCTTAATTTGCGTTTGTTTGTTTGTTTGATCTTTTTTTTAGTTTTAGCGTGTGTTTTTGTGAATTTAGGTTCTATTTTTGGGACAACGCAAGAGAGAGAGAGAGGGGGAGAGAGAGAGAGAGAATCATAACCGTCATTGGTTCTTGGCTACTGAATGGCCTCCAAAAACTTCGTTCTTTGTGCCTTAAACACTAAATCTTTTGAAACCAAAGAACTTTGTCAATAACAAGAAGCTTAAACACAGAACGGCTATTTAAAGTTATAAGACAATAAAACAAAAACAACACAAATATAAAATCTTACAGAGTGTGGTCCCTTGCGGCATTTGGCTGCTTGTTCGTATTTGTAATCTTGAAGCATAGACCATTCCTTCGAACTTCATGTCCATGTCAACTAAAACAACCAGAACAATTATGGAGATATGAGTAAAAGAGGACCCCAAGAGACAAGAGATATAGTGACCAAGAATATTATTCTTACAAACAATAGTGAATAATCGATTTGGCTATCTCTTTTCTCCAATATGCGTGGCCATCTCTTGTAAGCTAATTATGTCATTGAAGACGAACCTGACCCAAAGAACTAAGTCAATGTTTAAAGCCAAAATAATGTCTACACTAAAGAGAAAGAAACTACACAGCACACAACGAGGAAACAAATCTGTTTGCGGAAAGAGAGAGAGATACCTTACCTTAACCCTTGTATGTTCCTGGCTAGCGAATAGCCTCCCTATTGTTCTTTACAGCTTAAGGATCCTTTCTCTTGAAAGCAAAGAACCTTTATCAAAAAGTCAGCAATAAACAGAGAGTAAACACAGAGCAGATAAACAAACTAAACCAACAAAACTACAAAATCTTACACTTTGGCTATCTTATGTTCATGAGGTTCTTCAAGAATAAAGTTTAAAACTTCTAATCTAACCCTGAAATGGAGAATATAACATTATTGAGAGAATCAACTAATGTCTTGTGGACTCTAAAGATTACTTATACCATCTCCTTTTAACTTCCTCAACACCACTCATCAACCAAGCAATTCTAAACTTTGGCCAACATTTAGTAATATCTAGTCTTATAGCTTTTCATGTTTCTAAACGCTTCTCTAGAGCTTACCTTTCAATGAATTTTGAACAAGTCTCTTTGCATACGCTGCTGCAGTAGTACTCCTGCAAGTTAAAAAAAAATAACATACAATAATTCTATATGAAGCAGATCTCTTTATCTTCTCTGCTACTATAGGTCGATCAGCAAGCTTTATGTACTCTTGTAAGTTACTATTATATTAAACACTTGCACATACAGATCATTGGAAAATAAAGTGAAATTAAACATTCTTAAAAAATACAGCAATATAGAGAATGTTACCTCGTATACATAAAGCCATCTTTGACTATAGTCCGCCAGATATTCCGCTTTAATAGTATTGCGTGGCACATGAAACACACACAAAAAAGTTAAAGACAATAACACTAAATATAATCAAAAACATGTCTGATTGCTGAGAAATGATCAATCACATAAGAAAACAGATGCTTCAAAAGTAAGTGATATATGTGATTGAGTTCGTGGAATGTGAAGTTTTTGGATAATAGTGCTTTGAGTTTAACTTTTTGTGTTAGAATTTTGTTGTGATTGAGCGTGTATTGAGTTGCTTTTTGTGTTTGAGTTTGAATCTGCGTTTGCAAGTGTGTTTGTGTTCTGTTTTTTGCTGTGTGTTCAAATTGCGTTTGAGCGTTTTCGTGTTATTTCTATTTTAGATTCTGTTTTTGGGATAGTGCAAGCCTCTATCCCACGTGTTAACCTAACGCGTTTGAGCGTTTGAACATGTAAAAATACATGCGAAAAAGCCAGACCAGAGGACCGGCCTGTTCCTTTTGAGAGTTACATCACCTTAGCCAATCAGTATGCTCTTGGCTAGCGAATGGTCTCCGAAACTTTGATTCTTTGCAGCTTAAAGACCTTGCTTGAAAATAAAGAACCTTATCAGTAAAGTCAGTAAGAAAAACAGAGAGCAATTGACATAATCTTCCCTAAGGGCTCGTTTGGCTTATCTTAGGTTTACGGGACTAGCAATCTGACCCGTTTGCATATTTATCTATGAAATGGAGATAAGAAGATAAACATTATTTAGGGAATCAAGAAACAATCTTATCGACAGTAAACAGTACAAATACCATTTAACCACCAAATACAGTTATTTCTTTGGAGAGGTTTTCGTAAATATTAAGTCAGATAATTTTTATGTTTTAAAACAAATACAAGCTTGTAGACCTTACATTTCAAAGAATCTTGAATAAAATATCTTTGTATTCTCTGATGCTATAGGCAGATCAGCAAGATGCATGTCCCCCTACAAGTTACAAATAAATTAAACACTTATGCATATATTAGCAATACTTAAAAGTAATCATGAACAAAACAGCATTGAAAGTTGTGAATTAACAAAAATGATAATGATTATGAAATTGAGCCAAGGAACTGAATCAATAACAAATGCTAGACCATTGCTTACGCTGAACAGATATAAGACCACATGATATATATAACATCAGAAAACAAACATACACACACTCACACACACACAATGCCAATAATAGAGGAAAATAAAAATCTATACACTCCAAAATGAGTTTGAGGTTGAAAAATTTGATAATGCAACACCTAAACAGAAGATAAACCTCCATCACAAACTATTTGAGATCAATTTTTCTCAGAAACCAATAACGTAAACAATGTAATAATTTTTTTTTGGGATAAATTCAATGTAATAATTGATAACAAGTTCTTTACAAGTTAATTGATGCTCAAAAAGACAATGTGAAAAGATTTACAATGATGTCGTTCGTGTGCATTTTTTGTTTTTTGTGTATTGATCGAGTTTAATGTTTTTGTTTTGGTTGAGTTTAATGTTTTTGTTTTTTGGGGCTGTGTGCTTTTTTGTGAGATAGAGCGAGTAAGAGAGAGAGATATAAGTTATGTCATCTTGCCGTCACTTATCTTGGCTACCAAGTCATCTCCAAATTACTTGCAGCTGCTTAATTTCTAAAAACAAAAACATTTTGATTATGAAAGTGAGACTACAATTAATACAATAAAATTATAGCCAAGAAAAAAAAACTTACTAGAGAATCATCATACTGATAGTTTCCCAACGAGGTTGCTTACTCGTACTTTTAACCTGTAAAAATTAATGCAAAGTCTCAAACTACAAATAAATTTTACATCACATAAAAATCATGAAAATATACTAAAGAAGCATGGTGGTACAGTGAAAGTCAAATTACCATAAGAAAATCAAACATAGTCTTTATAATTCTTGGTCAGCTCGTTACAGAAACAAAAGTTTTAGACCTAAGATTTACCAACTTGTTACAAAAACAAAAGTTTTATTTGCTATACAAAAAAGCTTACCTTTCCAAGAGTTTTTCTTCAAATATCTTTACTAACTTTCTTAAAGTTACAAATTTACAGAATCATCAAGCCCATACTAAGTTACTCCTACATGTTACAAATCAATTAAGCCAGTTAAAAAGACATTATACAGACAGACAAAACAGCGTAATTTGACTAAAAGCACAATGTCTACATCAAACAGAAAAAACCACACAACGAAATCTGAGAAAACACAATACTATTATTATAATGAAATTTGGAGCAGAAATTTGATACCTGGCCTATCCTCCATCGACATCTTAAGAGAATAAATGGCAGACTATAACTGATCATGAATACTTAAAACAATATATTAAAGATGTCTAACATAAAGTCACCCGATGCTATTAGAAAAAAATAAAGAGTTAAATGATGAACAAGATTTAACATAATTACCTTATCGTTCATGAGCTTATTCAAACGCATCTGATACTTTTGCTGATTCTTAGGAAAACCGTCTTTAAACTAAAGATATTTCTACCATTCTCATGTACAACAAAGCCATTTTCAACTATCCTGCTTGCATTTACCTCAATGACATAAAAATATATTGATACAATCGATAATGATTCCGCTACCTAACTATCCGCACGTGAAACAGATTTTTGATGAAACTAGAACATTGAAATGTTTCCTAGAGACCATCCCATATGGAGATGAACAATCGGGAAGAAATGAAGCTTGTGCTTATCTACTGGACAATCCCAAGATGGCCATAGATCCGAGTCTGAAACCATCTATGGCTTCGGTGGCGTGCTACCCATTGTTTTTGCGAGGTTCAGAGAAGAGAACGATGATGTCATGAGAGTTTTGGTTGAGTATGCAGAAGTAGTGGGTACTTTGACAGGTTACATAAATAGAGCTATTGATATATCTAGGGAAGAGATACAGAGAGTAACCATTGTCGACATCAGACTCGTAAATGCTGATCGCAGTTGAGATAATCTTCTGATCAAAGAAGATGAAAACGGCCTTCACATCGTCCCTTTTGACCATGAGATGTGCCTCTCAAACGATTTCAATATGTGCAACCCTTACTGGATAGTGGAAGAAGGGCTGGTTCTACAAGGGATCACTAACGCCTTCTCTCAACCTTGCATAGACTATGTGGCAAGGCTGGATCCCGATTTGGATCTTCAATTCCTTAGGAATTGTGGATGGGATGTTACAGAAGTTTTTGCTTAAAGGTTAACAATATGGACAAGCTTGTTGAAGAAGGGTGTTGCTAGAGAATTGAAACCTTATGAACTCTGTCTGATCGGATCATTCGAATGTGAAGAGGGTTTTGCTTTGCAATCAATTGCGGCTGAAGTGCATAGGGATGAAAACTTTATTGCGAATGTGGAAATTCCTTCCTTTTGTGTTTCTTCTCTTACCTTTCCTTCCTTTGATTCTTCACATCGTATAAACTGCGAGACGCTCTTCAATCAGAATTTTCACATTCGCAATAAAGTTTTCATCCATATGTACTTCAGGCACAATTGATTGCAAAGTAAAACCCTCTTCACATTTGAGTCTTTGCCAGCGTTATTTCCAATTGCAATTCTTCAGAATTTGGCCTTGCTGTTGAAAATAAGAAGTTTCTTTAAAACCAAGTTTTTTTTGTATTTTAAGAGATGGATGAAGTATGGGCTTGAATGTTTGCAGTTTTGGAAATGGTTTTTAGTTTTTGTTTTTCAAAAACTACTTTTTTGCCACTCAAAATTTTGAAGAAATAGATTTCTTAAAATTTAGGGAAACTAGTTTTTAAAGAGTTTTTTATTTTGTACATAAAAACCAAAAACCACAATTTATGGGTTTTTAAACATAAGTCACCTTAAAAACCAAAAACTAAATAAATCACCATTCAAGTTTTTAGAAAAAACAAAATCTACAAAAAAAACCAAAAACCAAAATCTAAAAACAAAAACAAAAATCCAAAAACCAAAAACAAAAATCCAAAAACCAAAAAAAAACATTCATCACCTAAATCCTATGCTCAATGAGATGATTCCGGAGACAGTGCGTAACCATTTGCAACAAATGGTTACATGGTTGAAGGAAGCCGTTGTGAGAAATGATATGACTCCGTTACCTAACTATATGCACAAGAAACAGATTTTTGATGAAACTGGAACATTGAGATGTTTTCTAGAGACCTTCCAAGATGGAGATGAACAACCGGGAAGAAACGAAGCTTGTGCTTATCAACTGGACAATCCCGAGGATGGCCATAGATCCGAGTCTGAAAAGATGGAGATGAACAATCGGGAAGAAACGAAGCTTGTGCTTATCAACTGGACAATCCCGAGGATGGCCATAGATCCGAGTCTGAAACCATCTATGGCTTCGGTGGCGTGCTACCCATTGTTTTTGCAAGTTCAGAGAAGAGAACGAGGATGTCATGTGAGTTTTGGTTGAGTATGCAGAAGTAGTGGGTACTTTGATAGGTTACATAAGTAGAGCTATTGATATACCTAGGGAAGAGATACAGAGAGTAGCCATTGTCGACAACAGACTCGGAAATGCTGATCGCAGTGGAGATAATCTTCTGGTTAAAGAAGATGAAAACAACCCTCACATCGTCCCAATTGACCATGAGATGTGCCTCTCAAACGATTTCAATATATGTAGCACTTGTAGCACTTACTGGATAATGGAAGAAGGGTTGGTTCTACCAGGGATCACTAACATCTTCTCTCAACCTTGCATAGACAATGTGGCAAGGTTGGATCCCGATTTGGATCTTCAATTCCTTAGGAATTGTGGATTGGATAGTACATAAGTTTTCGCTTAAAGGTTAACAATTTGGACAAGCTTGTTGAAGAAGGGTGTTGCTAGAGAATTGACACCTTATGAACTCTATCTGATCGAATCATTCGAATGTGAAGAGGGTTTTGTTTTGCAATCAATTGTGGCTGAAGTACATAGGGATGAAAATTTTATTGTGAATGTGGAAATTCCTTCCTTTAGTATTTCTTCTCTTACATTTCCTTCCTTTGATTGTTCACATCGCATAAACTGCGAGACGCTCTTCAATCAGAATTTTCCACATTCGCAATAAAGTTTTCATCCCTATGCACTTCAGCCACAATTGATTGCAAAGCAAAACACTCTTCACATTTAAGTCTTTGCCAGCGTTATTTCCAATTGCAATTCTTCAGAATTTGCCCTTGATGTTGAAATAAGAAGTTTCTTAGAAACAAAGTTTTTTTGCCACAATTTTTTCTTTTTTTTTGCCACAATTTTTTTTTTTAAAATGTAATGTGAAGAGGGTTTTACTTTGCAATCAATTGTGGCTGAAGTGCATAGGGATGAAAACTTTATTGTGAATGTGAAAATTCTTTCCTTTTGTGTTTCTTCTCTTACCTTTCCTTCCTTTGATTCTTCACATCGCATAAACTGCGAGACGCTCTTCAATCAGAATTTCCACATTCGAAATAAAGTTTTCATCCCTATGCACTTCAGCCACAATTGATCGCAGAAGATGAAAACGACCCTCACATCTTCCCTATTGACCATGAGATGTGCCTCTCAAACGATTTCAATATATGCAGCCCTTACTGGATAATGGAAGAAGGGTTGGTTCTACCAGGGATCACTAACGTCTTCTCTCAACTTTGCATAGACTATGTAGCAAGGTTGGATCCCGATTTGGATCATCAATTCCTTAAGAATTGTGGATGGGATGTTACAGAAGTTTTCGCTTAAAGGTTAACAATTTGGACAAGCTTACTGAAGAAGGGTGTTGCTAGAGAATTGACACGTTATGAACTCTGTCTGATCGGATCATTCCAATATGAAGAGGGGTTTGCTTTGCAATCAATTGTGGATGGAGTGCATAGGGATGAAAACTTTATTGTAAATGTGGAAACTTTTTTTAGCCAGAAGTTTTTTTTTTTTGTAAATGTAATGTGAAAAGGGTTTTACTTTGCAATCAATTGTGGCTGGAGTGCATAGGGATGAAAACTTTATTGTGAATGTGGAAATTCCTTCCTTTTGTGTTTCTTTTCTTACATCGCATAAACTTCGAGACGCTCTTCTATTAGAATTTCCACATTCGCAATAAAGTTTTCATCCCTATGCACTTCAGCCACAATTGATCGCAAAGCAAAACCCTCTTCACATTTGAGTCTTTGCCAGCGTTATTTGCAATTGCAATTCTTCAGAATTTGGCCTTGCTGCTGAAAATAAGAAGTTTCTTAGAAACCAAGTTTTCTTTGCCAGAAGTTTTGTTTTGTACATGTAATGATAGGAAAAATGCTCATAGTTCGCCCTATCCGCTCCCAGGCACGAAGCCCGATGAAGCCAGAGACCGATCTGCTCTTCACCTCTTCAGCTCTCCGCCTCCGCTTCTTTGCCGTCAGCCTCTCCTCCGAGCCTTGCATGCATCGTTTCTTTGTATTTTAACGGAAGGATGAAGGCTCAATGAGAAGATTCTGGAGATAGTGCGTAACCATTTGAAACAAATGGTTACATTTAGACCTGCGAGTTCGGTTCCTTCGTGTAATTCAAGTCGGGTAGTTCGGTTCTTCAAGTGGTTCGGATTTAGAAAATTTGGCTGAAACTAACCGAAACATAATTCGGTTCGGTTCGGTTCTCGGGTAATTCGGTTCTTAAATTTCAAAACCGAAACATAATTCGGTTCGGTTCGATTCTCGGGTAGTTCGGTTCTTAAATTTCAAAACCGAAACTAACCGAACTTTATTAATTTTTGTTTAAATTCGGTTAAAATCGGTTAAATTCGGGTAAAATCGGGTAAAATCGGATATTTCATGTAGTTTCGGATAGTTCGGTTCTTCGGTTCGGTATAATTCGATAGTGTTTGGTATGGTTTGGTTTAAAAAAATGGGTAACCGTTCGGTTCCCGGAACCGAACCGAGAACCGAATTAGTTTTCAAACTAGAACCGATCGGAACCGAACAAGAACCGAACTAGAACCGAAAACCGAAAAGTTCGGTTTGGTTCGGTTCGGTTCGGTTCGGCCAGTTCGGTTCGGTTATAATTCTCAGGCCTACCCTAGTTACATTGTTGGAGGAAGCCATTTTGAGAAACGATATGATTCCGCTACCTAACTATCCGCATGTGAAACAAATTTTTGATGAAACTGGAACATTGAGATATTTCCTAGAGACCTTCCCATATGGAGATGAACAATCGGGAAAAAACGAAGCTCGTGCTTATCTACTGGACAATCCCGAGGATGGCCATAGATCCGAGTCTGAAACCATCTATGGCTTCGGTGGCGTGCTACCCACTGTTTTTGTGAGGTTCAGAGAAGAGAACGAGGATGTCATGGGAGTTTTGGTTGAATATGCAGAAGTAGTGGGTACTTTGACAGATTACATAAGTATAGCTACTGATATACCTACGGAAGAAATACAGAGAGTAGCCATTGTCGACATCAGACTCGGAAATGCTGATCGCGGTGGAGATAATCTTCTGATCAAAGAAGATGAAATGTGCCTATTGACCATGAGATGTGCCTCTCAAACGATTTCAATACGTGCAACCCTTACTGGATATGGAAGAAAGGCTGGTTCTACCAGGGATCACTAACGCTTTTCTCAACCTTGCATAGACTATGTGGCAAGGTTGGATCCCGATTTGGATCTTCAATTCTTTAGGAAATGTAGATGGAATGTTACAGAAGTTTTCATTGAAAGGTTAACAATTTGGACAAGCTTGTTGAAGAAGGGTGTTGCTAGAGAATTGACACTTTATGACTTTGTTTGATCGGATCATTCAAATGTGAAGAGGGTTTTACATTGCGATCAATTGTGGTTGAAGTGCCTAGGGATGAAAACTTTATTGCGAATGTGAAAATTCTTTCTTTTTGTGTTTCTTCTCTTGCCTTTCCTTCCTTTGATTCTTCACATTGCATAAACTGCGAGACGCTCTTCAATCAGAATTTCCACATTCGCAATAAAGTTTTCATCCCATCAGCCACAATTGATCGCAAAGCAAAAGCCTCTTCACATTTGAGTCTTTACCGGCGTTATTTTCATTAGATTCTTCTAAATATCATCAATTTCAGTAAGAGAGGTGCGAAAACGAGGAAGAAAAAGACAATTTAGTAAAGTACTCGCATTAATACATTTGAACACACACAAAAAAGAGTTAAAGACAATAACACTAAATATAATCAAAAACATGTGTGATTGCTGAGAAATGATCAATCACATAAGAAAACATATGCTTCAAAAGTAAGTGATATTTGTGATTGAGTTCGTGGAATGTGAAGTTTTTGGATAATAGTGTTTTGAGTTTAACAGTTAGTGTTAGAATTTTGCTGTGATTGAGCGTGTATTGAGTTGCTTTTTGTGTTTGAGTTTGAATCTGCGTTTGCAAGTGTGTTTGTGTTCTGTTTTTTGCGGTGTGTTTAAATTGCGTTTGAGCGTTTTTGTGTTATTTCTATCTTAGATTTTGTTTTTGGGATAGTGCAAGCCTCTATCCCACGTGTTAACCTAACGCGTTTGAGCGTTTGAACATGTAAAAATACATGCGAAAAAACCAGACCAGAGGACCGGCCTGTTCCTTTTGAGGTAAGACTAAGAGAAAAAAAAAGGAGAGGCAGAGAGAGTTACATCACCTTAACCAATCAGTATGCTCTTGGCTAGCGAATGGTCTTCGGAACTTTGATTCTTCGCAGCTTAAAGACCCTTTTGCTTGAAGGCAAATAACCTTATGTTTACGAGGGTGTAACGCCCCGACCGCCCCTACCGGCGAGTCACCCATCCTTCCGTTGGGCTCGTGGGCCCCGCTCCTGTCCGACGGTCGGTGCGTTATTTTTTTGGTGGCCCGACCGACTGATTTACTTGTCTATGCAATCACCACGTGACCTTATCCCGTGTTTTGGCCTCACTTACACGGTTCCGCAGAGGACTTCCCGGAAGGTCACCCATCCTAGTGCTACTCCAGCATAAGCACGCTTAACTCTGGAGTTCTCTTGGGGTAAGTGACCGGAAAATGTAAGTGCACTTTGATGACATAGGTAACCAAATCAATCCATTTAAACTTATTCAAATGGGCCGGGTCCAGGTCGTTACAGAGGGTCTCTAATCTGACTCGTTTGCACATTTAACTATGAAATGGAGATAAGATAAACATTATTTAGAAAAGCCGGAAACAATCTTATCAGACACTAAACAGTACATATACAATTTAGCCACCAAATATAGTTATTTAAATAAAATCTCTTTGTTTGGAGAGGTTTTCGTAATACTAGTTTCTAGGACCTTTACCTTTCAAAAAATCTTGAATAAAAATCTTTATCTTCTCTGATGCGATAGGCCGTTGAACAAGATTTATGTCCTACAAGCTACAAAAAAAATTAAACACTTATACATACAATAGGTATACTTAAAAGTAATCATGAACAAAACAGCGTTGAAAGTTGTGAATTAGCAAAAGTGATTATAAAACTGAGCCAAGGAACTGAATCAATAACGAATGCTAGACCATGCCAATACTAAATTAATATAAGACCACATAACATATATAACATCAGAAAACACACAAGCGCACACACACAATGCCAATAAGAGAGGAAAAGAAAACTCTATACACTCCGAAATGAGTTTGAGGCTGAAAATTTGATAATGCAACACTAAACAGAAGATAAACCAACATCACAAATATTTATTTGAGATCAATTTTTCTCAGAAACCAATAACGTTTTAAACCAGAGAAAATGATTTATAAACTATGTGTTCTTTAGAGCATGTATATATATTTACGGGATCTGAAAAATAACTGTAGGTCTTCTTAAGACCATCTCCATTGGTAGAAACCCAATTGTGGTTTTTAACAATTTTTTAATATAAATTTTCCATCATTCCATTTTTAAAACTTTGGTAGAAGATTTTAATTGTTTCCTCTTCCATTGGTAAAACTCATTAAGGGTTCTTAAGAATAAAAATTATTCTTGCTTATGAAGCAAGTAACACACGTATTGACTATGGTTTTCACAAATGGAGGAACTCATTTCCAAATCCGTAGCTTCTCGGCTACACGCAGACTCGAGAAAACCATAGTCGAGTCTTAATCGAGAGAGGTTTAAGACAAACAACCAACCATAATAACGTGTTGAGTCTTAATCGAGAGAGGTTTGTGTGTGTTATGTAGTGTGTTGTTTCATGTAAGAGGCCTAAGAGAAATCAATCACCTGTCTTGTTGTTACAATATGGAAGCTAGGAGCCACAAATGCAATAAGATATGCAATAAGAGACTGTATACCATAACGCCAAGCCTTGCTTGAGGACGGCTCATTACTCTTCCACCTGAGACCCTGCATTGCCGAAATCAACTCGACGCTTAATGAGACGAACAATTTGGGAGCCCTTTAAAATCATTTTGATATTAGTAGTGAGTGTTTACAAGCACAAGCACAAAGAACAAGAAAACTATAAACAAAACACCATCAAACTGAAACATCCAAAGCATTGAGTAAGTAGTAAATTAATACTTGTTCGCAGCGCCGAGAAGGGCGAGCCGGTGTTTCCAGAAGTCTTCTTGCGTAATGTTCCCGTAGAGGTAACTCAGGAGAGCCATGCAAGACTCTCTCGACATGTCGTCTATGTGGATGGTGGATGATTCTTTCTCCTTAAGGTCGTGGAGGAACATGCTTTTGAAGACGTTTGAGCTAGCCAAGAGGATGGCCTTGTGAGCTGATAGCGTGCCATCGGCTGTGTGGATTGTGACATCGGAGAGGATGCTTTCTTCTAGCATCCGTGATAAGCATAGTGTGGTTTGAGTCGAGATTGATAACATTGTCGCATCGGTTGGCCAAAATGGAGAAGCTTCACCGCCCTAGATTTGATTTGGTAATGATCAGCCATGGAATATGAATGGTAGAGAGTTTCAGCTAGAATAATCTCAGAACTTACATTCAGAGGGCAGTTTTTGATATCAAGAAACTCGACATCAATGGTGAATCGACCGTGGAAGCTGGAATCCACATGCCACACACAATCATCAATTGTACGCAGCAGTTTTTCATACACTGCACCACAAATACATAGTATATCAGCTTACATAGACACAAAGCTAATTTAGTTTCTAACCATTCCCATAAGATACTAATAATTTCATCTCCAATCATTAACTTAGAACACTGTTTTTCTGAAACGGTTTACATAATTTAACCTCTAATTCAACCTCCACAACATAATTGATATAAAACAATCAAATTACAAACCCAAGGAACTGAAATTCAGAGAACAGACATACCAGGAGAGATGCAGAATCTACGATTGGGGCCAACGTTGGAGACGCGAAGAATAAATTTAGCAACAGGAGGTTGCTCTTTAGATACTCGAGAGAGTTCTTAGAAAAGCTTGTAAACAAATAATTTTTGTTTGCTTAATTTCATTCAATCGGCGAAACCTACAAATCACCAGAAATAAAAATTGATCCAGAGAGAGAAATTGTAGATCGTCAGACCTCTTATAAGGTTCCGGTTTTCAGAATAGAAACATGACAGATCTGTAGAGGCGACGGATCTGCGGGAGGAAGAGGAGTGCCGCCATCGAAGAGGGTTTGTTCGCATCGGAAGAGAGACAAGAAAGAGAGAAGGAATTTCTTTTTTTTTGGATTAAAATTACCCGACCCAACCGGCTGCTGACACGTAATGGTTTCTTAAGAATTCTAAAACTTCTTCTGTAAGATACGTATCTTACCAGTTTTGCGCAGCTAAATGATTTGTTTATTATTATTTTTAATTTAAGAAACTCTTAAAAAACTGTTAAGAGCTCCCGATGGAGATGCTCATCATGTTAACAATTGAAAACATGAATCAGATTTGGCTCATGATGATGGTTACGACTACAAGCAGACACAAATCATCACAAATAGTTCTCTAACTCGCTAAGAATCATCTTAATCAGAGAAATAATTTATCAAATTAAAACACATGTGACCAATTTTTCAAAAACATATTTAAACAAATGATAAGATAAAACCAGCGAACTTTAAATAAATATGCATTCACAATTAAGACCGTGAAGATCGGGAGAAAATTATTTGAAATCGCAAAGTTATGTGGAAATCAGAAGATTAAAATTTTCCTCTATCTTAGATTCTACTTTAGTTTCAATCTAATTCTCCTCTATCTTAACAAGTTTCTCAAAGACCTTGAAGTTATATCAATCTAATATTTTACCTTTGCATTTTAAGTTAAAACCGTTTATTAAAAACTTACATCTTTTTTTTATACATCTAATTAAGGTATGTTAAAAAATTATTGTGCATCTCTTTTTCCGATAATTTTACAAAAAAAAATAAAAAATGATTAAAAAAGCAAGAGGAATACAATTTAGTTTCACTTTGATCGAAAAATCTGTAAAAATAAATTAAGTTAAATACCAAATCAACTTATTATACAGTTATGATTTAATTATACTTCCGTTTGCCCGCATGCATACATATTAACATTTTTAATACGTAAATCATAATAATCATTAATATATTAATTTTCAATTAATTTTGTATTATTATGTAATAATATCTACATTGACAGAATTAACGAGACGAAATTGCCCGTTAGTCAAGTCGGCGAGGACTTCCCGGGTCGGGTTTCAAGACGTTGATCTGGATCCATTTCTCAAAATCGGGAAACCCGAGCCCGAGCGAAAATAGAATGGCGAGTAAAAACATCGGGCAATCTCATTTATGGGCCTAAATGGGCCAAATGATAGATATAGCCCATACCAATTTTCTTCCGGCGAGGTGTCACCTTCCTATTGAAATTTTGACGGGAAAACAAAAGTGGAGAAAAGCGAATTGTAGAGGAAGAAGATCACTGGAAACTGAAGATCTGTGAGGTTATTTCTCCTTGTGATCTGTTTGTTCAATCCCGCGACCTGAAAGCTTTCATCGATGGACTCTTCTTCGAATTTGAATCCCCTCCCCGAAGAGATCTCCGACGAAGAACCAGTAGAAGCTCCGGCGTCAGTCTTCGCCGCTCGACCTCTTCGTCCTCCTTCTACGTGAGTCGTCATTTCTCTCGTTAGATTTCATTTCTAGATTTCGAGGTGAATGATTTAGTGAAACTGTGTGGAACTACATCGTGAATTGGGTTTTGGTTTCAGGAGCTCTTCGGAGAAGTACTCGCCTGTAGAATGGACAAGCTATTTTGACAAAGAAGACGATATATCAATCACTGGCTCAGACGATGTAAACGTTTTAAACGAATATGCTCTCTTTAAAGTTTCAAGAACGTTTTTTAGTTTTTAGTTTCTCTGTTTCTGATGGAACGTTATCGTTTTTCAGGTCTTTCACGTATATATGGCAGGAACAGAAGGACCTGTTGTCTTTTGTCTCCATGGAGGTGGCTACTCTGGGTGAGCGTTCTTGATCTTGGGCTCTTCACTACTTCCCCCTTCAGTGTTTTAAATCTATTAAAGATTGAGAATTTTTGTCGCTCTCAGAGCTCAAATTAGTTTTTTTGTTCTAGTTTTCAAGCAAATAATTGAATTGGAATCACGGATTAGAAGTTTCGTTTTGTTGTGGTTTCGGTTTGTTTACTCGCTGAATGTGTATAATAGTTTCATCTGTTTTTTTGTTCAGGCTCTCATTTTCTATAGTGGCTAGTAAAATCAAGGAGAAAGCGCGTGTGGTTGCGATGGACTTGAGAGGGCATGGTAAATCGGTTTCAGAGAATGAACTGGAGTTATCGCTAGAGGTATATATCAGCATCCTTGTTTTCAAAAGGGCAATTTTTGCTCAATCAGTTATGCATTTGAAGGTCTCTGAAAAATCGAGACTGATGTGATAAGATGGACTTGCAGACAATGAGCAATGATGTTTTGGCTGTGATTAAGGAATTGTATGGAGACTCTCCTCCAGCTATTGTGCTAGTTGGTCACAGGTTTTTTTCTTTTTCCCATTTTAGTTTTTCATATCCATGTGTTGTTTTTGAGCTCTGTGATTAAGTGGAAAGCGGTGGTCAATAGCGAGTAGATCAATTTTTTTTTCCCAGTGCACCTGTAACGGATATAATAAAGCTTAAGATAATGTGTATGTACATTTTTATCACTTAGTGTAAGATAATTCTCTGTAAGCAATAATCACTTGTTCCAGTTATAGTTAACTGTCAAAAATAATATGGTAATATAAAATCTATGTAGACAGTCGTGTGTGTCTGTCTCTGTGTGTGTTGTTGATATGTATGTGTTTATCTACTGATAAAACCTTCTCGTAGTTCTCAGATTTATTTGGTAAAATACGTCGTCTACTGAACCTGTGATTATGACTTAAATTCTTTAGTATGGAACACTTATGGGCTCAGAAGCATGCATAAACTTGTAGAGTAAAAGTATTGTAATCCATTTTTTTATAGAATTTGTTTTCTGTTATCAACATACAGCATGGGAGGTTCGGTCGCTGTGCAAGTTGCTGCAAGCAAAGCATTGCCTAGCTTGGCTGGGCTTGTCGTTGTGGATGTTGTTGAGGTTTGCTTCCTTATAGGAAAGTCTCATATGTTTCTCACGTGGTCTGCCCTTTTTGTGTGATGAACTGACCAAAGTATATTCTCATTGCAGGGTACTGCTATTGCCTCATTGATTCACATGCAAAAGATTCTTTCAAATAGAATGCAACATTTTCCCAGCATCCAAAAAGCAGTAAGCAGCTTTTAAACGTTTGGTTGTATAACAAAAAGAAAAAGAATCTAGCATTTTGTTATAGGCATTTCATGGCATTAATATAGTGTTGTACTTCTGGTCTTTTGGCTGTGGTCTTTTCTTTTTGTTTGATCCTTGTTAATGAAATATCTCGCCTTTCAGCTTTCAGACCATTGATACATATTTGCTGCAAACAACAAATGACTTAGTTGTAGTAAGTTTTGTTGGGTCTGCCATCTCTAAAGTAACGCATAATCTTCTGCAGATTGAATACAGCGTTAGGGGAGGGTCGTTAAGAAACATTGATTCTGCTCGTGTCTCCATCCCCGCAACTCTCAAATATGATGATTCAAAACAGTGGTGCGTATCTCTAGCTGATATCACCATTTTTAGGTATTCTCACATGTTTGCTTTCTAATGAGTGAAAATATGAACCTTTTGTCCAGCTATGTTTACCGGACGCGACTAGAGGAAACAGAGCAATATTGGAAAGGCTGGTATGACCCTCATTACCTCTTGTTTTAGTTCAGTAAATCTCTGACTTCGCTTTCTCTAAGCATTCCACAGAAATTCTGTTAGGACAGAATTTGTAAGAGCTTCGTCCGTATTAGGTCTCCATGGGATCTGAGTAAGTAGTCTGCGGATCTTGGCACCCAGTTTCACCAAAAATCATGTATCCATGATGAAACATACTAAGGCGTTTAGGTTGCTGAGACGGTTGAATTACTAGAGCTGTAGCTACAAGTCTTGTGAATCCAAGTGCAAACATGTACATGTCTTGAATAGTTTATGATTCGAACAATGTTAGTTGCCTTGCAGGTACGAAGGTCTCTCAGAGAAGTTCTTGTCATCTCCTGTTCCAAAGCTCTTGCTATTAGCTGGAACTGACAGGCTGGACAGGTATATATATTCGAGTTCGTCCCTCTGAAACTCTGGCTTCTTCACTTCTGGCTTCTTCACTTCTGGCTCAGATCTATAGCGTAATGTTATAACGATGTTCGATGAAATTGGAATATAGGACACTCACAATTGGTCAAATGCAAGGAAAGTTTCAGATGATTGTGGTCAAACACACCGGACATGCCATACAGGTAACAAATACGATATGCCTAATCTTTAAAGAGTGATTTTTTTTTTTTTTTTTTTAATGTCGAGATGATGAATCTACGTGGATGTAAATGAATACAGGAAGATGTACCAGATGAGTTTGCGAATCTAGTTCTGAATTTCATATCACGTAATAGGATTGGGGCTCATGGTGTTGAGGTTTGTCTGTATTGTGTTTTAACTGTCTCTCTGTTTGCGACTTTAGTATTGAAGTCCCATTATGATAATCCTATTTTTGTTTAACAGATACCAGGAATGTGGAAGCTTTCACAGCCTAAGACTTGAATCAGCTATCACTGGATATTGTAAAAGCCATCCTGTGGTTTTCACTTGTTTTGCTTTTGTCAGCTCATAAATAACAAATTAAGGAAAAAAATAAAAAAGGAAAAAATCACCTTAATATTTTCCCATTTTTAGTTTTGTCCCCTTGCAAACCTGGGATTGGAACTTTAGACCTCATAGTGTAGGAGAATTAATCAACTTTGATTCAACCACTAGACCAAGATGATTTTTTACAACATATTAACTTAGATATCTATTAATACTGACATTCACTTTCAAATTTGATAGTTTTTAAAAAAATATGTAATAACTATTTTTCATATACTTTTATTTATTTATTTTAGCATGTTACAATACTAATACAAACTTGTAAATTATAAAAGAGAATTATAAGAAATAAAAAAATTATATATATTATCAACTGAAAATTTTCATTATATTTAATAATATGATTGGTTTTTTAACCAAACTACTGATATGAAATCTACAAAAAAAAATATTAAATTTTGATTTCTATCCGTTCGAGCAAACGCATCATTTTAACAGAAATTCGATATAATTAATAAATTTATAAAAAATATAGATCTCAAAAACGTGAATTAACCACTCCAAAAATTTATAATCATCTACAAGAGATCAACCATGTAATATTATATAGTAACACATAAAATGTTTTAAGAAAATATTCAAAAATTAAACAATTTTGAATTACTTTTATTTATTCAAATCCAACACATCATTTGTACCGCTAAAGGATTCGATAGTGAATAAATAAAAAAGAAAATTTAGATTTCAAAGTAGTAAACTTATCTAGATAAAGAAATGAAAAAAAAAATTAAACATTTTGAAAAGATAATTATTTGCAGGAGATAAACCATGTAAGATATATATATATATATATATATAAATATATATAATAACACATAAAATATTTTTTAAAACATTTAAAAATAAAACAACATTGAATTACTTATATTCATTTGAGCCAACACATCATTTTTACAACTAGAAGATTTGATATAGTCAATAGATAAAAAAGAAAAAATTAGATTTCATGTAGTAAACTTATCTAGATAAAGACGTGACAAAAAATTGACCTCTCCGGAAAAACATAATCTTTTGCAAGAGATAAACCATGTAATATTATATAGTAACACATAATATATTTTAAGAAAACATTCAAAAGTTAAAGAACATTGAATTACTTTTATTTCTTCGCGCCAATGCAACATTTTTACAGCTAAGAGGTTTGATAGAGTCAATAGATAAAAAAACTAATTTAGATTTCAATGCACTAAATTTATCTAGATAAAGACATGATATAAAAAAATTTGACCACTCCGAAAATGATAATAATCTACAGAGAATAAAGCTATGGTGTGGTTTTCACTTGCTTCGCTTTTGTCAGCTCATGACTAACAAGTTAACAAATCTAGCTTGTGCTTTTGTCACCTCATAAATAACAAATAAAAAGAAGAGAAAAATTACCTTAATATATTTTCCATTTTTAGTTTTATTCCCCAGAAAACTTAGATATTCATTTTGAGTATGCCAGATGAATAATAGATTATCAGAATTAATTTATATTCTCTAGGGTTTGAACTNTTCAGACTATAAAATGATCGTGTTGTTTTTTACTTGTTTCGTTATAAAATAATCTTCAGACTAAAAGACATTAACTTAGATATCTATTAATACTGACATAGATTATTCACTTTCAAATTTGATAGTTTAAAAAAAAATATGTAAGAACTATTTTACATATACTTTTATTTATTTATTTTAGCATATTACAATACTAATACAAACTTGTAAATTATAAAAAGAGAATTATAAGAGATTAAAATATTATATATATATATATATATATATTATCAACTGAAAATTTTCATTATATATAATAATATGATTGGTTCTTTAACCTAACTACTGATATGAAATAAACAAAAAAAAATATTAAATTTTGATATCTATATGTTCGAGTCAACGCATCATATTCGATATAATCAAAAAATTAAAAAAAAAAATATAGATCTCAATGCTGTAAACATATTTAAAGAAAAACGTGGCGAAAAATTAGCCACTCCAAAAATTTATAATCATCTGCAAGAGATCAACCATGTAATATTATATAGTAACACATAAATGTTTTAAGAAAATATTCAAAAATTAAACAATATTGAATTACTTTTATTTATTCAAATGCAACACATCATTTGTACCGCTAAAAGATTCGATAGTCAATAAATAAAAAAGAAAATTTAGATTTCAATAAAGTAAACTTATCTAGATTAAGAAATGAAAAAAAATTGATCATTTCGAAAAGATAATTATTTGCAGAAAATAAACCATGTAATAAATATATATATTAACACTTAAAAATATATTTTTAAAAACATTCAAAAATAAAATAACATTGGATTACTTATATTCATTCGAGCTAACACATCATTTTTACAACTAGAAGATTCGATATA
Organism: Alliaria petiolata; assembly: GCA_020283515.1. NCBI lineage: Eukaryota > Viridiplantae > Streptophyta > Magnoliopsida > Brassicales > Brassicaceae > Alliaria > Alliaria petiolata. The sequence goes on from JAHZTW010000002.1 coordinate 21,517,945, forward strand.
TTCAATAGATAAAAAAGAAAAAAATTAGATTTCATGCACTAAACTTATCTAGATAAAGACGTGACAAAAAATTGACCTCTCCTAAAAAACATAATATTTTGCAAGAGATAAACCATGTAATTTTATATAGTAACACACAAAATATTTTAAGAAAACATTCAAAAATTAAAGAACTTTGAATTACTTTTATTCCTTCGCGCCAATGCAACATTTTTACAGCTAAAAGATTTGATATAGTCAATAGATAAAAAAAACAAATTTAGATTTCAATGCCCTAAATTTATCTAGATAAAGACATGACAAAAAAATTGATCACTCTGAAAATGATAATAATCTACAGAATATAAACCATGTAATATTATATAGTAATACATAAAAATGTTTTAAGAAAACATTCAAAAACTAAATAACATTGAATTAATTTTATTCATTCGAGGCAACAAATCATTTTTAAAGCTAAGAGATTCGATATAGTCAATACATAAAAAGAAAATTTAGATTTTAATAAATTTTGTAGTAAACTTGTCAACATACATGACAAAAAATTAACTACTTCGAAAAAGATAATCATTCATAGAATAAAAACTATGTAATATTATATAATAACACATAAAATATTTTTTAAAATATTCAAAATTAAACAAAATTGAATTACTTTTATTCATTCGAGGCAACACATCATTTTAAAGTTAAGAGATTTGATATAGTCAATAGATGAAAAAGAAAAATATAGATTTTAATACAGTATGCAGTAAACTTGTCAACATAAAGACATGACAAAAAGTTGACCACTTCGAAAAGTACATGGATAATCATGTACAGGAGAAAAACTATGTAATATTATATAATAAAATATTTTAAGAATATATTCAAAAATTAAATAATATTGAATTAATTTTTATTTATTCAAGCCAACATATTATTTTACAGTTAAAAGATTTGATGTAGTCATTGGATAAAAAGGAAAATTTAGATTTCAGTGCAGTAAATTTATCTAGATAAAAACGTGGCAAAAAATTCTGAAAAAGATAATTATTTACAAGAGAAAAAACCATGTATTATATAATAACATAAACAAATGTTTATAAAAAACATTGAAAAAATAAACAATATTAAATTATTTTTATTCATTCGACCCAACACATCATTTTATATATAACAGATTCGATATAGCTAATAGATGAAAAAAAAATAGATTTCAGTGCAATAAATTTGCCTAGATAAAAACATCGCAAAAGATTGATCACTGCAACAACAAAAAAATGTATCCGCAATAAATAAATTATATAATATTATATGATAACACATAAAATGGTTAACAAAAATATTCAAAAAAATTCGACCAAAAAAAACTAAGAATAGTTATATTTTCAATATACTAATTATTTATAGCAAAATTATTTTTTAAAAACATAAATTTGAAAGTTTAATAAATAGTATAAATAGTAAAATGTAGAATCAAGTTTTCACAATTTGAAGACATGAACAACTGGTTTTGAATCATCACCTTAATTTTCTTTTTTGCAGATTTGGCTAATATCACATAAAACTTTAACATGGTTAAAAAATATATATAAAGGAATCCCCGATTCAATACAACCTGGATTACACAACTCATACCAACTCAGCTAGTCTTCTTATGGGAAGTGCGAGTTAGTTTCCGTAATAATATATTTCTAAAGATGTCATCACCAAACAATTTGTCTTATAGAATCTGCTTTGTAAACAAAAGTAGGCAAGTAGAAAAAAAAAATCTCGTAAATTTCGTGGTGGAGATTGGTTATTCACATCAAAACGAATATTTGACTTTATAAGAGGCAACTCGCCTCATTAACGACGTAAAAAAAAAAAAAAAAAAAAAAAAAGAGAGACCATACAAAACCAAGTTCATGACCACAATATTTATGGGTCTGATTTATTTTATCTGTTTAAAAAAAATGCACGGAGAATAGAGGCTGCATATGATCCGAGCGAGCCTGTTCTATGCAGTACCTTCCTTCAAATAAGCAATGAGATCTGCACGATCTTGTGGCTTTTTCAGTCCAGGAAACACCATTTTCGTCCCGGGAATGTACTGTAAACAACCAAAGAATAAAAAAAAAATATCTGATTCAGTCTAAAGAAAGTTAACTAAGAAGAAAAGTTGTTCATAACTTAATATTCTTGATCAAGCCATAGAAATATGTTGCACACACAGCCTATGATGTTTTGTACATTCAAGTTTCCAACGAGAGAAAGTAAATGATGAAGTCAAATTTCATAACAAGCAAAAAAAAAAAAAAAAAAATGATGATTCAGTCTAAAGAAAGGTAACTAAGAAGAAAAAGTTGTTCATAACTTAATATTCTTGATCAAGCCATAGAAACAATAGATGTTGCACACACAGCTTATGATCTTTTGTACATTCTAAGTTTCCAACGAGAGAAAGTAAATGATGAAGTCAAATTTCATAACAAGCAAAGAAAAACAAAATGATGATTCAGTCTAAAGAAGGTAACTAAGAAGAAAGTTGCGCATAATTTGATATTCTTGAACAGAGCCATAGAAACAAATGGACCAGTTGTTTAGATGTTGCATCTATGATGTTTTGGTACATTCAAGTTTCCAATTAGAAAGTAAATGATGAAGTCAAACTTCATAACGATGGAAATTTTGCACAAACTGAAATGGGATTGTAGAAATTCAAACACTCAACAGAACAATGATTGGACCATAGTATCAGACTCCTAATTGATTTTTTTCCTTTCTACAAAGGATCCTCACAATCACCAAACAATTAGAGCATTAAGGAGAAGAACAAAGAAAATACCTTCTTAGGGTTCAACAAGTAATCGTAAAGGGTCTTCTCCTCCCACATCACGGCCATGTTTTTGTTAGCGGCAGAGTAAGAATATCCTGGAGTTGTTCCAGATTGCCTCCCGAACAAACCATTCAAGTTTGGTCCTGTTTCCATAAGAAATCCCCAAAATTCAATACGGATCCGATATCGAGCGATTCAACACAGACGAGAAACAATACACATGGAAACGCAAAAGACCCACAGTCGAATTCGGCGATGATATATATATATAACAAAAAAAAAAGAGACATTACAGATGCGATAGATCCAGATCAGAACAAAACGTGAAACGATTAGATCTAAAAACACAATCCGATCTCAGGGAATCAAAAAGGAGGAAGAGAGGACGGACCTTGTTTGTGACCGGCACCTTTATCGACGGTGTGGCACTGCGCGCACTTGGTTCTGAAGATTTTCTCTCCGGCCTTAGGGTTTCCGAGAGGTGCTTCATCGAACGACGCCATTCTGATCGGACGGTGGCTTTTTTTGACGGATTCTTTTCAAGCGACGATTTTTCTTTTTGAAAAAAGACTCTTTCCTATATGTGTGAAAAGGGAGAATTGTTTAAAAAGAAGGTTCGAGGAAGAAGAAGAAGGCGAGGAGGTGGCGGCGTGAGCGAGCCACAGGCCATACGTTTTTTCTGAGTCCACGTGGCTTTTTTGTAGTGGTTGATTTTGAGTCGGCTGACTATTTTATTCCTTTTTTAGTATTTTTATTTCTTTAAGAAAACTCGCTTTTGAAAGTGGGTTTTGTTGTTGGGCTCAGAAAGTGAGTATGCAAGCCCAAACTTTACATGCTCTGGTACTTGATGATCTACGTGGTGAGAATTAAGATGATTAAGAACAAGAATCTGAAAGATATGTATGAATGATCTTGTCAATGTCGGGTGTTTAGTTTCAAACGATTTTTTTCATCCTAAATCCAAATTTGTGAAATTTATAGTTAATCCACCTACAAGTAAGCCTGATAGCATTTGTTTCCATTGCTCCAAATACCACTTATGGTTATAGTTTGGTTATATAATCAGTGGTAAAAAAAAAAAATTGTAAATTGAAATTCATATTTGTAAGAGTGATTTGTCTTCGGGCTACCAGTGAAACAGTTTTCAATGTGCGGTTGGGACTCTCAGGCTTTCAAGTTTGCTATTCCACTCTTGACTTTAACTCGAATTCTCTTTTCCAAGGATTTCAAGAAGATTATCGATGTATCTCTAAACCGAGAGCTTATGCTTAAGGTTCTATTGATGCACTGATTGTTTTATTGCTTCCATATTTTTTATTCTTTTTTACCATGGAACAAATAAGATAGGTTTGAGCCAATTTGTAAATACTAATATAATTTTGTGTTCACACTTTAATTAATTAAATATTAATAGAAATGTGTGTTGATAGACTTTGTGAGAGACTCATGGATGGAGATGCTCTTAGGTGTAGTAGACTCATCGCATTGGATATGGTAGGAAAAGAGTTTTGTGGGAAGATCGAGTGGTCTGGTGTTGTGGCCACATTCCCGCATGCCTATTGTTTTATGCATTGTTTAGCTCATGATACTGAGGAGAATATATATATATACGGTTTTGAGAAATGGTTTTCTAAAGATTGTTCTTGTTGTGGGGGTTGCAAAATGCACAAGTTTAATTACATTGCAAACAGCCCACTTGTGTTGGTTAGAGACATCTCAAGCTATGATTGCGTTACACACATGAATGTTGGTCAGATGGATCTTGCTGTTTGAGAATTGATTTGAAATTAGTGAACATCTAACCTTAATCGCTCTGTTTAGTCTAACTAGCTACTGGCGTTTAAGATTTTAACATTTGTATAGACGGGAGATATTTTCATTAACGAATCAAAGTTAAGAGTTTAAAAATTTACAAAAAAATAGTACCGAAGATTTTAATATAATGAGTTTTGGTAAAAGGTTGTCGGGAATTAATTATTTATTAAGTTCCCCTAAAATCTGCTCCTCCTTTATAAGACGGGTCGTTTTAGGTTAATTAGGGCTCTTCATTTTTTTTTCTTTCTTCTTCTCAACGCTACGATGTCTACCTGTAGCTCCTCCAGCGCCCACGAGCCACCGCAAGAAGATAACCATCAGCCGTCATCAATTGCTTCATTGCCTGAGGAAATCGTTTTAAGCTGCTTAGCCCGCGCCCCAAGAAACTGTTACCTAAACCTCTCTCGCGTCTCAAAAACCCTAAGGTCCCTTGTTCGCTCCCGTGAGCTCCACCGATTGCGATCCCTCCTCCACAAGAACTCCCTTTATGTATGTTTCAAACAATACAGCGATTCGAGCTACCAATGGCTTACTCTCCGTTTGACTGAGAAAGCCACGACGGTTGAGTATCGATTGGTTCCGGTTCAGTTCCCTTCTCATCCATTTATGTACGGTTCTTCAGCCGTCGCCGTCGGATCAGAGTTCTACTTCGTTTCCAGATCCATCGAACCTTCCTCTGATGTTTGGATTCTTGATACTCGATCTGGAAAGTTTACACAGGGGCCAAGCATGAAATTTCCGAGCTATTTTGGCGTAGTCATGGGAGTGATCGACGGAAATATATACGTGATCGATGAGAATTTCCAAGTGGAAGTCTTGGATCAAGAAACGAAAATTTGGAGTGTGGAGAAAGTGCCATTAATACCGTGGTATGATATGCAGGATGCTGCGTCGCTAGAGCGGAAAGTTTTTATAGTGGAATCTGGTAGAACCAGAGTATACAATCCAAGAAAGCAGGTGGTTGATGAGACAAGAGAGAGCCCAAGTGAAGACGTGAAAGGCGTGTGTGTGGTATAGAATGTGCTCTATGCTTGTTTTGACAAGAGCGGGTTGATGTGGTTTGACACAAAGCTCAACGTCTGGAATAAATTGGTCAGTTGTGACGGGGAGGAACTGCTTTGCTATAGCTTTCGTGTGTATACTGCAATGGCGGAACACGAGGGAAAGCTAGCGGTTTTTGAATCCTACAATGGCGGAACACGAGGGAAATGCTTTAACCTATTTGATAACACGATGAGTGTTACTATGTTGTTGTTGGCGTTGGATAGGGTTGGTGAAAGCATTTTTGGGACGATCGAGTGGTCTGGTGTTGTGGCCACAATCCCATCTCGCTCTAGAGTTGTGCATTGTTTAGTTGCTGCCGATTGATTCGAGTGCGCTACTTGCACGTGTTAAAAGACGGTCTGACTTTACGAATATCTTAGTGCAGTTTATAGTGACAAAACGAGTTACATTTTGCTGGTGGACATTAAAAAAGTTGGGTTTACTTTAGCCAATAATTGTCACGTGCAAATTGTTTGTTGGGTGGATAAGAGTTACGCACGTGATTATTAACATTAGCTATATATGTATTACTTTATTCCAACTGTGTAAGTATGGTGAGACATATACACAAATGTGTTTACTGCTTAGGAAGAATTTTTATTAGAATTTTATAAGAATAATGTTACAAAATGCATATGTTTATATAGAGATAAAAACAACTTAATTGTCTAAACTAAAATGTAAATAATATATTTAAGATAAAAGTAAATATTTAAATATAAATATTGGTAAATATCCATAATATTCTATTTTTTTTGATATGGTCGATCTTTTGGATCGCCCAATACCTTCCATAATTTTATACGTGGCAGCACGTAAGAGATTGGACAAGTCTTCAGAATAGCGCTTTTATACTCGGCTGTCGAGTAATCGACGTTCATACCTGATCGTAGGGTTCTTCAAATCGGCTAAAACACCCAACCGTTGGGGCATCAACGACGTTTATACCCGGTCATAAGATTCATCAAGTAGTAAGTGAAAAAAAAATCCGCGATTTACGATGCCCGGAAGTAATTCGCGATTGCGAAGTAGAAAACAACTCACGAGGGTGAGAAGTCAAATAAAAAAAATATTACTCACGAGGGTGAGAAAAACATCAACCAAAATTGAACGAACCCATCATAGGTTCATGTTCATAAATCATCACAATCTTCATTAGAAATCTTGTGATTCAAGAAACTAGCAATTATGCTAGCCAATAGAAATCAACTTGGCCAATCATTGGCCCAATCAACAAAACAATTCACTAAGAGCATCTCCAACCCTACTCCATTTTTCACTCCAAATTTTACTCCATTTTCACTCCAAACTCTATTTTGGAGTAACTTTCTCTCTAACCCTACTCCATTTATCACTCCAAAATGGAGTAAAAAATGAGATTGCTCCATACTTGGAGTAAACCTATATTCTACTCCATTTTGAAGTTGAACTTTTGTATTTGCAAACTGATCCTTTAAATATTAGATATTTTTATTTTATACTATTTTATCAACACAACCAGTGGCGAGTCCACGTTTGGAGATGTGGGTTCAATTGAATCCAGTAAAAATTTCAAAATCACATGTAAACATCCGTGTCTTTTTAATGGGTTTACTTGTTGAAGATCTGCGTCTTTTTTAAACGGTTTCAGATCGGATCTATGAGTTAATACCGAGTTGACTCATCTGACTCGATCTTGTTAAACTTGTTGCCAAACACAAACCTTAATTTAAGACGAAAATACCCTTAATGAAACATAAAACATTGTTAAAGAAATACAAATGCACCAATGACATTTTAAGTAATATTCCAAGGCAAACCAAGGCAAAACTTAAGCGTACTTCTCCTTTAATAATATAGATATTTTCTAAGACTATTATGACTATAAATGATAAAATACAAATATGAAAAATCTAAAATTTTAAAAATATTGTTCACATTATGAAAAAGTACATAACAAATATATTAGTTAAAAACTAATAAACTTAGATATTTTTAAAAAATATATATAAAATATATGTGGATTTGTTCATTTACAAAAACTATATTTCTCTACAATTGAACAAACCATTAGCTACCTAAAATTCATAAACAACCAACAAAAAATATTAAAAAAAGAAGAGAACAGAACTAATTATAAATATATAGAAGTTTTCCACAAGCATAGACAATAATTAAATAACATGATATGTATGAAAAAAAAATATATAATGGTTCTTGTAGTCTATCAAAATCACTATTTGAGTGCATTATAAAATTTATAATTATGAATGAAAAGAATCGGTTGTAAGCGAAACATAGTTAAAAAGACATAATTCTTGAAAGATGCAACCTTTAATAAAAATTGGTTGTTAGCAAAAAAGTGTGTAACGAAAATACACAATTGTAGAATGTAACTTCTAATAAATATAAGTGGTTATAACGTAAAAAGCACGTAACAGAAAAGACACAACCGTAGATTGCTTTATTGGGTTCTTACAGTGTTTATCTTTCAATTTTTAATAGATTTTTAATTTTGCAGTGAATTAATGATTTAGATGACTATAGATTAAGTTACCAATTAGCAGTGGAAGAACCGTAAATATTATAATTACTTAAAACAGAGAATTTTTCTACCAAAATCGCTGTCATAGTATTGTTTCCATACTTTTGAGAATTGCTTGTGACATCCACTACAAGAAAACAATTAAAAAATGACTACAAAATTAGTCGCTTAATAGTCACAAATATAGTATTTATGACTATTTAGCGACTAAAGAGCAGAGTCACCCATCCTTAGTCGCAAAATCTTGTAGTCGCATATTAGTCGTGAAATTGCGACTAATATGCGACTAAGTACAGAAATCAGAAAGGTGTCACTAATTAGTCGCATATTAGTCGCAACACCGAGTGACTAATATGCGACTATATTATGACTAATATTACAACTATTTAGCGACTAATCTTAATATTGACGAGTAAAACGGTAATCTTTTTTGCGACTATTTTGTCACTATTTTGCGACTATTTTGTGACTAATATACGACTAATTTGTGACTTATTTGTTTATTAAAATTTGTACCTGGTAATTGTTTGGTTTATTTGTTTTGGTACTCAAATCTATGCATTTGATAAATTTAAAATTACTAATTTACAAAATGCAAATTACACTTTGATTACCAACAAACCAATTTTTTTTTCTCCAATTGAGAACATACATTGATTATAAAAGTTGTCATTTACATCCTTTGATATCACCATCACCAAAATACAAAACGATGGATACCAAAAAGCCTATACCCCAAAATATTCAGACATTCGGCTAATCTAACAACAACACACAAGCCCAGAATTCAGAATGAAACAGAGGTTACCAAAACGTCCATAAGCCATCCGGGAGCACCAGCTGCAACATAAGATTTTATACAATTAAAACTCTTACCAAAATATAAATTTTTTCTGTCTACATAATTTGATTCACTACAAATCAAAATTCCATCTGTGGCGTTACCAAAACAAAAAAAAAACAGTAAGTCTTAAGAAGTAGAGAGGGAGTTGTTGTCTTACCTGAATTTTATGGAGATGGTTGAGAATCCATGTAGTCTACAAACTCTGGATTAGTTTGAAGGAGGAAATTCTCCACCAATGACAAGCGCTTGATCTCATTTTGTTGCTCAGCCAATTTTCGGGAACTCTCTGCTTCACGGGCAGCAGTCTCGGCATCACGCTGCGTATTATAAGCTGCTTGCTCTTCTATCTTACGTTTTGCTTCTTCTAGTTGTTGTTCGAGTGTTGAAAAGTATGAAGAGCTTCCTGCGTCCTTACCCTTGCCGTTAACATGAGAATTACTGAGGCTTCCAAAGCCATAAGGACGTCCTCTTTCATCCCTGAAAGTGGACTGGCAAAAGAAAACAAGTTATAATAACATACTGAAAAATCAAGTTATAAAGTGAATAATGTATATTTACCAGCAGAAATAGCTCGTTGTACTCATCTATGGAGAGATCGTGAGGCTGAGGATCACCATTCAAAGTTTCTGAATTATTTTCCTTCAGCTCGGACAACATAGCTTTGATGTTGTTGTCATAAGTCTCAGCGATGTTCTTGGCCTTTGCATCAACAAATGTTCCGTCCGGTTTTGTATGGGTCTTGATAAAAACCTCACCAATAGTCACTGGTCTTCCTAACTCCTCTTCCTGAAATGTGACATAATTAAAAGACTTTAAATTTGCAGAGGTTAAAGATATAGAAATGTAAGATATGTAAATGTAACTTACCATTTCCTGTTGGATTTGTATATACGACTTCTGGCCAGATAAGTGTATGTGAAGACCAAGACCTTTACGGTCAGACTTACGAGCAATAGAATAGGTTTTGCTCCTTTTTTTTGCTAATTCTGTGTCCCACTCGGTGGTCATCACTGTCCAGAGTGAGGGGTCAATCCAATTTGGTCGTTTTCTGGATGTGCGCACAGTGCTAACCATGCCCTTCATCCGCCGTTTGCATATCTTCTCGAAATGCATTTGGACTGTCCCTGAGATTAAGGGATCCCACGTGTGTGTTTTCTACATTTTCAAGACATGAGATTGATTAGTGAAAACAATGGAAGGAAACACATATATAGGAAATTAGAGGAGATAAACCTTTACCGCGAATTCTACGAAGTATCTTTCATGTCTGTCCCGAGGCACAACTGTCCAGCTATAATATGGACCATCAAATTTGTTAGTAAAGACCTTGGTAATCTCTCGGACCAAGGACCCTTTGTCACGACCAAACCTTCAAACAAAGTATCATATTGTTAGTAAAGACCTTAGTAATCTCTCGGACCACTAATTTTGAGAAGCAATAAAATGATACATGAAAAGTATCAGATTGTCTTAACTGAGAAACAAATCAACGAGACTGCAGAATATACGCAGAGAAGAGAAGAGAAGAACAAAAGCATATGGCAAGAATTGCATTTTCAATCGTTTTATCTCTTCCTCAAAGCTACACAACGATGCTTAGACTACAAAACAAATCTAATTTTTGTAACTCTTAAGACTACAGAACATACGCAGCTTTCATTTGATCAATTTCAGAAGCTACGACTCAGACTCAGTTGCAATAAAACTTAGACTCAAATTGATTAAAAAATGGAAAGGGTAAATAGTCATACCAAGTTGTGTTTGGCTTCGGTTGTGGAGATAGGACGGTGGTAAATTTTTCACGCCCTGGCACAAGAAGGATAGAATTCAAAAGACGATGTAGGTCTTCCTGGAGAACCGGCTCACGTGGAGGTACTTCATCGTCGTCTTCACCAAGGAAGTTGTGAGCTGCCGAAGAGTGATCACTCGGAGCTTGAGAGTGATGTGGAGAGGGTTGAAGAGGAGGCAATGGAGAGTTCTGATTTTCAAGCGCTGAGGATGAGTTCCCGATTTGACGCTGTTGTGATGGAGAATCGTGGAAAAGCTGTATGGGCGGAGGAAAGTCTCGGAAATGCGGTTGGGGCATCTCGGTTACCGGAGGTTGGGATGGCGTGAAGTTATATTGGCTTGGTAGAGGGGTGGGAGTTCTCGACGGCGTAGATCCTCCTGGTCTCTGAGATATGTTTGGAGCGGCTAGTCTCGGAGCACCGCCTCGTCCAAACTTGCCTCGTCCTCGGATCGCCATTGGTGAAATCGAATTGTGACGGGATTGTCTCTTAATCGGCGAAGGTTAGGGAGAAGAGAGTTTTGGGGAGAATAAGAGAGAAAGAGAGATTTGAGAATCGGAGTTAGGGAGAAGGGAAGAAGAGTGACGGGATTGTTAATCGGGCAAGAAGGGAAGAAGAGTGACTCTGAGAATCAAAGAGAGAAATCCCAAATTAGGGTTCTTAATCGGCGAAGGTTAGGGAGAAAAGAGTTTTGGGGAGAATAAGAGAGAAAGAGAGATTTGAGAATCGGAGTTAGGGAGAAGGGAAGAAGAGTGACGGGATTGTTAATCGGGCAAGAAGGGAAGAAGAGTGACTCTGAGAATCAAAGAGAGAAATCCCAAATTAGGGTTCTTAATCGGCGAAGGTTAGGGAGAAAAGAGTTTTGGGGAGAATAAGAGAGAAAGAGAGATTTGAGAATCGGAGTTAGGGAGAAGGGAAGAAGAGTGACGGGATTGTTAATCGGGCAAGAAGGGAAGAAGAGTGACTCTGAGAATCAAAGAGAGAAATCCCAAATTAGGGTTCTTAATCGGCCAAGAAGTTTAGAGAGAAGATCAATTTTGGGGATTTTCGGGGAGAAGAAGAGATTCGGTTTTGTCAATTGTTTGGTTTTTGTTTTGTTAATTTTGAAAATTTCGGTTTAAACAGAATTTTTGATTTTTTTTTGGTTTTAGGGACTTGGTTTAGTTAATTTTGATTTAACCACAATTTTGTTTTGGTTTTTGGGATATGTTTTTGTTAATTTTGGTTTAACCACAAATTTATGATTTTGATTTGGTTATAGGGATTTGTTTTTTTTTTTAATTTTGATTTAGCCACAAATTTTTAATTTTGATTTTGGTTTTAGGGGAAACCAAATTTTGATTAAATTGTGGATTTAGTGGGAAACAAAAATTTGATCAAATTTTGGGTTTTGGTATTATTTATTATATTTTGGTTTCAGAAAAATTCATATTTTCATATTTTAAAAAGTTAAAATATTTATTACACAAAAGTGCTAGAATTTTTATTAGACAAAGTTAAAATAATTATTATACAAAATGCTAAAATTTTTTAAGCAAAATAATTAAAAAATTTCTTCACTATCATCATCATCAGAGGATGATTCATTACATTGAAATTCATCTTCATCTTCTGCATCTCCAACATCGTAATCGAGATCTATTGGGTTTACTGTTTGTACCCAATTTTCGACTTCAATATTGTCAATTGTAGTAAAAAATACAGCATCATCATTTTCTTGTTGCAAAACTGTCGGTTCTTTATTTTTGTACTCTCCTGAAATATTTTCCCTTAGATTCACTTTTATAACATTAAGCCACGACTGCTTTGGTTTTTTTGTATATGGGTAAGGGACGTAACAAACTTGATCCGCTTGAGAAGCTGTGGAATATCAATATATAGAAATTTAAATACAAAAATATACATATATATAAGATATTGAAATTTATTTATACATACCTAGAATAAATGGTTCGTATTTATTGTATCTTCTTGATGAACGAACGTCAATGCCAGCATTGCTCCTCCGAGTGCCTCTACCAATAACAGGATCATACCATGTACACTTAAAAAGTGTGATTTTCAAACCAACTATCCCCTCATAATCAAGTTGTATGATATCAGTTAAGGTCCCGTAGAAATCAGCTTCATCAGATGCATTAGTATAATTCTCTCCTTTAACACATACGCCATAGTTACATGTCTTTCGTCCCTCTCCGTGATTCTGCGTATGAAACACATATCCTCTTGTGAAATAGATAGGCCAAGTTTTGGCCTTATTCACAGGTCCATGCACTATCTCTTGAACCCAAGACGGAAAAGAATTTGTGGCTTTCCAGTAATTGACCTGCATATAGGTATACATTATTAATATATAGAAGTATATATACATACATATATAATATATACATAGATATGAATATTATTTAGACATACATAATCTTTCACCCACGCACTATATTCGTCAGCTCTTTTCGCGGAGAGTTCATTTTCGGAGAGTTCTGGATATTTTGCAGAAATATATTGTTCGAACATACTGTATAAGACCAACACATATGAGAAATCATCATAGTGGATTATAGTAAAACGTAAGTGAAGACATGCCAAATTATACCTCTCAAATGGCTGAAAATAATCACAATTTCGTAAAATATATGCATGTGCGCATTGATAATCCTTCTCTGAAAGCCATATTTCATGCATTTCCCCACTTGGTCGACCTACGTGAGTAAATATATCAGGTACTCCAGGGACATGATATACCGGGACTTCACCTTCGTCGAATCTTGTTATCCTAACCAAATGAGTGAAAAGTAATTCACATTAGAATATATAGAATGTCTCTTCAAATTTGATTAATTTAAACATTTACCTTGATTTCGTTTGTATATGTGCGGCAAAGTAGTGCTCTGAGAAATAAGCTACCTCGTCATTGATATATGATTCAACAATCGATCCTGCCGCATATCTTTTGTTCTTTGCTTTCCCTTTCAACTTCTTGAAAAATCTTTCAAAAGGATACATCCACCTATATTGCACAGGGCCTCCTAGTTCAGCTTCGTAGGGGAGATGTATAGGCAGGTGCTCCATCACGTCGAAGAATGATGGTGGAAAGATCTTTTCCAAATTGCATATGATTAAAACTATGTTTTGTTTTAGAAGTTGGACGTGACTTTTTTGCAAAGTTCTCGAACATAAGTCACGGAAAAATCCTCCTACTCCTACAAAATATATTAAAACAGCAAATTAATGGTTACTATAATATGATGTGAAGTATATTTAACTGTTGCATCTTTCATAGAGCTATAAGTAATTGGTACCTGATAATGCAAGGTGGACGTTCCGGTCTAGGAGTTCTGCAAAGATAAATGGTAGTAGACGCTCCATAAAAACATGGCAATCATGGCTCTTCATGCCTGAGAACTTTCCGTTAACCATATCAGCACAACTAGCTAAGTCTGACGCATAACCATCTGGGAATTTAACCCCATGTTTCACACATTCCAATAAACTTGTTCTGGCTTCTTCTGTCAATGTGAATGCGGGGAAAGGAGCTTTACCATCACTATCAACATGTAAGTGTGGCCGAGAACAGAATCGTTCTATATCCCTTCGTGACATGATGGTGTCTTTTGATTTACCTTTCACACTCATAAGAGTATTCATGATGTTGTCAAAAAAATTCTTCTCTATATGCATCACATCAAGATTATGTCGGAGATTGAGGTCCTTCCAGTACGGCAACTCCCAGAATATGCTTTCTTTATGCCAGTTATGCCAATTCCCATAGCCAGCCTTCTTCTTTTCATGACCGTTTCCACCACAATTTTTTGTTTTAGGTGGATTAACACCATCTAACCGCTCGTAGTAAACTTGCTCACCTGTCAAAGACCGAGGTGGTTCCTTATTCAAAGCGTGTTTTCCTTTCAAGAAGTCCTTTTTATTCTTCCTCAAGAGTGTATGATCTTGAGGAAGAAATCGTCGGTGACAATCAAACCAACACGTCTTCCTTCCATTAGGGAGATAAAATGACTCTGTATCTTCCATGCAAATTGGACAAGATAATTTACCATGAGTCGTCCATCCTGATAACATGCCATAAGCCGGAAAGTCTCTTATCGTCCACATAAGCACTGCTTTCAGATTAAAATTTTGATTCAAGGATACATCGTATGCATCAACTCCAGTAGACCACAATTCTTTTAACTCGTCAATAAGAGGCCGGAGGAAGATATCCAGACTAGCTCGCGGATGATTTGGCCCAGAATTCAGAATTGTTAGAAACAAATACTCTGTATTCATGCACATACCAGGGGGTAAATTATATGGAGTCAAGATCACATGCCACAAAGAATGATTACGAGACATGCCAAAAGGATTGAATCCATCTGTACATAATCCAAGATAAACATTACGTGGTTCTTCGGCAAACCGGAGATGTAGGTCTTGAAAATATTTCCACTCTGCTGCATCAGACGGATGACACATTTCTCCCTCCTTTGCTTTGTGCTCAGCATGCCATTTCATTGCCGCTGCAGTCTTCTCGCTCTGATACATTCTTTTCAATCTGTCAGTAATTGGTAGATACCACATACGACTATATGGAACTTTGGTTCTTCGTTGTCCGTTGTTAGGCTTCCATCTTGGTGCATCACAAAACTGACACTTATCCCATTTTTCATCCTCTTTCCAGAAGATCATACAATTGTTAATACAAACATCAATTGTATAATATGGGAGGCCTAAATTGCGCATCAATTTTTCTGTCTCGTAATGTGAACCGGTTGACTGGTTTCCGTCTGGTAAATACTCTGTCAACATATCGCAAATTGAATCCACGCACTTTTCACTCATGTTATAATCTGTCTTATTTTGCAAGACTCGAGCAGCTAAGGATAACTGCGAATGACCTTCGTGACAACCATCGTATAATGGATTTTTCGCTCCTTCTAACAAGTCGTAGAATTTTTGGGAATGGTTATGTATCGGTTCTTCTACATTCTGATAATTATCATACTCATGATAGTTATCAAAACGCTCGGTATCACGAAATGCATCATTCACCATATCTACATATCTATCTTCTAAAACATTACCCACTTCTTCACTCCCACTTGTTTGCGTTGTATTAACATAACTCGTTCATAAATCCATATTGATTTCTTCTCCATGCTTATACCAAACATAATAATCTGGCATAAATCCTTTACTATACAGATGATTCCAAATTTTTTTCCCCGAGATAAATTTGGCGTTTTTGCAACCACTACAAGGACAGTGAAACTTACCCCTATTGCTCTGCGCTAGAGGCTGGTTATTTGCAAATGTCATAAATTGCTCGACCCCCGCTGCAAACTCTGCCGAGAAATTTCCTGTCTCTTCATCTATTCTCTTATACATCCACTCCCGACAATTACTATAATTGTAATTTCCCGACATTATATGAGAAAAAAAAACTTAATCACTCTTTTTTTTTTTATCAAACACTCACTTTCTTTTAATAAGATCTCTCTTTAATCACTTTTTTTATTTGGAAAAAAATGTTGTACTCTCTTTTTCCTTTTTTTTTTATCATACACTTTTTCTCTATGGCTTTCTATGCAATGAGAACCGATGGTTATATATATATATAAATATTTGCGACTACAAAACGACTATAAAGCGACTACAAGGAAATTTATACCCACCGATAACGCAGAAAATGTGTCTCACCGGTTTTTTTATGTCGGCAAAGGTCACGACTAACTTGTGACTATTTTGCGACTACGTATAATGTTAGTCGCAAAATAGTCACAAACTCTGCCGACATACACAGGGGTCGCTAAATAGTCGTAAATTTGCGACTATGTTGCGACTACTATGTAGCGACCATAATTTAGTCGCAATGTAGTCGCAAATTTACGACTATTTGGTGACTACATTTATTAATCTCTAATTAGCGACTATTTTGCGACTAATTTTAGGTTATCGCATAATTAGTCGTAAAATAGTCACTAACTAGTCGTTTATGTTTGCGACTACGGTCGTAGTCACAAAATGTAGTCGCAAATTAGCTGTTTTCTTGTAGTGATCTACGAACTCCATCTTTCTTTTTCTCGATAAGATCACGCGATAACTCAATTTTTGATCACTTGTATTATCTTTCATCTTCTCTGCTGCGTCTTTAATCTCTTCAATCGCGTTCTTGCGTTTAATAGCATCCTCGAAGACTCATCCTCCAAGATCGATCGTTAGGATTGTCGTGAGATATAACAAATCTAAGGAAAGACGTTTAGGATTGATTTAGTTTGGTGCAGCTCAAAGTAATATTTTTTTAATTGCCTCATGGTATCCTCATTTTAGTATAATAGAGATTTTTACTAAACATACATATTAAAAAAAGTAATGAAGATCCTCAAAAAAATTGCGTCTTTTTATAGAGTTGAAAATGTATAAACGTTAACATATGCAACTTTTCTTAAAATAAGTGGTTATAAACGAAAATGTACCTAATGAATAATGAAAAGACACAAACTTTAATAACGGTTAGAAAAAGTTATGATTAAAAACGCAACCACGATTGGTATTTATTCAGTTTTAAAATGCAACTTTTTATAAAGTTAATAATTGTAAACGGAAAAAGTACTTAACGAGTAATGAAAAGACACAAATACTAATGAAGGTGGTGAAACAAGTTATAATGAAAATACGCATGTACAACTAACATTTATTCCAAGTTTGTAGACTTTTGTTTCATACATATTTTGTTGGAAAATGATCATATGTTGGATTTTCTACTTTGTCTTATTTTTTATTTAGGGCAACCCATCTAGATAGATAACATACTTCTTTGATACACCATTATATCAAGAATCACAACCAAATGACCCTTAATTTTATGTGATTTTGAACAATATAAATAATCTTGAAGATACATAAGTGAAAAGAAGCAATTTTTCATAAAAATGATTATAAACATACTTAATTAATAATGAAAAAAACATAAACTATATAATAATTGATGAAAAGACGTAACCACAAATGATATTTATTAGATTAAAATTTGAATTAACAAAAAGATACAAATAATAATTTTGAAAAGACGCATTGCTATTATAGATAGATACAAAGAAGAAAGCAAAAATTGAAATATTTAAATGTTTTTTGGAAAGGAACAAAATATGTTTTTAATGTTTTTTAAAACAACCATCTCTACTATAATGAAAACCAAAAGGTGTGCTCTCCTCACTTGCCCTGAAACTAGAGCTTCAAGTCCAAACAGAAATGGCTGCTTCAAGTGTTGTAACCGCAAACTACGTCCTCAAGCCACCTCCATACTCTCTGAGCATGACTAGGTCGACCGAGGAGACTAGGGTTTTAGGAGGTGACCAGGATGCGACGATGATGGATATTGGGGAGAGAACACGACCGCCGGGGGAGCCGCCGAATAAGACTGTCTCGTGGGTTGAGAAGGTATCGAGCACGAGTGGAGGGGGCATGCCGGATCCAGAGAGTTTATTGGATGACGCCTTTGTTTCGGCAAGATTGAGGGTGGAGTTTCCGCAGGAAGAAGAGGGGGAGCCTGTTATCACGATAGATCGGGAGGTTTTGGAAGTAATGAATGGGATGTGGAAGAACTGCATGATAGTTAAGGTGTTGGGACGGAACGTTGCCATCTCGGCGTTAAGCCGGAGACTGCGGGAGATGTGGAAACCACGAGGAGTTATGTTTGTGATGGATCTTCCTCGCCAGTTCTTCATGATACGTTTTGAGATGGAAGAGGAGTATTTGTCGGCTTTGACAGGCGGACCGTGGCGAGCGTTTGGAAGCTCCCTTATGGTGCAAGCATGGTCCCCTGATTTCGATCCGTTAAGAGACGAGATCGCCACCACCCCTGTATGGGTCCGGTTGACAAATATCCCTGTGAATTTTTACCACAAATCGATACGGATGGGGATAGCAAGGGGGTTAGGAAAGCCGATTCGAGTGGATACAACAACACTACACTTTGAAAGGGTCCGTTTTGCCAGAGTGTGCGTGGAGGTTAATCTGGCAAAGCCTTTGAAGGGAACAGTGCAAATTAATGAGGAGAGGTACTTCGTTTCCTACGAAGGACTCACGAATATTTGTTCAATTTGTGGTTTGTATGGACATTTGGTTCATTCATGCCCGAAGTTGGTGTCTGATAAAATGGTGGAGAATACGCCCCGTAAAGACTTGGAAGTAGCAAGGTCTAAGGCGGTGGGAGATGATGGATTCACGTTGATAAGGAACACGAGGAAGGGGGTAGAAACACCGCGTAATCAGGTAGCAGCTGCGGTGGCGCCGAGGAAAACGAATGGAGGAGAATCAGGTCGGAATATTCGGGGGATCCCGCAGATTACGGATGTAGAGAATATTGTGACATCGAATAGATTTGGGGAGTTGGGGGAAGATTCGCAGCTAACAGATTTAAGGAATGTTGCAGTTTTATTGGAGGCAAATAAGGAGAATGTGGATAGAGGTGACATTAATCAACAGGCCATGCGTATCAGTCAAGAAGATACGGCGAATATGACTCGCAAGGGAAAGAGTAATAGACAAGTAAGTGAGGGGATGCGATTTGGCGGGCAAATGAAAGAAAACCAAGATGTAAAATCTGGGCTTAGTGGGAAACAGATTGGCTCTAAAAAGCCCATAGAGAAGAATCGCATAAAAAACAAACAACAAGTGCGGTCCACGAGAGGTTTAATATTTGGTCAAACAAAGGGGGAGTTAGAATTGTCGGAATCAGGGAAGAGACTAAGAGTGGAGAGAGATAGCATTGGGAGAGTTGGAGGGGTTTTCGCGAATGACGGAGACGGTGATCAGGTGGTGGATCAACCCTTACAATTGTGTGATGAGGCGATGGAGAGTCCATTAGACGAAATGCGGAGGGTGAGAGAGCAGAGGGAGGAAGGGACACGGGAGAATGCGTCGGCGGGAGAGACGGATTCGATCGTCGCCTAACAGCTCGCCCCGGTGATTCTATTGGTACGAAATTGCAGATTATTAATGAATTGCTTATTTTGGAATTGCGGGGGGGGGGGGGAACAAACCCAACTTCCGAAGATCAATCCGGTATATCTTGAAGAAATCTAAGGTAGATGTGTTAGCTCTATTCAAAACTCATGCGGGGGGAGATAAAGCACGACGAATATGCCAAGGGATAGGATTCGCGAATTCCTGCCGAGTGGATGCGGTGGGACAGAGTGGAGGTTTATAGTTGTTGTGGAGAGAGGAAACTGGCGAAATTTCTATAGTGGAATCGTCACACCAATACATCCATGCTAAGATTAGGAAGGGAGAGGAGAGCTTCCATATCATTGCAGTGTATGCAGCTCCAACAGTAAGCCGTCAGAGCGGTTTATGGAATCAGTTGTAACGGATTATAGAGGGTGTTGAGGATCCTTTAATGGTCGGGGGGGATTTTAATACGATTGTCCGTATTGATGAGAGGACAGGAGGAAATGGGAGACTGTCTCCGGATTCACTGGCTTTTTGTGAATGGATATATGAACTTTCACTGATTGACATGGGTTTTAGCGGGAATAAGTTTACTTGGAGGAGAGGAAGGGCGGAAGCTACGTATGTAGCAAAGAGATTGGATAGGGTCCCGTTCTTGTCATCAGATCACGCGCCTCTCTATGTACAGCTTGAGCCGGAGATGAGGGGAAATCCGAGGAGACGGCCATTTAGATTTGAAGCTGCTTGGCTTACTCATACTGGGTTTAAAGAGATGCTCCTAGCGTCGTGGAATGGGGAACTAAAAACACCTGATGCCTTGAAGCTTTTGAAAGGAAGACTTAAAAGGTGGAATAAGGAGGTTTTTGGTGATGTTCAACAGAGGAAAGATCGCTTAGTGAATGAGATCAAAAGGGTCCACGATGAATTAGAGCTTCGCCAATCAGACGCACTCTTGGATGAAGAACAAAATTTACTTAATGAGTTTAATATTGTTCTGGAACAAGAAGAAGTCTTATGGTTCCAGAAGTCACGTGAGAAGCAGATTGCTCTTGGAGACTCGAATACGAAATATTTCCATACGTTAACAGTCATTAAGAGGAGGCACAATAGGATTGAAATGCTTAAAGATGAGAATGGTCGATGGGTCTCACAAGCTCAAGAACTAGAGAATCTAGCCATCACGTATTATAAAAGACTCTACTCCCTGGAGGATGTAACCCCGGTGGTGGAGATGTTACCGAGGGAAGGGTTTAATGAACTTACGAGAGAGGAGCTGAGGGAGTTGAGTAAGCCTTTTCTAGTAACAGAAGTGGAGGAGTCGATCAGGGCAATGGGGAAGTATAAGGCTCCAGGACCAGATGGATTCCAACCAGTGTTCTATCAGGATTGTTGGGAGGTTGTAGGGGAGTCTGTATCCCGCTTTGTGTTGGAGTTCTTCAGGACAGGTACTCTTCCAACGGGAACCAACAACGCAATAGTGGTTTTGATTGCAAAAGTTTTGAAGCCGGAGAAAATAATGCAATTCCGCCCCATTAGCCTGTGCAATGTACTGTTCAAAACAATAACTAAGATGATGGTGATGCGTTTGAAAAGGGTTATTTCGAAGCTAATAGGACCAGCTCAATCCAGTTTTATTCCGGGACGGCTGAGCACGTATAATATAGTAGTTGTGCAGGAAGCGGTACATTCAATGCGGAGGAAGAAAGGAAGAAAAGGCTGGATGCTCTTAAAGCTGGATCTCGAGAAAGCGTATGACAGGATTCATTGGGATTTTCTGGAGGATACACTTAAGGCAGCAGGACTACCGAAAGTGTGGGTTGGATGGATAATGAGTTGTGTTACAAACCCCTCCATGCATTTATTGTGGAACGGTGAAGTTACGGAAGAGTTTGTACCGCAGAGGGGGTTGAGACAAGGAGACCCTTTGTCTCCATATCTATTTGTCCTCTGTTTGGAGAGATTGTGTCACCAAATTGAATTCTCCATTGCTACGAAGAAATGGAAACCGATTAGCCTATCTCGCGGAGGATCGAAATTGTCTCATGTCTGCTTCGCGGATGATCTAATCCTATTCGCAGAAGCTTCGATGGCTCAGATACGAGTAATAAGAGTCGTGCTGGAGAGATTCTGTATAGCTTCAGGGCAGAAAGTGAGTCTTGAGAAGTCGAAGATATTCTTTTCTGAAAACGTAAGCAGGGATTTGGCCAAGTCGATCAGTGATGAGAGTGGGATACAGTCGACTAGAGAGCTTGGAAAATACTTGGGTATGCCAATTCTTCAAAAGAGGATAAATAAAGAAACGTTTGGGGAGATTTTAGTGAAAGTTTCTTCTCGTTTGGCTGTATGCCAATTCTTCAAAAGAGGATAAATAAAGAAACGTTTGGGGAGATTTTAGTGAAAGTTTCTTCTCGTTTGGCTGGGTGGAAAGGAAGATTTTTAAGCTTAGCCGGAAGGATAACACTTACCAAATCAGTACTTTCATCGATCCCGATGCATACGATGAGTACTATCGCTCTTCCCGCATCGACGCTCCAACAGCTGGACAAGATATCAAGGACAAGATATCAAGGACGTTCCTTTGGGGAAGCACTACAGAACAACGAAAGCAGCACCTCGTTGCATGGAAAAGGGTCTGTATACCAAAGAAAGAAGGAGGTCTAGGGATAAGGCTGGCCAAAGATATGAATAAAGCTCAGCTAGGATGGAGACTACTACACGACCGTAATAGCCTATGGGCTATGGTGTTGAGGAGTAAATATTGAGTTCTAGACCCCCATGATGTATCTTGGACGATTGTGAAGAGTAATTGGTCTTCCACCTGGAGAAGCGTGGGAATAGGCTTACGGGATGTTGTGTTACCCGGGTTGAGTTGGGTGATTGGTGATGGTAGAGAAATACGCTTTTGGAAGGACAAGTGGCTCCTGAATACCTCGTTATCTGAGGTAGCAGTGAGTGATATACCGGAGGAGTGGAGGGAAATGCGAGCCAAGGAACTATGGAGGAATGGATCTGGTTGGCAAATTCCAAGTCTTACTCCGTATATATCGCAGAATACAAGACTACAACTTGCGGCAGTGGTTCTAGACGATATCACGGGAGCAAGAGATCGAGTTTCATGGGGAGAGACACAAGATGGTAAATTCACAGTGAAGTCAGCTTATGATTTTATTACCAGGAATGAAGCACCGAGACAGTGTTTGCAGAAGTCCTATCACCGGGTATGGAGGGTGGTCGCACCTGAACGAGTAAAAGTGTTCTTATGGCTGGTGGCGAATCAGGTGATCATGACAAATGCGGAGAGACACAGGAGACATTTGACAGACACAAGCCTTTGTCAGATTTGTAAGGGAGGAGCAGAGTCCATACTACATGTACTAAGGGACTGCCCTGCGATGCACGGGATTTTGTCTCGTATCGTCCCCAGAGGGAGACAAGTTGTTTTCTTTGCCCAGACGTTGCTTGAATAGATGTACGTGAATCTCGCTGAGAATGTAGAAGTACAAGAAATAGCTTGGTCGACCCTGTTTTCGGTAGCACTATGGTGGGGGTGGAAGTGGCGGTGTAGAAACGTTTTTGGTACCATTGGGAAATGCCGAGATCGGGTCAAGTTTGTAAAGGAGTTGGCTACGGAGGTATTAGCTGCACATGTGGCTGAGAAAGGAGCGGGTAATGCAACGGAGAGAGTGGAGAAACAGATATCGTGGATTACTCCTACCGAGAGCTGGATAAAGCTAAACACAGATGGAGCCTCGCATGGAAATCCTGGAGCAGCTACGACTGGAGGAGTTCTACGGGATCGGAGTGGGAACTGGTGCGGTGGATTTGCCTTGAATATTGGCATTTGCTCAGCACCATTAGCGGAGTTATGGGGGCGTGTACTACGGGTTATACATTGTATGGGAGAAGCGTATCACTCGCCTAGAGATTGAAGTGGATTCAGAGATAGTTGTGGGATTTTTGCGGACAGGGATAAGCGATGAACATCCGTTGTCTTTCCTAGCACGTCTGTGCTATGGCTTTCTTTCACGGGACTGGATAGTCCGTATAAAGCATGTATACAGAAAAGCTAACCGTCTAGCTGATGGGTTGGCTAACCACGCGTTTTCTTTACCATTGGGCTTTCATTATTTCGAGTTTGTACCAGACAGTGTAGTGTCGATTTTCTCGATGCCAACAGGGTGACCCGCCCTAGACTTGTAAGGGTGTAGTTGTTTTTCTTTATGTTGCAATAAAATGAAGGAGACGGTCTCCTTCCTCCGACCAAAAAAAAATCCCAAAAGGTTGCATTGAATCTAACGACGTTTACAAACTTGCAAGGAAACGCGTTTGAGTTTTTGACAAAGGAAAGAAAAGACAGAATGTGAGTTGTGTTGTTAAGTTAGGTGGGGGGTAGTAAATCCGACCACGCCAAGTGGATCGATGATCAAAACGTCTGAAAGAAGAAGCCGACAAAAGGGGTAAATCTGTCATTTCGTATCTGTCCCCAACATGAGATTCTCCAGAAAAAAAAAACGAACGTACGGCGGAGGAGAAAAGGAAGGCGACGGAGAGACCAAGAAGAAGAAGAAAATAAAAGAGGAGGAGGAGAAGAAGAAGCACATTGCCTTCATCCTTCTCCTTCTCGACTCTGCTTTCGCTCCATTCCTCGATCCGTGAAAAGGATCAGGAATTTTCAAAATTCGTCTGTTTTTCAATTTTAGACAAGTGAGAAGAAACAAACATTGATCTGTCGTAATGCCGACGGTCTCTTGCTCCTCGGCGAGCTCTAGCAGCGGATGTGGATTTAGTTTTCAATTGAAGAAGTCATCAGCTGTACCATCAATCAATACTCCTAATTTCATCAGAACTGTGACAAATCCTCAGGTTTGTTAAATTCTCCTTCTTCTCTGTGACATTAAGCAGTTAAAAATCCCTAATTTTAAACTCTTTACTTGGATTTTCCTCTACTTAATAGAGTGACAGATTCTCTATGCATCGTTTGTCATTGGCACATGGAGACCGTAAAGCCAGAGGAACAACTATACATATGGCATTAGTCGACGAAAGACAATCAACGGGACAACATGTTGCTGACCCTCCTCGGATCCTGGTACGTGCTTTGATTGGTTTTATTGGTCTGCTACAAAAAAGTTTGAAACTTTGTTAAAATCTCTGCATAGATGTAGTTGTTTATGTGAATTTAGTTGTTAAAAATGATTGATTTATCTTGTGCCATTTGTTTGCAGGCTTACGATCTTGTTCAAGGGGCACTTGTAAGTTATCTGTTAAGTATATCATTGTTGGAGAGTATAATCTTGAATCTTGATACATATTCGCTAAGCCAATAGAAGCTGACATTAACATACGCAGGTGAAATGGAGATGGAAGGATGACAAGTCTGTTCCAGACACTCCCACCGCCGTTCTCCTACACGGAATACTAGGAAGCGGGAAAAACTGGGGTCGGTATTTTCGGAAACCGTAACTCTATCTTAGTCTTTGTCCGTCTATCGAGTTTCTTGCTGCACTTAGTTTCTTTAATCTTGATTTTTTAAGGAAATTATGAAACCAGTAAAATCATTTTTGAAATCTCTTCACGTTGCCTGTTAGAGGCAAGCAAAGATAACCATCAAGATTGTTTTAATCAATCACCTGTTTGTTCCAAAGAGATTGCTTATGCCTTTTGTAGCTAACAAAACCTTTTTGCTTCTCTAGGCACTTTTGCTCGAAGATTGGCTCATGAGTTCCCAACATGGCAGGTATTTCTTTGGCCAGATTCACTAAAACGGTGCACACACACACACAGTTATTGGTTTGTGATAACTAATATGCTCCTCTTAAATTAAATCTTCACAGTTTCTCTTGGTAGACCTGCGTTGCCACGGGGATTCAGCGTCTCTCAAGAAGAGAGGTCCACACTCTGTTGCTTCAACTGCTTCTGATGTTCTAAAGCTTGTAAGTTTTTCTTTCTCAGGCCNTAAATCCGACCACGCCAAGTGGATCGATGATCAAAACGTCTGAAAGAAGAAGCCGACAAAAGGGGTAAATCTGTCATTTCGTATCTGTCCCCAACCTGAGATTCTCCAGAGAAAAAAAACGAACGTACGGCGGAGGAGAAAAGCAAGGCGACGGAGAGACCAAGAAGAAAGAAGAAAATAAAAGAGGAGGAGGAGAAGAAGAAGAAGCACATTGTCTTCATCCTTCTCCTTCTCGTCTCTGCTTTCACTCCATTCCTCGATCCGTGAAAAAGATCAGGAATTTTCAAAATTCGTCTGTTTTTCAATTTTAGACAAGTGAGAAAAAAAAAACATTGATCTGTCGTAATGCCGACGGTCTCTTGCTCCACGGCGAGCTCTAGCGGCGGATGTGGATTTAGGTTCCAATCGAAGACATCATCAGCTTTACCATCAATCAATTCTCCTAATTTCATCAGAACTGTGACAAATTCTCAGGTTTGTTAAATTCTCCTTCTTCTCTGTGACATTAAGCAGTTAAAAATCTCTAATTTTAAACTCTTTACTTGTGATTTTCCACTACTTAAAAGAGTGACAGATTCTCCGTACATCGTTTGTCATTGGCACATGGAGACCGTAAAGCGAAAGGAACAACTATACGTATGGCATTAGTCGATGAAAGACAATCAACGGGACAAAATGTCGCTGACCCTCCTCGGATCCTGGTACGTGCTTTGATTGGTTTTATTGCTCTGCTACCAAAAAGTTTGAAACTTTGTTAAAATCTCTGCATAGATGTAGTTGTTTATGTGAATTTAGTTGTTAAAATGATTGATTTATCTTGTGCCATTTGTTTGCAGGCGTACGATCTTGTTCAAGGGGCACTTGTAAGTTATCTGTTAAGTATATCATTGTTGGAGAGTATAATCTTTAAGTTTGAGAGATTCTCTGTGTGTTTCAGATTGATTGTGGACTTTGACATTGTAATACATAACATACGCAGGTGAAATGGAGATGGAAGGAGGACAAGTCTGTTCCAGATACACCCACGGCCGTTCTCCTACACGGAATACTAGGGAGCGGGAAAAACTGGGGTCGGTATTTTCGGAAACCGTTACTCTATCATAGTGTTTGTCCGTCTATCGAGTTTCTTGCTGCACTTAGTTTCTTTAATCTTGATTCTTAAGGAAATTATGAAACCAGTAGAGTCATTCTTGAAATCTTTTCACGTTGCCTGTTAGAGGCAAGCAAAGATAACCATCAAGATTGTTTTAATCAATCACATGTTTGTTCCAAAGAGACTGTTTATGCCTTTTGTAGCTAACAAAACCTTTTTGTTCTTTTGGTCCTGTGCTACTCTAGGCACTTTTGCTCGAAGATTGGCTCATGAGTTCCCAACTTGGCAGGTATTTCTTTGGCCAGATTCACTAAAACGGTGCACACACACACACACACACAGTTATTGGTTTGTGATAACTGATCTGCTCCTCTTAAATTCAATCTTCACAGTTTCTCTTGGTAGACCTTCGTTGCCACGGGGATTCAGCGTCTCTCAAGAAGAGAGGTCCACACTCTGTTGCTTCAACTGCTTCTGATGTTCTAAAGCTTGTAAGTTTTTCTTTCTCAGGCCAAGTAATAATAAAATAATAAAAAAAAAAAAAATAAAAAAAAATAAACTTTAATTAATAAAAAAAATCTTAGGTTGGTCAGTTGAGGTTAACACCTCGGGTCCTTGTTGGTCACAGCTTTGGAGGGAAAGGTGACTTTAATGTAATTATGAAATTCTCTTCATATAGATTATTTACTCATATGTTGTTAAGCTGATCAATCTTTTCTATGATCTGTGTAGTTGCTTTAAGTATGGTGGAGCAAGCAGCTAAGCCTCTTCCACGACCAGTCCGAGTAAGTGTGTGTTTTTTTTTATATTATAAATATCGATATCTTAATGACCCTTGGTAAGATTTACATTAATTGTCCTGAATTGTATTCCATTACAGGCTTGGGTATTGGATGCTACTCCTGGAAAAGTTCGTGCTGGAGGAGATGGAGAGGATCATCCACGAGAGCTTATATCTTTTCTACGTACATTGCCAAAAGTGGTGAGTTACGAGATCTATCTATCTATCTATCTTTCTGCCTCTCATCATCGAAGCTTTGTTCATCTGAATTCTTTTTCATTCGAGATCACAAAGTTGTACCGTTTATAAGGTTCATTCATAAGTTGATAGTTGATTATCTTGGGAGAGTTGAAGAACACTGCAGATGATTGTTCATGAGAAACTTGACTTCTGTCAATATAAAGTTCAGCATTGCTATATCAAGAAGCGTCATTTCGATAAAAGTTTAGAATTCTTGTTCCAGTTACAAGCATGTACAAATAGCTGATACTTCAATTGATTATTTGCAAGAAGCAGTTCTGAACCACATACAGGGTCATAGAAGTCAGAAAAAAAAAAGATCTAGCATATATATATGCTTATGAACATCTTTTGTGTTTTGGTTTAAGGTTTCATCAAAGCGCGAGGTTTTTAACGCTCTTATCAAAGAAGGGTTTTCCAATGATGTCGCACAGGTACACTTATATATCCATTCACTCATCTATTAACTAACTTTCAGACCGTTGGTTGATTCTGCTGATACTTATTGAATTGCAAACAATCTTGATATATCTTGTATTCTTGTGCAGTGGGTCGTTACCAATCTCAGACCTACTGGACCATCATGCACTAGCTTCTCTTGGACATTTGACTTGGATGGGATCTCCCAACTTTATCAGTCCTACGAAGACACAAATCTATGGTAATCTATTTCTGCTAAGCCTCCCTTTGTTTAGTGGATCAAACTAAACTTGTATGAGATCTTACCTAATTATACTCAAAAAACTTCTTGGCAATAAAAGGAACTTTGTTGAGAATCTTCCAAGAGGAGTACATGTGAATTTTCTGAAAGCCGAAAGAAGCTTGCACCGTTGGGCTCTAGAAGACCTTCAACGTATCCACGGCGCTGAAGAGCTCGCCTCTGAAGAAGGCGGCGGCGTGGAAATGCATGTCCTCGAAGACGCCGGTCACTGGGTAAAATTAACTGACTATACCTCTGCTTCTACGTTGTTGGCTTGTTGCTTCATCTTTGTTTCCCTCCATATTATCTATTACCCAACACATAAACGGGTTGTGTGTCTTTTTAGGTTCACACCGATAACCCGGATGGTCTCTTCAGGATCTTGTCATCTTCTTTCCAAGTTCTCAAAGCCTAGAGGTTCTTCCTTTTTTTGTCTGTTTAATACTTGTGGAGAAGTTACGTCTAAATCTCATTTGACAGATGCAATATCATGTACATTAACATTGTGTCCGTGTAATGTTTTAGGTGATATAAGTAACAAGTAAAATCATATAGCTGTATCCATCTTGCATTATTCTTGATTCTATGTCCCTTACATTTTTTTTTTTTTTGGTTCACTTCCTTAATCGGAGAAAGTTCTAAAGTTCAAGCTCACTCTACACAACAAACCGACCTCACCTCTTGCTTCTCCATCAGTTTTTATTGCAACTCTTGGATACTAAACCTTGCAGACCGACGAGGTGGGCTTGCGGTATATCGAGGTGGGCTTGGACTTGGGCTTGCAGTGTACCGAGGTGGGCTCGGGCTTGGGCTTGCGCTATACCGAGGCGGGCTTGCGGAATAATGGGGCGGGCTCGCGGAATAATGGGGCGGGCTCGCGGAATAATGGGGCGGGCTCGCGGTGTAATGAGGCGGGCTTGAGGTGACCCTAGGCGGGCTTGCGGTGTAATGAGGCGGACTTGAGGTAACCCGAGGTGGGCCTCCTTCAAGCATAAGTTTCATTTGTGTAGAGGATTCGTCCGCAGGCATACCTGACCCGACCCCAACAAGGGAGGCTCTACGTGAGCCCTCACTAGACAGCAACAGCTTGAATGTCCATCTCAGCACATTCGGCGTGAAGACTCTATAGAGGAGAAACACGTCGTACCAGTTTGGGTACTTCACGTACGCTTCTCCTCTACAAGCTCCCGCCACAATCATCTTTGCAAATTCCTCTAGCTGCCCACCGTTTGCAGATACCTACAGAACATATGTATACGTAAGTATTTTGGGAATTTTAAGATTCATTTCAATCACATGTGTGGTTAGATAAAGCTTTAGTACTTCTCTTTCTTCCTTCCATTGCATCTCAGCACCTTCTTCTAACATGAACTTTCCTCTACTCATCTCACTCCCGATCCATCCGTGAGTCGCGATAGTTATTCCAACGTCTCCATTTAGCTCGAATCTTAGCGTCTCATAGAAGTTCACTAGTGCCGCTTTTGCAGCCTAAACAATGATAAATTAACATTATGTAATCTCTTACGAGATAGAAACAAAGATCAAGCTATAGGGAACTGTAAACTTCTTATAGCATAATTACTAACGGAATAAAGACTCATCCGTGGTAGAGGCAACCAGTTCTCGACCGATGCATTCACGATTATCTGGCCATTGGTCTTTTGAAGGTATGGCAAAGCTACATACGTCGGATAAACATTCCCCCAAAAGTTTATGTCCTGCTCAAGAATCTCATGAATTTTTGGTATCTTTTCTATGAAAAAATACAAAACCGGAATATATACACAAATCAAGAAAGCATACCAGCAAATGCGGAAAGACAGTCGTGTCGCTCACTTCCTCAAAGTAAAACGTGTGTCCAAGACTCGCTGTATTCACTAGGTGATCAACTTCATCAAAGGTAAAAACAACATTTCCGTTAAATTGCCTAACCAGCTCAAAACGTAAAACTATTGATCCGATCGATCAAAGCTATGAAATACTGTGTAAGTGGTTGATAGATTGTGTACCACGGCCGTAATAGTTGACGGCTTGGCTGATAAAACGGCGGCAATCATCTTCTTTGATGACATCAGCGGCGATGATGATGACGTGGTTGGCTCCAATCTGTTTGGCTTTCTCGCTCACAACTCTCAATCTCTGCTCTCTTCTCGCCACCAACACCAAATTCGCTCCTCTCTTTGCATATTCATACGCTATTTGCTGCGTTTCATCTCATCAACAAGATCATAAGAAGCCATGCACAATATTTCAAACTCATAAAACTTGTTTTTTTCTACAATTGTAATGGAAACTACATTAACTAATTAGATCGGATCTTAGTTTAGTTAATATAATATTTGAGTTTGATAATTAACTAAGAGCCATCCACTTTATTAATATTTTGGAATTTTTTAATATTCAACCCATATTTTGATTTTATATTCAATTGGAATAATCATAAACGAAAAATCGCAAAAACCCATTTTCTGTAAAAACAAATTAACAACTCAACACCTTACTCTAATAATACACTACAATCTTGTGGAAATTAATATGGAGAAAATAATATATGGTCTTTAGAAACTAATTATGGAGGAGAGTAATTTTTTTTTTTTTTGTGGAAATTAAAATGGAGAAGTTTTAAATATAGTTGGCCATTTGAACGTTTTGAATGGCAAGAAAATCTGGTATTTTGTAGGCCTAAAGATTAGTCTAGATTTTGATCTAAGTCTCCTGTTTATTAGAAAGAAAGAAAACACTGTTTAATCTTATCTATTCTTAATTTTGAGTACCTCTCCAATGGCGGAGGAAGCTCCGGTGATGACAACGACTTTATCCTCCATGTCTTCGGTAGCAAAATAAGAGTTGTAAAGCCGTTCGGAGAAACTAATGAAACACAGTAATGGCCATGAGAAGGCCATCACCACCATCGTTGCCGGAGGTGCCACCAGATTCATCACCGAGTTCAATAGATCCACCATCTTTTAGTTTTTTTATATTACTTCTCTTAATACTTCAAAAAAGAAACAAAGAAGAAAGAAGATAAAGTGGAGGCAACTGATTTAAGATGAGGTTTTATTTTTTGTTTTCTTTTTGAGATAAGGAAAAAATATATATTTTGGAGCGTATTTTGACATATAGTGATGGATGATGAACAACATGGCTGCATGCAGAGTGAGGTACAGAGCCACGTGCTTGTTCCTATGACCTCCTTGAGTTTTAGAGTTTTTTTTTTTTAAAAACTTTTCCTTCCATTTAACATAAAATTGAAAAAGCAATTGAAACACTTTCTTCTTATCTTTTAAAAACTTAATTAATGAATGAGACGGCGTCAAACTACTAGGTCATTTAGTTATTTTTCTTCTTGGTCTAAGAACAATCAACTAATGTATATAAATATGTCTCTTAAAATGCGGTTATCCTAATGCAACATGAGTTTATTTTCTAATAATCTTGTCGATGTCCTGGTCAATACAGAGATACGTTGTGGGAGACTTGAACTTAAAAGAGTTCGTACGGATAGATGAACATAGAGCACGTGGGACCCACGATCTCCGACAGAAAAGATCTACGTGGGACATTGTCGTAACAACAACAAGCAAACAATATTCATCTTTTTTTTTTTTTTTTTTTTACCGTTGGATCAAATCTCCACCTTCATGCCAATTCGTTTTAACAAATTTAGAGGGAGAAAAAAAAACTAAAAATAGAAAGAAAAAAACAGAAACAGCTAGATTTTTGAGTTGTCTTCTCCACAGAATCTAGGGCTTTCCCCCTAATTTCCCGGGAAACAAAAACGAATCCATCTCTCCTGATCCTAAAAAATTCCATTTTCAGAATTAACAACTTTCTGTTCGTCATTTTCTCTCTCCGGATTTTTCCGTTATCGACGAACAGTTTGCTGCAACGTTTTGTCCATCTTGCAGTGAGATAACGGAAAAAACCAAAACAATTGAGGATTTTTCTTGTAGCGTTCTTCTTCTCATCATCATCTATTGTTTCTTGAATCACAAGTCTCCTCCTCCTCTGTTATTTTTAATTTCTCTATTGTTTTTGGTGTTTTGCTACTGCTTGATTCCTTTCTCTGCCACATTTTTCCTGAACTCTACATACTTTTAGGTTTCAAAAAATCTTCCCATTCATCCCGGTTCAAATATAAGATCAAAAGATCATCTTTGAAGAGACTCTTTCTTAAGGAGAAGAAAAAAAGGATTACATCTTGATCATCTTCCATATTCTAGCTGATGAACCTGAGATTCCTGGGTTTGATACTTGGGGATCATTCAGGATAAGATTTTGTTTCTTGATGCGGATAGGCTACAAACACGAAGATCTTGAATCGGCCTGAGTATTATGGGCTGCATCTGCTCAAAAGGAACTGCAGAAGAAGAAGTTAATGTTCAACCTGAGAAACAAAACGAGAATTGGAGCAAAACTTCCTCTGTTCTATTGATTGCGCCAGTAACCTCCAAGAAAGACGATTTCTCCCATAAATCCGTGGACGGAAGCTCTGGTGGACGCAGAGCTGATGGATTAGCGCATAAACCATCCGCTAGAGGCAGCGGATTGATTGTTCCTATAGATGATAGTGATGGTAAAACGGTGATTGTAGAGAGACCAACAAGGTCTCACCGGAGATGTTCAACTGCAGATATTGGGACAGGAGGAGGAGGATTCCAAATGTTTCAGGCGAGTAATGTAATCACTAGTGTCCCACACAGCCCCGAGGCAGAGCTCATTGCAGCTGGATGGCCTTCTTGGTTAACCTCTGTTGCAGGTGAAGCCATCAAAGGTTGGGTTCCTCGTCCTGCAGAGTCCTTTGAGAAGCTTGAGAAAGTTAGTTCCTTCTCCCTTATCTTGCACTCTTCTTGATTGCTATATGTTTTTATATTACATTGTCTCTGTTCCTTTTCTTGATTGCTATATGTTTCTATTACATTGTCTATGTTACGTTCATATCACGCATTGACTAGTTTTTTGGTTATCTTGCAGATTGGACAAGGGACTTACAGTAGTGTGTACAGAGCTAGGGACCTTGAGACAGGAAAAACAGTAGCCATGAAGAAGGTTAGGTTCGTCAATATGGATCCTGAGAGCGTGAGATTCATGGCCAGAGAAATCAACATCTTGCGCAAACTCGACCATCCAAACGTTATGAAGCTCGAGTGTCTTGTGACCTCAAAACTCTCTGGTAGCTTGTACCTTGTGTTTGAGTACATGGAGCATGATCTTTCAGGCCTCGCTCTTAGACCCGGTGTCAAATTCACTGAATCTCAGGTAATGTTCAAGGCTTTGGTTATGGCGAAAGAGCTCACAGTGAAAGAAAAAAAGCTAACAAATCTTGTTTCTTGCAGATCAAATGTTACATGAAACAGATTCTTAGCGGGCTTGAACACTGCCACAGCCGTGGAATCCTCCACCGCGACATTAAGGGTTCGAATCTCTTGGTAAACAATGATGGAGTCCTCAAGATTGGAGATTTCGGTCTGGCAACTTTCTAACATCCAGAGCAAGATCAACCCTTGACGAGCCGTGTAGTTACCTTGTGGTACAGGGCACCTGAGCTTCTACTTGGAGCTACAGAGTATGGAGCCGCCATAGATCTTTGGAGTGTTGGTTGCATTCTCACAGAACTGTTTCTAGGGAAACCAATCATGCCTGGAAGAACAGAGGTGAAAAAAAATTATCTGTAAATTCATCATCAGTACTTCCTTTGAATCCATGACCATTCAGCTTAAATTATTGATCTATGACAATGTCTCTTAGGTGGAGCAAATGCACAAGATCTTCAAGTTGTGTGGTTCACCATCTGATGATTACTGGCAAAAGACAAAGCTACCACTCGCGACGAGTTTCAAACCGCAACAGCCTTATAAGCGTGTCCTTCTAGAGACGTTTAAGAGTTTGCCATCTTCTACTCTAGCTCTTGTTGACAAGCTTCTATCTTTAGAACCAGAGAAGCGAGGCTCAACTTCATCAACGCTAAAGAGCAAGGTATATATATATATATAGCCTTTTGTATTTCTTCATCTTGCAGCTTCTTGATTCACCTTCGAACTCAAATCTTTCTTCTTTCCTCTAGTTCTTCACAACGGAACCACTCCCTTGCGATGTATCAATTTTACCTAAGTACCCTCCAAGTAAGGAACTTGATGCAAAGGTCCGTGATGAAGAAGCAAGAAGGAAACGGGCAGAAACAGTGAAGGGACGTGGACCTCAATCTGTGAGAAGAGGTTCGAGAGACTTCAAGAGTACTGTTACAACGCCTGAGTTTATAGCTTCAGGGCAGTCAAAAATCACAATCAACACACAGAAGTTTAATCCTCAAGAAGACAGTAGAACCGTCTCGAGGCGAGAGAACAGAGATAAAGGGATTTCTCATACCAATTCAATGATTCATCCAAGTATAGCAACGACATGGAGTAAAAACGAGAGCTCTAGGAACAATGTAGTAGAGCTTAAGTCTACACGATCTAGCAACGTGCCAATGACAAGGAGATACTTGTCTCCTTCACATAAAGATGATGCAGCCGTAGAAACCACAACGGTAATATAAAATCACTTGGAACTGAGTTTTAGTTCTTTAGATAAATGTATCCCTAAGATGTTTGTTCATGTGGTTTCAGACATACATACGCAAGAAGAACAGAATGCACTGTTCTGGTCCCTTGATGCCTCCCGGTGGAAACATTGATGACATTCTGAAAGATCACGAGAGGCAAATCCAAGAGGCTGTAAGAAAATCGCGGCTTGAGAAATCTGCAACGAAGAAAAACCACAGAACAGGTGCATGATTTTACAAGACATGGCAGAAACTTTTGGTAACACCAAAAAACAAGAAACGAAGAAGATTCTTCCACAGCTTTGTAGCAATGCCCATTGCTACATCTATGCTTGTGCTAGTAAAGATCTGTTGTTATGTGGTCATTGTACATTGGAAACTCTTGTTTTTTTCTCTCTCTCTCACTCACATTTTCTTGTGGTTTGGAGAAGGAAATTAAGTGTGTATATTTAGCAAATCGTGTTTAGTTGTGCAAATTAATCTGTAGATATAAGTTATTTTCCAGTGATCTTTTAGCTGCAAAATGCATAGGGACTTCACAGAAGTGCATCATTGTCATATACCAGAGAAGTTTTAGACCAATGTGTGAGAGAGAAGACGAAAGATGTATCTACCAATTTGCCCTTTTATGTGCATCTTCGCCGTAACGCCGTATTTGTAAAGTTTCAGTACAACTGAGGGCAATATGTAAATTAACCCGAGGAGTGGACTGTACTGTGTTGTTGTTTCCAGTCACAAGCCAAGCGCCAAAAATTCGCACTCTGGTTTCTGTCATTCTGTGTTAATCGATCGTTCTCCTTCTTCAGTATCGAATTAGGGTTTTTGACAGGATCAATGCCGATTCCATCACCTTGTTTTTCTGTGGCTAATAGCAATCTCTGCAATCCGATTTCGTCATTTCCGGGATCAACGTTTCATTCTCATCGACCTCATCGATTTCCGAAGAGAATCTCAGGAAACGGGACATGGGTTCGCGAAAGGGGAAGACTTTATGTGAAATCGAGCAACCCAGAAGCGAAAACTGATGAATCAACAACACAAAAATCGACTAGTGCTAGTGAAAACACTGCGATACCTTCTGATAATAGCGGCAATACATCCAGCTTCTTGTCTGTTCTTTGTCCATTGCTTAAAGTTTTCTCTGTGAGTCCTCTTCTCTTTACTCTATCTGGTTCTTATTCAATTTAGATTTCTCTTGGCTATTGTTTCTTTGAAACTGTCTGCTTTTTGTGTTGTTCTCATGCGTTCATTGTTGTGAGTTAACTGCTTAACGAGAGAGCAATAGATTCTGTGATTACTCTAAAAAAGAAGAAGATAAATTCGTTTCTCTAATAATGTTCATCTGTTGTGTTCCAGGGAGGTGACCCTTCTCAACAGCGGAATCATACTCTGGAGGTTAGTCAAAAACGAACTCTGTTAATGTTTTGTAACACTTAATCTCCAAAACAAGGCTCTGCAGCCAATTATATATTAAAAAGTCAATTTGGTAACTCGGAGAAAAATACTGAATGAAGTAATCTGACATGAGCCGAATGAAATCTGACGTTGTGGAAGTTTTCTAGGTTTCAGTTTAGTGGTTATATTAATCCTGTTTGGATCTAAATACCACATTTATATCAGGGTTTTGTAAACTATTTCATGGTCCCTTAGACTAATTAGCAGAAGGGTTATGAGGAAGGATTGTGTTTCTCTTCTGAACTTTTTTTTAGGAGTAGTTAATAGAATCCTGTTTTACTAATTTGTTACAAGATAGGGACCGTGTTCCTCATGATTTCCAAGATTGAATGCCTGAAGAAAAGCTTAACATTTCGTTTTCTTTTCTTATGGCTGAGAATACAGGTTGCAACTTCTTCGTTAGCATCTGTTGCTAGACTTCCATGGGGATCTCGAGTATCATCTGGGAGCGTAGATAACCAAGAAGTTTCTTCTAATCCTCCTTTGCGGTTGCAGCTTTTTGAATTCGGTATGTTCTTGTTGGTGTCATGTAAAGAGAACAGCATTAGTGAAACGCCAAGTTCAACATTGTGAGAGTTTCTTGTATTCTGAACAACAGAGGCATGTCCCTTTTGCCGGAGGGTGCGGGAAGCCCTGACTGAGCTAGACCTTTCTGTAGAAGTAAGAACTGAAGCATCTTTTTCCCCAAGAGAAAATAAACCAAAGTTTCATCCTGATATCTGTTGGTTTGTTCAGGTTTATCCTTGTCCTAAAGGATCTCTAAGACACAGAGAAATAGTTAGAAGATCCGGCGGAAAAGAGATGTACTTTTACATTTGCTTTCGTTTTCATCACTCTATTGGTCAATCGTTAACATTCTGTGATTGAAAAATGTGCAGGTTTCCGTTCCTCATTGACCCGAATACTGATACTTCAATGTATGAGAGTGGTAAGTTTTGAGTTCCAACATTAATAGCCTATTCTCTTCTTCTCTGGATATCTTTACATTGGCTCTCTTCTCTTATTCTAAATAACAGGTGACATCGTAGAGTACCTATTTAATCAATATGGAAATGGAAGAGCCCCTTCCACAGGACTTCTTGAAAGGTGAGCATCTCAAAAATTTGCTAAAACTTGGTCAAATTATCTGTTTTCTTGAAAGGTGAGCATCGTAAAGTATCTCTGGTTTATAGCTTGAACTTTTCTGTAAATCATGTAGATAAAGTTGGTCTTTGGTGTAATTATAAGTTTTTTCCGTATCACTGACTTCTTTAGAGTTGTCCAGCACCTTGTTCACTGGATGGATGCCAACACTTCTCCGAGCAGGTAGAGGCATGTCATTGTGGGACAAGGCTTCAACGAATCCACCACCTAAAATGCTTGAGCTCTTCTCTTACGAGAACAACTCGGTACTATGCTTTTTTCCGTTTCATTTCTTGTATCCAAGACTCTCTTCTCATGATTAGTCTAATGATGCATACACTCCTCTATTAGATTATCGCCATGATTTGCTGTTAATATAGACATAATGCAGTATTATTATGGAGCAAATCTTTCACGATTCAGATAAACTTTGTTGATCAAAGGGTTTTGATTTGTTCCCTCTTCTTCCCTTCTAGTATGCGCGGTTGGTTCGTGAAGCACTGTGTGAGCTAGAGCTTCCCTATGTATTACACAACACTGGAGAAGGGTCCACACAGACCAGATCACTTCTAAATGCTTCAGGATCCAATAAGGTTTATTTCTCATCCATCCTCTCTGTATACACTCTTAGCAATCACTTACCAAAGTAACGGTTTGAAACTGTTGTTGGCTTTGAATTACAGGTTCCATTCTTGGTTGATCCAAACACTGGTGTCCAATTAGGTGATTACCAGAAGATGCTGGCTTACCTCTTCAAGACTTATTCTTCAGCAGCATCTGCATAGTGAATAGTCTGACATGTACACCATTATTCCCAAGGTACAAGCTTTTGACTCCACATGTTTTGACAAATACTAAGAAAACTGTTTTGACATGCAAAACAAAATCCGAACTTTTGGAGATCTGATGAGCCGGTATCACTACTTAACAGACAAATTAATGGTGTCTCCAAGGATCTTTTGATAGAAAGTTAGTTCTGACAATGTATGGAAGTTTTGTGTCAAATTATCTGTTTTGGCATTGAAGTATGCATCGGAAACTTAAACAAAACCTGATCTCTTAGATGATGAGTCGGTATCTCAAGTTATAATAGACAATTAATGGCGTCTCCAAAGATCTTTTGGATGGAAAGTTTCTTCTGAAATGTATGAAAGTTCTCTGAATTAGACTAAAACCTATTTTACCTGTGATAATGCAGGATCAGGAAGCATAGTTACACAAAGGTCCTTTTCTTATTTGTAAGTAACTTAAAACTTTTGATGTATATAATAGTGTTACGTATTGTGTACATCAAGATTCTTCTCTTTCAAGCATCTTTTGATAACAAAAGCCTCCCCACTACGTTTCACATCTTTCCAATAATCACGGATATATAATTATGCATAGATAGATACAGTAGAGAGATTATAATATGAGCGAGTCTCTAAGGCTTTAACATCTCTGATGAGAAAAAAGAACCTGAAATTATGTAAAATCACATCTCCCTAAATCCGAATTTCAGGAAATATATTGCTTAAAATAGACATGAGGTACATTCAACTTATTATATATATAGTTACACTGTTCTTTTGTTTTTGATCTTTTTTTTTTTTTTTGATGAAGGGTTTTTTTGTTTTTGATCTTTCAAAATAATCAAATTCAGTTCTATCATTTAAGATGAAGAAACTCTTTCTATTCTCCTCTGCCGTTTTAACCATCTTCATCATTTTTGTGTCAGGTTTGTTTGTATATTCATTGAGAATCATCTTAATCTATTTTACGTATGCGTTCTAAACATAATAAATTTGAATACCATGCTATTTCTTAAAATATCAATTCAAATGTTATTCTAATCTGTGTCATAATTATTTTTCACTATAGAATTCCATAATATCGATATTTTAGCTCTTTTTCTTATATAAAAGAAAAATTAGGTCCAATAACCATATAAAAACTGAAAACCTATCAACTAACCATAACAAAGAGTGGCTATTATATTTTTTGTATTATTTACAATATATACGGAACTGCCATTGACTCTCTCTCTCTCTCTCTCTTTTTTTTGTTTGACTCTTCCTCTCTCTCAAATGTATACTATTCTACTAACATAATTTCATATATGGTCTTCCTCTTTCTCCTTATGTCTCCCTCCTCGATCCCCTTCCGCTTCTCGCTCCAACCGAACCACCTCCTTCCGCCGTGCTTCTCTTGTCTCTATTGTGAAGGTTGCCGTTGTCGAACCTTTCTCTCTTCTTTAACACAATTTTCGATCTAGCCTTCCTCTTTCTCCTTCCGTCTCCCTCCTAGATCTCCTTCCATTTTTCTTCCCTTCCGTCACTTCTCCTCCTCTCCTCCCTCCATGTCATTCGCCTTCGTTGCCGCTTCCCTTCCGACCTTTCTTCTCCGTCGTCCTTTTTATGGGTTTCGCCAATTTTGTTTTTTCCAAATTGGGCATCGATTAGATTAAAATCTAATTGTTCTATCTCAGATTTACTAACTATGTTATACTATATTGATTGTGTTAAGTTTTGTACTGTACTATTTTGTTGTTAAGAAAATTGAAGGTTGTTGGGGTGAAGCCGAACCGCAATGCTCCCAGCGTGCAAACATATATCAGCTATGGTTCATGGGAGATCGACTCATGGCTTTGCAGTACGAGATGCCTCTTGAGCCAGACACCTGTGTCTGAGGGGCTTAGCTAAGTTATACTATATTGGTTGTGTTAAGTTTTGTACTATACTATGTTATGTACTAGATAACTATTATATACTATATTGGTGTGTTAAGTTTTGTACTGTACTATTTTGTTAATGTTAATTTAACTATGTAAACTATTTCTTATGTTTCATAATTAATCTATGCAGTATATATGTAATCAACGAAGATGTTCGCTAAGCTGATTTCTTCTTCGATTACTGTATTAAAAGTTAAACTTTGGTGAATTCAAACAGATAAAATGTATATCGATCAACGGTTCTGTTTCTTCTTTCTTGAAAAGAATGTTTATTAGCATTCTATATTGTTGTATTATCTATAACAGAATCACGACATGTGAAATAGCATTCTATATTGTTGTATTGAAAAAATAGAATAAAATAATTTGGGAAAGAAAATCCATCAAATACAAATAATATCGAAACGATAAAATAGTATATAATTTTATACTGTTTTCCCATTTATACTATTTTTCATGATAATATCGAAAGATAAAATAGTATAGAACTGAAGACAAAATATTACCGATAGTATATAATTGTGATAAAAATAAAATAGTACCACTACAAGAAAACAGCAAAATTGCGACTACGAAAACAGTCGGTAAACAGTCGCAAAACAACTACTTATGACTGATTTGCGACTAAAACACGTAGTCGCCAAACAGAGCGTCGCTAAAATTAATAGTCGCCAAATAGTTGCTAATTAGCGATGATTTAGCGACCATTTTCCAGTCGTCGCGCTTACGTCGCCAATTAGTCGCTACGTGTTGCGACTGTGTGGCGACTAAATAGCGACTGTTATCCAGTCGTTGTGATTACGTCGCAAATTGGTCGCTATGTGTTGCGACTGTGTGGCGACTAAATAGCGACTAAAATGCGACTGATTATAATCAGTCGTAACATTTAGCGACTATATGTTGCGACTACGTTCGATTAATATGAGCATCAAAATTGTCCGATTGTCTGTGCCTGTTTTTACGAATAGTGGTTCGTGCGTGTAATTACGAATTCATTATCTGAAAATGCTTTAAAACATTCTTATATTTAAAACACATACATAAAAGTTGAACAAAAACAACACAAATGTTTGATCATACATAAAGACAAACTCCAAAATATGTTCAAAAGTTTTCAAGATCAGAAGGAGAGAAAGATAAAGAACCTATGTTGTACCATCATCAGTAGCAGGATCTTTTGATTGAGAGGCGAGAAAGGCAAGAAAATTCGGGTCAGTTGCAGTCAAGTAGTTCTTCACTATTGTCCAGTGATTGATCTCTGCTTGTTGCTCAGCTACAACCCACAAAATCTCTGCTTCACGATGTGCTTGTAGAGCTGCTTATTCCTCCATTTTGCGGTTAGCTTCCTCAAGTTTTTATTGCAGGCTTGTGTAAGAAGAAGAGCTTCATGGGTACATCCGCTTCCCGTTGATGTAACTTCCTAGGCTTCCAACTCCATACACTTGTCCTCTGTCGTTTATAAAAGTACACTGCTTAAACAAAACAAAGAGTATTAGTCCTTAACAGAAAAAACCAAACATAAAGA
Source organism: Alliaria petiolata (assembly GCA_020283515.1). NCBI lineage: Eukaryota > Viridiplantae > Streptophyta > Magnoliopsida > Brassicales > Brassicaceae > Alliaria > Alliaria petiolata. The sequence goes on from JAHZTW010000002.1 coordinate 21,559,831, forward strand.
AGCAAACAAACATCAAAGTTTGACCAAAAAAAAAGAACCAAACACAAATAAGCTTTTTACCTGAAGAAAGAGCTCGTTATCCTCCTCTAGAGATAGCTGTGATCGACGCGAAGTACCGTCCGAAGACTCGTCATTCTCGAGTTCAGCCAACTTAGCCTCCTTCTTCTTCTTATATGCCTCATGAACTTCATGCGCTTTGTTATCGATAAAAGACCCATCTTTTTCGTATGAGTCCTGATGAAAACTTCACCAATAGCCGGTGGTCTTCCCAATTCCACTTCTTGAAATGTTAAAACAATGAAAAATGATAGAGGAAATATGTGTGTGTCCTAATGTAACTTATCATCTCAAAGTGTATGTCCTGATGTAACTTACCATCTCTTGTTTGACTTGTAAGTAGGACTTCTGCCCCGATACGTGCTTGTGAGGACCAAGCCCATTACGGTCAAACATTCGAGCTGCAGATGAGTTTGTATTCTTTGTTTTGGCTTTGTCTGTGTCCCAATAATCACACATTTCTTTCCACGGAATATCGCCAATCCACCTTGGTTGCTCTCGTTTTGTCCCTGCCTTGCAAACCATGTCTTTCATACGGAGTTGATAAATCTTCTCGAATTTTGTTTGAACCAAACCTGTCAGTTTGGGAACCCATGTGTGTTGTTTCTACAAAACAAGAAGGGAGATTGTTGTTAGTGATAAAAAAAAACCAAACAAAAATATAATCAAATAGGTTACAAGAGATGGAGAGTTTACTGCGAATTCCAGGAAGTATCTTTCTCTTCTTGGAAAAGGCACACAACTCCAACTGTAATATGCCCTGTCAAACTTATTTGTAAAAACCTTTGTAATCTTCCGGGTCAGTGCGCCTTTATCTTTTCCAAACCTACAAATTGTAATATGCCCCGTCAAATTTTCTCCATTGTATCAACCAAACCAAATTATCAAATTTTCTATAACTTCATTGCATCCTCTAATTAATGTCGCATCAACCAAACCAAATTATCAAATTTTCTATAACTTCATTGCATCAACCAAATTAAAGAAGTATTTTCTATAACTTCATTGCATCAACCAAACCAAATTGCATAAACCAAACCACATATTATCAACCCAACCAAACTAAATTGCATCAAATCTCTTAGAGCGATGTTTACTTACCAAGTGGTTCCAGGCTCGAATATGGGAGAGAGGACAGTGGTATATAGCTCACGGCAATAAAACTTCTATTATATTTAAATATAAATCTTATAATAAAGTACTAAAATATTTGTTGGAGTTTGTGCCCTGGTTGTTTATAATAGCATCGTTACCAAATTATATGAAATAGATTCAAATAGGGTGAATATTGTAATTTGTGTTTCTGAATTGTGGAGGACAAAACTATTTTATTTTTGTATAGTATGAATAGTTACTACAAAATAGAATAATCAACAAAGTATATTTTGGAATTAACTCAACCACGCACGAATATTATCACGAAAATTCTAAATACCCATCACAATAGACACCCACTTCTTAGGCCGGTTTCAAAAAAAATAAAATAAAAATAAATACACACCCATTTCTTTATCGGACGTATTGGTTCACTACGTACATCACCACATAGATCACTCCACAACAAAAGTTTAACGAGGTCTCTGTCTCAAAGAGAATCTTGGACAATAAATCTTCTCTAACTTCCTCGTTCTCGGCTTAGGACATAATAGCTTGATGTGGGCATCTCTCAATCACGTTGTAAAGCTTCTCAAAACAAATCTTTGAAGGTTTATAAAACCATATGGCTGCTCATTAAGATAATTCTCACGTTGCAGTATTTCTTGAGGAAGATAAAGCTTATTTCGAGACCGCAATTAAGAAATTGTTAAGTTTAGAATCGTATGGTGTGAGATGCATGTTAAAAGTTGATGTTTTTTAATATATATAACCGCGGTCGTTCGAGACCTGACCCCGGCCCAAAATACACAAAATATCTTAATCTAATATAGCACGGATTAAATGGGGGCTACTTAGCCTATTTTAACATTCTTAAATACGCAAATTCGATCATTATAAACCCTAGAATATGTTTACATATTTCATATTTGCAACTGCATAACGATACAATCATACAAATGCATCTGTAATCATTATTTGTAATTATAATCAGCATACTGATTTTTCTATTTTGCAACTTCATTACGATGCAAATGCATCTGTAATCATTATGGATATTGCAACTGCATAAAAACATCTGCCATCAATGATCTCTCAATAACTCTCTAAAAAACAATAAAATAATAAAACTAATATAATATAAGTGAGTTTAGAGAAACTCATTTATTTTTATATTATTAAAAATTACATTTATTAAATATAATATTGTTTTTGTTTTCTTTATTATTTTGAGACTTTTTAAGAGACTATCAATGCAAATGCTCTAACAATACAAATGCATGTGTAATCATTATTTGCAATTACATAATCAGCATACTGATTTTAATTGCAAATATACACTCTATGTGTAACGATTCGGGGCCGGCCCATTTGAACAGGTTTAAATGGATTGATTTGGCTACCTATGTCATCAAAGTGTACTTATCTTTTCCGGTCACTTATCCGAAGAGAATTTCTGAATTAAGCGTGTTTATGCTGGAGTAGGAGTAAGATAGGTGACCTTTCGGGAAGTCTTCTGCGGAACCGTGTGAGTGAGGTTAAAACACGAGAAAATGTCACGTGGTGATTGCATGGATAAGTAAATCGGTCGGTCGGGCCATCGAAAAAAATAACGCACCGACCGTCGCACAGGAACGGAGACCCACAGCCCGTGAAAAATGTAGGGCCTTGCTGGTAGGGGCGTTCGGGTTTTACACCATGTATTTCAGTTTTGTTCATAACAAAAAAAAACAATTGGAAATTCGAATAACTTTTTTTCAAACACTACACATATCAGGCTTTACAACATATTATGTACCTAAAATTATAGTATATTAACTTTTTTTAAATAATAATGTCGCATGATGGATTGATCACCTAGTGATCTGACTATTTAATGCATGACCCAAAATCGTATAGTAAGAGATTTGATTTTGTTGTCCGATACATATATAATAAACACATTATCTGATTTCAAATTTAAAAATTGGCAACCATTAATGCTTTTATATTTGGTATGTCGTTCGATCTCCAGATAATTAAAATTTATATAGATTATTGGTGACAAATTTACCAAATATTTTCTAATGTGGTGCATATCCCCTATATATTAATTGAGAAATATTTTTAGAGAGTAGGCTTATTTTTAAAAATATTTACAGAGGTGTCATTTTGCTGATGTGTCACCATCACACTTATTCTCTCATTATTTTAAAATAAATTTTCTTTTTTGATTAGATTAATTACATTATATGTTTTTATCCATTTACTACTTTAATAAAACCAGAAAATTATGTTTTAATTTTTGGATTATTTAAAATCTAATTTTAAGTTACGTGATGATTTATGATATACTTCATATTAAACAATACATCATTATTTTAATATAAATTTCATTTTTTGATTAGATTAATTACATTATATGTTTTTATCCATTTATTACTTTTGATATAACTAGAAAATTATATTTTAATTTTTGGATTATTTAAAATCTAATTTTAGGTTACGTGATGATTTATGATATACATCATATTAAACAATACATTTCATAAAAATGAATACCAAATAGTTTTACAAAATATTATTTAATAAAATATAATTTATACACAATTTATGATATACACAATACTTTTTTCTTTTTTTTTTGATTAGGCAGAAAATATGTTTACAATAAAAAAGACTTCGATATGTGTGATTTTAATAATAAAAAAATTATAACAAATTAAAACTATAATTTAGGTTTAATAAAAAAAATACTTCGATATGTGTGATTTTAATAGACATCCATATTTATAAATATTTTTTTGTTTATATGATTTGTTAATAGAACCATATAAATTAACCAAATAATATAAATATATAAACTTGAAAACAAGTTAAAAATATTATGTCAAAAAATTGAAATACTAAATTATATTATTCACATATATATAAAACTGATTAAATTATTTTTACTTTAAACAAGTTCAAAATCATTTTTAATAAAATTATTTATAGATTTTTCATCATGCGCATAGCGCAGGTTACCACCTAGTGTAAGTTATTTGCCGTGGTCCGATATATAAAAAATAAAGGGTTAGAATGGTAACCAAAAACTTTACCATAAAGCTCTTAATAAGATTTATACCGTTTTAATAGTTACCAATCACAAAAGCTATACAGAAAGCGTTACCAACAGTATTACACTCACCTTTTTTGTACCGCTTTTGTTTACAGCTTTTTTTTACAGCTTTTAACTATTTCATAAGCACTTATCTACTTCAGCTTACCGCTAAAAGATCCAGCTTACCGCTAAAAATCTCATACCGTTTTAGGTTACCAATCGGACCCAAAATTATCTATGGATCCTCGTGGTGTCGGTAGAGCTATATATTCTAGAGTTGGCTGTGGAAGAACGGTTCAAGTAGCGAAAGAAATTTTTTCGCTCAACTTGTTTAAGATAATCATTTTACAGGTCTTAAAATATTTTATTATAAATTTGTTTCAGGTTCGACGCCCCTGCTGCGCGAAATTGCAACACTTTGCTTTGGACACCCACATAGATATGGGCCCATGCTTTCGGCCCATTTGAATATCCGGAGGTGAGGGTCTATCCGTGGGTTGCACCACCTCCAGGGATTAGTCTGAGCCCATGCATAGGCCTGAAATTTATCTTGAGTTACAAAAAAAAAACTATAAACTGTCTAAATAAAATAAAAATGGAAAAAATCACCTATGAAAAAATAAAGAAAAATTAAGAACATTAAACTGAAACTACCAAAAAAAACTAATATTTATTTATTTATTTTTATTTTCATTTATTTCCAATTAAATTTATGATATAATTTCAAATATTTAGAGTTTTTATATTTCTATATGAATTATGTTTATTTTTAATGATTTAGCTATTTTTTTTTTGTTCAAACATTCCTTCATTAAACTTTTAATTGTTTGGTACCGATAAGCTTTTTAGAGCTTGTTTGACTATAGAGTCAGCCACCACATTATCCACACGCTGGATATAATTAAAATTGATACTAACAAAGTACAGTAGAAACTCTATCAATTAATAACATTGGGACTATGATATTTTATTAATTTATAGAGTTATTAATTTATCGATTTTGAATAAAATAAATTATAAATTAATAATTAATTAAAAATAATATTTTTTGTAAAGTTTATAATATTTTCAAAATTTTATTTTAAAATTATAGATAAATTGTAACAATATTTCAGTTTCAATATAAAAAATACAACAATATACTCATATTTTAATAGACTATCATAGTTATATATTTGTATAAAATTATTTTTATGGTAATTATTAATTTATTTTATTAATGGGACCATATATTTACATAGGTTTCTGAAAAAATTATTATCTTATTATCTTATCGATTTATGTTATATTTCGAACCGGTCCGACTTGGGACCGAAGAAATTTATTAATTTATAAATTTTATTAATTTATCGATTATTAATTTATCGATTATTAATTTATAAAGTTTCTACCGTAGTTGCACGCAATAAAGACATCATCAAAGATGCTTTGAATTTCCAGTAGAGGTGAACGGGCGGTTCTTGATAGCATTGATCAGTTGCGATGAATCTGAGTGGAGGTTCATCACTTTGAATTGTCAAGCGGCAGCATCTAGAATAGTCTCTCGGATCGCTAGAGCTTCTGCAATCAGCGCAGATCCCACATGCATCTTGGCTGAGGAGGATCTAACCACTTCGCCTGAAAGGAGATGAAAACACCATTCCAATCCTGCAGATATGGAATTAGCCAGCCATGCTGCATCTGAAAAGCCTTGGATTGACTCCGAGGAGTTCCCTATAACAGATCTCGGTAAATTCTTTGGATCCCTAGAGACTTTAGGAGCTGCCGGGATTTGTGCCAGTTTCCACTCCCTGGCTTCCTGGCTTGCTTTAAGAATCGTTTCTTGCATGGAATAACTCCTGGAGTTGAAGATCTTTTGGTTCCTTGATATCCAAAGGTTCCAGCATATCCAAGAGGAAAGAGAGCCTCTTTCAAGTCCCACCGGGGGGGAGGGTGTAAATTTTTAACTGTAGCCAACCCAGTAATTAGATTTGTCACTAGAGCTGCATCGAAATCACCAGAGAAGGGAGCTAGGTTCCACACCGATCGAGCAAACTGACATTGGAAGAGGAGATGGAGAATTGTTTCTGGTTCGCTACATCGACAACATTTAGCTTCCTTCTCTATGCCTCTTATCGGCAACTGCTCAGCCACAGGTAAAACTCCGTGTAAACTCTTCCAAATAAATATTTTAATTTTTGGAGCTGTGCTTAGATTCCAAACTTGCTCCTGCCAATCCGAAACAGGAGGAATTCTTATAGGGTTGTCCCGGTTGATCTGAGACATGGTAACAAAATACCCTGATTTGGTCGTATACTTCCCAGATTGATGTCCCACCCATTTGAGTCTATCTTGATTGACAAGCCGGCTTGGGTTCAGCGTCCGAATCTCGTCTGCAAAGGCAGGTAAAACTTGATTGACTTTATCCAGGCTCCGCTCTTTCGTTGTCTCATCTAGGAGGTCGGTAACCATAAGGTCTTTAAATTCTTTTGTAGGTGGACGCATATGTCTTTTTAGTTCTTTCAAATATAACCAGGGGTCATTCCAGACTGAAATACTTTTTCCATCTCCCACATTCCAGCCTATATTTTTGCTAGAAGGTCTCTCCCTGCTAAGATGATGTTCCAGCCATGGGAGCAAGACTTTGGTACTTTGCAGTCCATAAATGAGGAGTCTGTGCAGTATTTTCTATAAAGGATCCTGGCCAGTAGGGAGGTAGGATGATTGTGCAGACGCCAACTTAGTTTTGCCAGAAGGGCTGCATTGAAGTTCAAGATATTCTTAAAGCCTAGACCACCAATTTCTTTTGGATTGGTCATCTTTTTTTAAGCAATCCAGCACATCCCTTTCTTACTTGGATTCAAGTCCCACCAGAACCGGGTTAGCGCCAATTGGATGTGTTTACAGAGTGATTGGGGTAAGAGGAAACATGTCATAGCATAGGATCTTGACCACACTTCTTAACATCACCATTTTCTTGCTGCAGAGAGAAATTTTGAGGACCAACTTACAGATTTTTGATGTATCATGTCCACCATGGAGGTAAAGAGGTCTTTTTTCTTGCGTCCAAAATGCTCTGGAAGACCCAGCTACTTACCCGCTCCTCCTTCTTGTTCAATCTTTAGTGCACTTTTCACTTGATAACACTTAGCTTGTGGCATTTTCCTTGAGAAGGAAATCGATGATTTCTGGAAATTGATCATTTGACCTGACACTAGAGCATACTTCTCTAGGATTGTGTTTAGCTCCTTACAATTCCTTGCATTTGTCTTGCAGGAGAACCTAGTATCGTCTGCAGACAGGAGGTGATTTATTTGGGGGCTATTGGTTGCAACACGGATACCAGGGAGTTTACCAGTAGCTTGAGCTTTATGGCATAGGCCAGATAGCACCTCCCTGCACAAGATGAAGAGGTAAGGCGAGATCGGATCTCCTTGTCTAATGCCTCTGCTTGGTTTAACACCACCTCTAGGGCTTCCATTGATTAGGAAAGAGAATCCAACTGTTGTTACACACTGCATAATTAGCTCAACAAATTTCTCATAAAAGCCGAATCTCCTTAGCACTTCAATCTATCGTAGGCTTTACTCATATCAGTCTTAACTGCCATTGAGCAGTGTTCCTTTGCCTTTGAGATTTTAGAAAGTGGAGCACTTCATGAGTAATTAACACATTATCTTATATTGGCTCTCTTTGGTACAAATGCAGATTGGTTTTCGAAGATTAGAGTCTCCAGGAGTGGCTGGATTCTTCGTGAGAGGAGCTTAGAGATAACTTTGTAATGCACGTTACAGAGGGCTATAGGTCTGTAGTCAGCAACTTTCTTTGGCCCCTTTATCTTTTGGGATTAGTCTGATGTGTGTTTCATTTATTGCAGCTGGCATACGTCCTGCCAAGAAGAAAGTCTGAACTTCTTTCACCGGATCCGAGCCTACTATGTCCCAGTTTGACTGGAAAAAACAAGCAGAGAAGCCATCAGGTCTTGACATCTTATCTGGGTGGATAGAGAACAAGGCATCTTTGACTTCTCCCACCAAAGATAACCAGATTAGTTCTTGATTGGTCGAATCAGAGATAAGGGGAGATAATGCTTCAGATAAGATACACAATGAAGCCTCTGTATCAGATGGCTTAGTAGTGAATAGCTTCTTGAAGTAGTCAGCTATGGCCTCGGTTATCTTCTCCTCTTCAAAAATAGCTGAACCATCTTCTAGTTTTATAACAGAAAACTTGTTTAAGGCTGATCTCGTCCTAGCCGATACATGGAAGAAGCTGGAGTTGCTGTCGCCTAGATTAAGCCACAATAGTTTACTTCTCTGTCGCCAAAAGGCTTCTTCAGCTAGGTAAGCTGTCTTTAGTTCGTCTTTTGTCTTTTGTATTAACTCTTCATCTAGAGCAGAGCTTGACATAGCATCATCCAGCCTTTATTTTAGCTTTTCGATCAGGATCAGGCTGTTTGATTGTTGCAGTCTATTCCATTGAATTATCGTTGTTCTGCACCTATCGATCTTCTGTTTCATTGTCAAACTTTCTTCATTCCATGTTTCTGATATTAGAGCTTTTAGCTCTTCATTCCCCTTCAACCTTCTGTCATGACGGAATATTTCATGTCTTTTTTTTCCTCCTTGTATCAAACACAGATATGATGGCCCTATGATCTGAAGCCTCAAAGCGAGCATATTCACATCTTCCTGATGGGAACAGTTCAGCCCAAACACAGTTGGAGACAGCTCTGTCGAGGCGACATCTAACATTGTGTCCACCTTTGTTTCCTCTCCAAGATAGAGGGTTGCCTGAATGTCTTAAATAATACAGATCATTTTCTGAAAAGAAGGATCTGAAGTCGCTGAAGGAACCTTCGACTAAGTCGGGCCTCCAGCTTTTTCCTCGTTGTTGAGTAGATCATTGAAATCTCTAGAAAGGAACCAAGGTGCGTCTCTGTCTAGATTCACATCTGTTAGGCTTTGCCAGATTTTTTTTCGAGTATTTCGGTCCGGGTCTCTGTAAACAAAGGTCAAGTAGAACTTCTTTCCTTCATAGATAATCTGAGTGTTGAAATAATTGTTACAAGAGGAAAGAACTTCTAGAATAATATCATGTTTCCAAAGTAAAAGGAGTCCTCCACTAGCGGTGTCATGGGGAGGGACAATAGCACAGTTTGGATAACTTAGACATTCCACTTTTTTAATGACAACGTCATCGGGATTTTTGGTCTCAGAGAGAAATATGATATCCGGATCAACTTTTTTGCAGATCTTTTGGAGACGACGAACTGTCTCGGGGTTCCCTAACCCTTAACGTTTCCAAGCCGCTATTTTTAAGGAAGAAGAGCGTCCGGATTGTGAAAATTCGTAGTTTTCTTCTTTGTAGCCGGGATGGTTCTCGGGATTCTTGGCCCACTCATTTCTCCTCTAGATGAGGACGGTCCTAGGACACGGCGACTAGGATGGTCTGAGCCATGCTGGGAGATGTCACCGCGAGGTAGTGATTTTTTCTTTCTGCGGGAAGGTCGTGCCTTTGAGATAACGTTTCTCTACTGAGAGCCAGCCCCCTCCAGATTAGTAGTTGTAATCCTTGATCGGGAACGCGGTAGGCGTTAGTCGGGCGCTCGGTCCAGGTCTAGCGATTTTTTCAAAAATCGGAAATAAATCGGGGAGTAATCGGGGAGTAATTTTTTGCATTTATAATATATATGTACATTATATATTACATTGGTTGGATTATACCAACAAAATACTGTGGTTCAGCGGTTAAATCCAGTGTGACAACGTCAACAGGTCCTGTGTTTGACTCTTTGTGATGTGTTTTATAATCATTGACCATTTTTTTAATTTTAACGTAAGGGTAAAATAGTAAATTGCTGAAGTGAAGCCCTAAAACACTTTATCTTCATCGTGCCTCTTTCCTCTGTTATATCTTCCACCATTTTCTGTAATTTTTATTATCTGAGAATAGAATATACCGATTTAGATTATGATTATCACGTTTTTAGAAATTTTCGCTGATTTGACCGTAGAAAATAGCCTGATTAGTGAGAAAACGATTTTCAAAACCGAGTTGGCCAAAATCGTCGCGGCTCACCTCCGATGAGCGATTAAACCACCGATGAAACGGTAACTCAGCTGAGTTTTAGAACAATACCTTATTTGCTTTACCCGGGGGTCTACCTGATTTTCTTTTCACCATTGTATTAATATTAGCCGTCTGGTCATTCGTTGGACCAAGACGCAAAATCACAGGAATACGTTCCTGACTCTGGGGAAGATCCTGGACAGGAGGCTCGCTCACTTATGCCGCAGAGGGTTGGATAAGCGTGGTGGAGCGGACCATCAGGGCATCTGTCTCTTCAAACTGTGGATCTCCGCTTGTCTAGTTCTTTCCTTCCTAGCAGCGCTTTTAGTGGGGTCGGCGCAGTTGGAATACTGGATCATGACGTCTCGGAGTTCACCAAGAGCCATATCCATTGCAGCCTGTGGTAGTGTTTCCTCAAGGGAGTATGGAGATGGTTCCATGTCCAGAGGGGGTCTTCTTTTCCTAGACGATTCTGAGACGTCCCTTATAGGTGAAGCCGGGCCTCTCCCTGAGACTACATGCCTCTCTCGCTCTACCCACACCGAGGATGGGGGGTGGCGAGGTCTTCCGGATCCTTGGTACTGGTCAGACCTAGACTGGGAGGAAAGGTGGGAAGTTTCTCTGTAGCAGCTGGAGACGTGGCCACTAGGGGGCCGATATCTTTTGCTATAGTGAGAAGTGTTTCATCAGACAAGAGATGTAATTGGACACCTTGCACTTGGATCCAGAAGGGGATGAGAGAGGGAAAGACCTTTGAGGTTGTTGGTTCTCATCTCTGAAGAATGACCATCCATCTCGCAAAGTGGTAAGGTCTATTACCTAAGACTTTTTGTAGGTCCTCTTCTGTAGCAAACTGATACTGGTACATTCCTTGTCCCATATCCGCTCCTAAGGGCGAGAAGACACCTTTCCAGAAGTCGGCGAAGAAAAGTAGTAGGTTCCATATTCTTTGGATACTAGGGTTTGTAACTCTTCCAACCAGGGTGAGGGAGTGTTTTCGGATCAGATTTGAGTTATCAAAGTGGGTAACTCGGACTCTAGCAAGCCGGGGGGCTCCACTGGTATGATTTGGCCTTTACCCTTTTCTTCATAGGACAGTCGGTGCTGCATTATGGCTGGGTATAATAGAGGTTAGCCGGAAAAACTTTCGCAAGTAAACAGATGCTTTGTCGTTAAGATGAGCTCAAAAAGATACCAAAGAGAAACAAATACTTTGGATTTTCAGCATCTACTACACCACTAGAGCAAAATATAAGAAGACGGACGGTAACAAGGTTACAATCAGCTGAGGAGGAGCAAAAACAAGATATAGAGCAAACTCTTCTGTCCAAAGCTTTCAGGGGAAAGATCTGGTAAAGTAGCTGGTGGCTCGACGTGGTGAAGGTAGAGCAACCAAATCCGGGAGAAAGGAGACTTATCCGAAGGAAACGGCGAACCCTCCGATCCGCAGGCGGGGGTGAACCACGGAGTTGCGGTTCCCAAGGGAGTTTGAGATTCAAAAGTTTACTATTTTGGGTAAATAAAAGTGGTTAGATTCAAGAAAAAAGAGGCAAAACCAGAGAACATGAAAATGTCTTGAAAGAAGTGTCTGGGAGCGTTTTCCTCTTTTTTTTCTTAGAACACTTTGTAGCTATTTATATGTTTGTTTATCCTTACATTTTGATGAATTTATTATTTTAAATTAGGTCTATTTTCTTATCACATTTTACTTTTTAAATTGATTTTTTTTATTATACGTAATGAGATCTGACCGACTTTTTAGGGTTTTTTCCGGTTCATTGACTAAATAAAAACAGAATTAATATTTTTATATTTATTTTCCTTTTCAGTTTTATTTTTTTTTTTGTCAGTAATTTTATTTTATACATACTAAAATCTAATTGGTATAAGTTTTTACACGTGTTAAAATCTTATCAAATATACTTAACACATGTTGCGAGTATGTTAAATAACAACTTTGTATGATAAAATATATTTTAAATGATGTATGAGACATAAAAAGGAAACTGAAGAAAAATTACTGACAAACATATACATAATAAAATGAAATGTTACTGATAAGATTTTTTTGTTTACAAATATGTTTGATATTCAAATATTTGAGTAAATATTACAATACCTCGATATACTGAAAGTTTACAACTTTTTCAAAATTCAAAAATTGTATGTATATAGATATGTAAGTGTGTATCAGTTCTCTATTTCAGTTAAAATAAAATTTAAAATAACTGTTACGTCATAGATTTGAAATTTTTAATAGATCCGTTCGTTATTAGTTTACATTTTTTTTCTCTTTTACAACTCACATATGACATATGAGTATATGACATAAGAACATTATTAGTTTATTACAAACTACTAGAACTAAACTACATAGTTAATATTTTAAAAGTTAGTATAAATAAATGAAAAGTACCCAAAAAAACAAGATTCTTGTTTCCTATAGTTCTCTGGGATTCCTAAAAAAGAGTTCCTGTCTGATTTGTTTCTTACAAAATTCACGAACTAATAGAAAGAAGAAAATGAAGAATTTCGACAATGAGATATTATGCATCACAACAATTAGAGCTTTTTTTAGAAGAAAATATGTAGGGAAATAATATAATGCATACTGTAGATTGAAAATGCAAACATTGACAAAAATATAAATAAGTACACTCCGATGCTCTTAGATTCATATTACTTCAAAATATTTTCTTTTATCTAAAAAATTCAGCTAGATAGATAAACAATGAATAATTGTTGTTTTGTTTTTCTGTTAATTGTTGTCTTGTTTGTTGGATTGAGCGAAGCATGTGGAAAAAATTCTGTAGCATTTCAAAACGACTTAGCTTCTAGTCGTAGCAATCTTGAAGTTCATTGCAAATCTAAAGACGACGATCTAGGTGTCCACCTTGTAAAATTCAATGATCCTGCATACAGTTTTAGATTCGGCGATAATGTATTCATTAGGACAAAATGGGATTGTCTCATACGACAAGGACCTAAAATGGAGTATGTTCAAGACTTTAGAGCATACACAGGAGGATTTTTTCGAAAATGTGGTGAATCAATCATATGGATTGCCAAAGATGATGGTATTTACTTCTCAAAAGATGGTAAGCTAGAAGGGAAAAAACTTGATTGGATTAAAAAGTAATGTTTAAGAAGCTGATTATTAACGTCGTTAAATGAGTTAAAATCATTTTTCAATTTCAAATCAAGAAAGTAATAAAAGTATATTTCAAATCGATGTACTATCATGTACACAACATATATTTTTGCATCTATGTCCTGGATTTCAAATCAAATGCCCCTATGCAAAGACAGAAGACAGCTCAACAAAAGCTATCCATTGCAAAAATAAAAATAAAATTTAATATTAATTAATAGTATACAAAACAACATTAAAAATAAATAAAAACCAAAACTACGGATTTGACGGAACTTCAAAAACCGTCGAAGGTGTTTCCAGGAAATTAGGTTGAAAAATAAAAAGGAGAAGACAAAATTTTACCAGTAAAAATCATCTTCGATTGCTAATGGAGAATATATCTATTATAAATTGATTGCAAGAGAAAATCATGACGAATATTTTTTTTTTTCAGAGAAAAAGTAAACAGGGGAGGAACAAATTTATAGAAATAATAAGGACTTTATCAACAAAAATGATTATGGATGTTACAAAAAAACAAAAAATGATTTTGGTTTCTGATTTTTACATAGACAGTCTTTTCTTTTACATAGAGTTGATGCCTTGTTTTTTTTTTTTCAACATTTCATTCATTCACTACCATACATTCTAAAAATGATAAAACATAAAACATAAAACATAAAATGTTCAAAAAAGATTAACAGCGGATTCGAGCCAAAACACAGATACTTCGAAGAAGATTTCTCAGCAGAGTCGAAAGGGTAAACCTTAATCACGATACCTTGTGACATTTATAACCAATTCCTACCTCCGACATTCGTTGGAATGAATATGGTTGCTTATTCTGTTCCCGTGCAGATAGCTACGCAAGAAGATAAATCGGTGAAAAAGTTGAAGAAAATTTCCGGTGATGATTCCAGGAAGAAATCGTCTCTCATGGAGTTGAAAAATGGTGGACATATTCTCTTTTCTCTCGGGAAGTAAGGTGCATAAATTTTCTCCCAAATGGAAGAGAGCGTTAACACTTAATCGACCAACTTTTATACGAGAAGCACAAAGCTCAATACATAAAGTTTGTGGGCTAGGTCCAAGATTATACAACGCCGGACCAAGATTAGAATGAATTCGAAGACGGGAACAAACTGTCCCGTTGTCCTTTCAGCGGCGAGGAGCAGGACTGGAAGCTCCGGGACATCGAAGCTTTGGGAGATGGTGGTGGGCGCGATGGCAGAGTGAGGCGGAGGGAGCACACGTGCATCCTGGAAAGAAGATACCTCCTTCTTTGGGAGGAGAAGAACGAAGGCAGGATAACAGCATCGCCGTACCAGCAGACCTCAAAGCAGAGAGATACCGACAATGGAAACTGGCTCTGAGCCGTTGAAACAGAGAACGAAACCGGCNAGCGTTAACACTTAATCGACCAACTTTTATACGAGAAGCACAAAGCTCAATACATAAAGTTTGTGGGCTAGGTCCAAGATTATACAACGCCGGACCAAGATTAGAATGAATTCGAAGACGGGAACAAACTGTCCCGTTGTCCTTTCAGCGGCGAGGAGCAGGACTGGAAGCTCCGGGACATCGAAGCTTTGGGAGATGGTGGTGGGCGCGATGGCAGAGTGAGGCGGAGGGAGCACACGTGCATCCTGGAAAGAAGATACCTCCTTCTTTGGGAGGAGAAGAACGAAGGCAGGATAACAGCATCGCCGTACCAGCAGACCTCAAAGCAGAGAGATACCGACAATGGAAACTGGCTCTGAGCCGTTGAAACAGAGAACGAAACCGGCGACTGAGGGAAAGAACCCTTCGGCGAAAACAAGGGTACTAGGATATCCGGCGGGTCGGGAGTGTTCGGTGGATCCAGAAGCTTCAAGGAGGATATCGCCAGTGATACCGGAGAGGGAAGAGACGGGGCAGTAATATTCGCTAGATCTGGATGGATCGACGGAGGAGGAGTGTTAACACGGCGGAGAGAAGACTTTAGCAGAAACATGAGAGGCGGGAGAGGCAGCATCGGGAGATGAGAAGAAGCAGATCTTTGATCCAAAAAACGTTGTGTACCAGCCGGACAGACTGGAAAGATCACCGCCACTCAAGCTACACGGTGAAAGAGAAGGAAGGAGAGGCAGATCGAAGAAAGTTGCAGGAGAAGGGAAGAGGAAAGTTTCACTGAGGAGGACACAGTCTTCAAACTTATGTCTTCATGCAGTGACGCTGCTCAGGAGGAGACGAAGGAAGGCTGATGCCGAAGCTCCATTCATTGCGCTTGAGGGCTTGCAGCGGCCACCTCGGGAGAAGCGCATGAGAGAGAATGGAAACTAGGGCAAACACTCTTAACTCTTTAGCAATGCCATTGTTTCTACAACAACAATTTTGTAGAGAAATTGAGGAATACAAGACTTTGAAAAAAAGATAAAAATGGTGTGGATAGATTTGAAAGTCAAGGCCTGATTGGCAATAACTGTAACCGTACTAATAATTAAAATGAATCATGAATTTTAATTTAGTTATTAGTATGAGTAATCAATACACAAAATGACAAAATAACTGAAAAATTAAAATTCATGATTGATACAAAAGTCTAAAAGCATCATTATTGGAGAAATCTGATGCGGTTCATAAGGAAAAAAAATAAAAAAATAATGATATGGCGAACTTTTCGCAGAGAATCAGTTCTCTGCGTAGAGGTGGTAGAAGCGGTTCTTAAGCCACGTGTCATGACGCGAATCGTCAGAAGTTTTTTTTTTTTTTGAAAAACGTATTTTGTTTTTCTTTCCGAAAATCGTTTTTTTTTTAATAATAAAAAAGTTTTAAGAGCCTCATATGGAGCTGTGCATAACTGATTCTCTGAGGATCAATGTTTTCTGCAACTCTCCCGTAGACTCTCGGACAATAACAACTTCATACAACACCTGGCTAGAAAATTAATAATATACTTAGAATTGTAAAACATTTTAGAGAAATTGCTTCAAATAGTCTCATTTTAAGTTTTCAGTTCAATAAAAGCCACAAAAATTTTGTTAATCATTTTTAGCATTATTCGGAAGGTGTTATACACCGTTAGACACATTTAGGAAGACTTTTCTAACTCATACTTAGGAAATTATTAAACATATTTAGGAAGATTTTTCTAATTTTAATGAAAATTTAGGAAGCCGTTAGAAAACCTTTAGACACATTTAGGAAAGCTTTCCTAACTTTAATGAGACTATTTATGAAATAATGAACGTATAGGACTATTTTTTAAGAAAAATGCTTCATTTTGTGCTCTTTAAGAAAATTGCTCAATTTTTTATCGTACGGGTATTAATTTTCTGCATGTATATAAATAATAAAAAAATTCTACATATATTTTTTATATGCATGTAGAAAATTAATATACATAGGATAATATTTTTAATATATTAGGTTTTTTTTTGTTTTGAACCTTTTGTATTTTTATTGAAATGAAATAAAACACAAATAGATAACAATATGTAAGCTTCTTAATTGGTGAAAGAATATTTTATTATATTTTTAAAAAGAAGATATGGCCAGAAATAGAATGATACAAAACTGTAATACTACGAGAAAAAATAAGAAACTAAACAAGATAATTTTTCTTTTTTCTTCCTCGTCTACATATACAAAATTATACTCAGTAATGTTGGGAGTCACTCAAGTGAAGTAAAGTGTTATGAAACAATATGAAATATAAAAAAACATATAATTAAGTAGATTTCTATTGTTAAAGTGTTTGTTTTTATTTTGACAAAAAAATTTATTATTATATATTAGATCATCCAAATTGTGTTTTATCAACGAAATATAGTTTTAAATTTATAAGAATCATTCTCTATTATGCTGATAATAAAATATTTCTGACATTTATATGTTTTTAAAACTATGTAGTTATTTTTATTATTATTAAAGGATATGTGTATTAATATTAATTTGCTGTGCAAGTTTTAAATTATTTTTTTTACAATCATAAAGAGTAAAAACTGGTAAATTTATAATTTTAATTATTCATTTCTGGTTTTATTGTTTTGATTTTTTTTTTCAATTTTTTTAATGTCAAATTACCCATGTAATCTTTTTCACTAAGCCATTTCATCTTTTTTGCTTGACATGTAACATTTTTTTCTGTTGAAACCCAATGGATTTAAAACACATAAGCATTTTAAGTTAACTACTTCTCAATTAGTTGTAAGAGGATCTGAAAAACTTTATTTGGAAAAAATTACAATAAGAAAAAAAAGATTGTCACAGACATTTAAGGGGGGTTATTGGTAGAATGATTTATACAGAGTTGGTTGATTTTAAGAGTTCAAAAATTTGTTAAATTTTTTAAGAGTTTTGTTAGATTTAAAAAATCTATCAAAATATTTTACTATAATGACTTTTTGAGAATGTAAGGGATATAGATAATATTTTGAAAGTTTTTTTTTACTTAAATTGTTTGAAATTTATGTCCAAATAACATAAAAATTTAATAGAATCATAAAATCATTAAAAACCCAATTTTTTGAATCATAATAGATTTTGTATGCAATTTAAAAATCATCAAACCAATAACAGTATATTTTAGTAAGAATGTCAGAATAATAATAGATTTTGAAAATTTTAACAATCATTTGAAATCCATATGCCAAGTAAAAGTCTCATTTACTTGACTTTAAAAAAAATAAAGATTTAAAAGAGTAAAAAAAGAAGTTAAAGTCTTAGGGGCCGATTGATATACATGATGTGAGGGCTGTAGACTATTTCACAGTCTTAACAGTTAAAAATTAGCCAATGAGACTTTTATGGCTTTATAATATTTAACAGCCTCCAAAGTCTTTTTCAAAATTTCCTTCTTTCTTTTTTATTTTTTCTCACAGCCAACTTTGCATCACTTTTACCACTTTTCTCTTTCCTCTCTACTCTGTTTGCGATAACTTTTTAGTTTTTATTATTATTTATCTAATTATCTAATACAAAAAAAAATAAAATAACAAATGGTTTCTTATTTCTTCTTTCCTAAAAAAACCAAAATATTTTCTTTCACATTACATAAATTTTATAACAACTAGATTTTAACTAATTAATTATTAATATTTTATTCTCTTTCTTTTAAGATCTATTTTACCCTATAATTAATTCATTTTTAAATTTTATTTATACTGCATGTTAAAAAGTTCAATAAAAAAATAAAAATTTATTTGTTTCACATTTTTATATCCATAACAAAATAAGAATATACAATTTATATTTTTGACAAAAAAATATTAATAAAACATTAAAATATTTAAAAGTAACCGTCACAGTTTCTACAGTTATTGTTACCAATCATACTTTGAAAAACATATAAAGTAACAGTCACCGTTTTTAAAGTTAAAATCTCTACAGCCAAAAGTCTACAGTCACAGCCCACAGTCACAGTCCTTACCAATCGGGCCCTAATATTCATTTAAAATTAACAGTAGAGACTGCAAAATCTTATACAGTTCTCACAGCCATCACACCAATCAGAGAAGTCTGGTTGCTCTTTTCCGTAGTTGAGAAACTTTTTTTTTTTTTTTTTGTAATTGGATATTCAAATAAAAGGAGGAGAATATAAAGTTTTACAAAGCCCATTACGAGCCCAGTCACTGGAAACCCATGAAGTACTAACTAAATTAGGTACTCATAGTTAGGAAAGAACCACAATCTGAACCTTAGCTAACCAAAAATTGAAATCGAACCAGGAAGTTGGTTGGGTGTTAACATAATGGCTCAACCGATTTTGAAGTAGATCGATTGAATGAGTGAGGGAGATACGCCAAAAGTCGTGTGAATTACAGCCGCCTAGGTTTTAAGGGAGAGAATATCCATCAAACCACAACTGAAGTAGATCCGAAGCCAAAGTGTTGTTTGATTCGCATATGCTAGAAGCTCTGTTCCTGACAATCAAGTCGATTTGCTTGAGAATCAAATTCGTCTGTTTGAAGGAGTTGCGGTGAAGTCTGCTATTTCTCTCAAGCCAGATATTGTAGATCGTGGCCTGCCAAGCAATGACGAGAAGTTTCCCAGCCGGTTTGGATGCCCTAAATGAGGAAAGAGCTGAGATCGAATCATCCCAGGAGCGATGGGGAGAGTGGTTGCAGATTCGACTAACTCGCGACCAGATCCGCCACGAGTAGGAGCATTGAAAGTATAGGTGATTGCGATGAGGAGGATTCATACCAATGGCGGATTGATGATAATCTTAAAACAAAGACAAACACAGGAGCGATCTATACGGCTATAAGGGAGCATCAGCCAATCGTACCTTGGCACAATTTGGTATGGATCTCAAGAGGCATTCCAAAGCATAAGTTCCATGTATGGCTGGTTGTCTTGAATCGTTGCCCCACTCGGGACAGGATGAGGAACTGGGGTCTACCAGTTGATGCTGTTTGTCTACTCTGTAGCTCTGACGATGAAAGTACTTGAGAAACTTTAAGGTCATTAAAACTGTAAAAAATGAGACCGTTGAGGTAAAATATCAGAACTTTGAAAGAGATGAAATCCGGAACAAAAGGATCATGGGTTTTGGGAGTCAAACTTGCAGTTGGTTTTTATTAATTACTTAATTCCGACTACAATTTTTTTGCGAAAACATGTATTATTTTTAATTCATGTTAATTAAGGTTAATACAATACTATTCAATTAAATTTATTTTAAGTAATTTAATAAATATAAGAAAAAAATCTGAGATTTGAAGAATTTTATTTTAACATTTTTGTTAAAATTATGTATAATTTTTATTTTGTTTATATATAGATTATAGACTTAATATTTTCATCTTGTCATACAACATAACATTTTTTGCATCACTTAAATTGTGGATTTAATTAATATAATTGAACATATTTAAGATGTTATTTTATATGTTTTAAAAAATATTTATGAGATAATCACTAATTTAAGATAGAATTTGACATAAGATTCTCAAACTAACTATACTAAAAATATTACACTATATATTTTTTATTATTATTATACTGAAAGATATAATGCTATCTAATCAATAGACTAATAGAGGTATGGTATCCCTACTTAAGATACACTAACTTTTTTAGAAGAAATTTATAATTTAATACATGGATTGAAAATACATAGACAGGACAAAATATATATATAAACAAGTACATTCTGAAAAGCTACTGCCTTTTTGGTAATAACAGTAATCCAAAAAGGCATGAGTGCAAAAATATTTGAAAAGCTACTGCCTTTTTGGATTACGTTCCCGCCAAATGTAATTGATGGTCACCTAAAAAGCCATACAGAGTAAAACACAGTAAAGAGTATCATACGAGTGTACACAACAAATATTTTTGCACTCATGTCCTGAATTTCTAAATTAACCACCTTATGAAATTTTTGAGTGTTTTCGTCCATGTAATAAGTATATCCTAGAGTTTCATAATTACATGAAACCAATTAAATTTTAGAACTGAAGCACAAGTCTTTTTTTCAACCATTTCTTTCATTATTCATAATCTTGATGATTATAATGAAGTAAATAACAAAAATTGAAGAGAAGTTTTGCTAAGAGAAATTCCTCAAAACTAGTTTTCAAAATGACATGAAAACTAGTTTCCATTCCACAAATACCACACACCCTAAAAATATTCCATCCATAGCATTCTTTATTTACTAATGATTATATAACCCTCGTTCATATAAACAATCATCATTTTAATTAGAAAAACAATCATTTTAATTAGAAAAACAGTTTCTCAAAAATATTTCTGGGCGATGACGACGGAGATTGGCGACTGGATATTAGAGATCACGGAGGCTCGAAGCCAACAAAGTTCATATAGTTCGACGACGGAGATCAACGGAGTATACCTAACTCAAAAACTGATTCTCAATTCACGAGATTTAATTAGATACTCAAAAGTGTCGAGCACATTCACATATACCTCTGTTTTTTTTTTCTGATTTCAATCCTGTTTTTTTAGATCTGTAACTTTGATATGCTATTGTGAATCAAGAAATCCAAAAGGTTTCATTTAGAATGGTCCATAAATGTGTTGATTTTGATTGTCTTGATTTTGCTAATTTTGATGTTGTTGTTGTTTTCGCTTTAGGTTTCTTAAAGGTAGGAGTTTTCATGGTATGGTATTGTTTACCAGGAGACCAGATCCTCCTCAAGCCCCCATCTCTCCAACGTATCACCGGAGCTTCTCGGTTTCCCGGAACCGTTTGATAGTGAATGATGAAGTGTTCGTTTATACGGTTTTAATTGGTTTGCCCGAGGAGAATACAACAATGGCTAAGACTTCTAGCGGAATTGCATTTGAATATTGGGAAATATGTTGCTCGTCTGCTGGTTTGTGCTCAAATGTTAGAATTAGGATTTAAGACGAGGTTTATGAATCGGTATTATGGTGGTGGTTGATCTGCAAGTGGGGTATCGTAGGGCGTTCAATTTCTGATTCGGTTGTAGCAAACTGTGGATCTACTTAGAATTGACCCTCATGGTTGTTTGACGAGGGAAGTCACTAGAGCTAAAATGTTAAACTTAGAATTGACTTGTCGTTTCGCAAATGCATTTTTACCAAATGATGCCTATCGGACACTTAGGAAAGGAACATGCTACATGTTTGTGATAGTGACGATGAAAGGATGCATTATGTATATGAATGGCAGACGTTTAGAACATGCTACATCGTTTGTTTGATGTTTAGAAAAAGTTTAAGAAGAAGGTTTTGGATTTTGATTGCGGTGAGATTGTAGTGTTATAAGCAGTGTACTGCTGTCACTACTCGTTTGCTCTTAAGACTCTTTAGGTTTCACCCATGTTTTTGCTAGGCTTATCCATTTGTAGTGTACCTGATCTTTGACATTTTATTATTTCTCAGGACTCTTGTATTAGATGCTTGGATCTGCGAAGACAGGGAGCTCAAAATCCACCTGGAAGGTATTCTTGTGTGTACTTTACCGATGAGCTGGCCAAATAGAAGTTTTTTTGCTTATGAGCTGACACGTATTTTTCTGCTAAGTTTTTCTCCTTCTTTGTATTTTAGATACTAAACATGGACAAACTTACTGTCAAGATAGTGTCGTATGCCTGCAAAATGGCTGACATCACACAAGGAGGAGTTTCACGTGAGAATGAAGTATTGTTTTTTTAGATTTATAATTGGATATAATGCTTTGTTTTGTCGTAGCTTAATTGGAATGTCTTTCTAAAACGTATAAATGAGAAATTTTGTATATATTTATAAAATAGTTTAAATTTAGGAAATCATCCTACATATTTTGGAAAGTCTTCCTAAAAAGTGTAAATGATAATTTTTGTGTCCATTTATATAACAACTCAAATTTGATCAGATATGACAACAAAATATAAAAAAATGGTTTTATGTTCTCTTACTTGAATGTTTAGTAAGTTATTAAATGGTCAAATTATTTATCTTAAAATGTGTAATGAAAACTTTTGTGTCTGTTTATACATCCACTCAAATTTTGGAAGCTGCTATACTCATTTAGGAAGAACTTCTGTTAAACATTTAAAATACATTTTTAAGAATTTATGAATGTCTTATAATAGTCAATGAAAATCTCTTAAAAGTCTAAGAAGTCTAAAAAGCTTTTTAAATAATTTAGAAAGTTTTTTAACATTTTAGCAAGCCTTTCTAAACATTTAGGAAGTCTTTTTAAACATTAAGGAAGACCTTCCTAACATTTGATGAAAGATTGTTTTGAAGGAAATTTGAATGCATGCTAAAAATTTAGGAAAACCTTTGATAAATTTAATAGGTTTACAAAGCATTTCTAATATTTTCGGAAACTTTTCATATGTTATAGTTTTGGTTCTTTCTCTCTTTCTTTTTGTGGAGATGATTTGTAACTTTCAACTTGTTATTTCGAAGGAGAATTTTGATACTAGTCACAGTATAATATGGAGTAGATCTCCCACTGCACAACGAGCTGACATTGATGGAGTTGTAGCTTATATTGTCTCTGGTTTGTTTTTAAGATTCAGGAAGACCTTCCTAAAATATTATGAATCATTCCTGAAATTTCAAAAATGCTTTCTAAATCGTTAGAACTATTTCACTTTCATGTTTAAACCCATCATTATGTGTTATTTAAGATAATATAAACTTCATTTGATTGTGTAAACAACTAAACCTTAAGAATAATTGACTAAAAACGTTGACCATAATTTTTCAAAAAATCAGGATGGTCTTCCTTAAATATTAAGAATCCTTTATGAACTTCCAAAAAATCTTCATAAATGTTATTAATACTTTTTAGACAGATAATGCAAGTAGACAATAAGTTACTTTGTATAGATCCTCTAAATTACGAATTACCCTAAATACTTTTAAATTTTGGCTGCTTTTAAAATTTAGAGATTGGGAACCAGAAACAGTTGCATTAATAACTGTTTGAGTCAAAACAGTTGCCGACAATTTTCCATATATGTACCTATAAGAACCAACAAATGTTTAACAAATTTTTGGCAGTTCGGGAAGACCTTCATGAACGATTAAGAATCCTTCCAGAATTTTCAAAAAAAAGTTAGGATAGGCTTTCTAAAACATACAAATGAAAATTTAGTGATTATTTATACAACAACTCAAATTAAAGAAGTCGTCCTAAATATTTAGAATTATCTTCATAAAACGTATAAATGAAAGTAAAGCTTATGAACAAAAATTCTTAAGACTAACGAAAGTAAGCTTATGAACAAAAACTATACTCACTTCATATGCATTAAGACATAAGACTAGCAAGAAAAAAAGGAACATCGAGTCTAACATAATTTACATAATCTAAGTGTAAATATGTTTTTTAATTCTTGATGATTTAGTAAAGTCTTCCTAAATATCTAAAACCTTGTTATATGTTCCTAAAACCTTGGGTGATATTCAGGTGCTAACTTGTAAGATCAATGTTTTCTAGGAAAGGGAAGCATATGCTTTTCGGAAAGAAAAGCCTTCTCACCTAAGCTCAAAAGTTCTTACAAATGTAGGAAAGCCATCCTAAATCGTACGTTAATCACTACTTGACTGAAAAAATATATAGGAAGTCTTTTTAAAATTTTAGGAACACTTTCCTATTTTTTTTTTAAAAAAATTCTAATGTTTATGAAAACATTCTTAAACATTTAGAAAATCTTTCTAAATTTTTAGTAAGACCTTACTAAAATTTGTATAAATATTTTCTAAATATCTAGAATTGTTTCTTTATTTATTAATTTTTAGGAAGTTTTCTTAAATTTTTAGGAAGTATTTTACAAATTTAGGATAGGATTCCTAAATCGTATGTATCCAATTATTTAGTGTTTTGATACTTGAAACAAGTCAAACTCAGTTTCTTTCGTGCAAGCTTCAGACCAACCCATCTTTTAAGTCATTTCACAAACATCTTCTGCTAAGGACAAAAGGGAATCAAAAAGGCAAATACAGTTGTCCTCCATTTTTTTTTTCCCCCTAGATTTCTGGTTGAGCACGAAATTGCACAATGTGATCATAAAGCAAAAATCCTATTTGGTGTGACATCTCAGTTGGGATAGGGCTTCCTTGTGCTTTGCATTACTTACATTACATGCATATAAAAGAAACGTTAATTTTTTACTGTTGCAATTACTTAAATTGATCCTTTCCCTCTAATAAACACACGGCAACCCGTAGTTGCTACCACACGCTTCAACCAGTTCCCTCTAGGACCAAAGACAACAACCTCCTAGGGAAATTCGAGCTCTCTGGAATCCCTCCGGCTCCACGTGGTGTCTCACGGTCTGCTTTGACATTGATACGAACGGTATCCTCAATGTCTCTGCCGAGGACAAAACAACCGGGCAGAAGGAAAATATTAGTGAAGAAATGGTGGAAGCTCGGTATCTTTCCACATCAGATCAATATGGTCAAAATTGCCTACCATGCCACCGATATGCATCACCATCTGGAGAGTAAAGTATTGAAAGGGGATACCCTTGATTTGGGCCCAGAAAGAGATATGTTTGAGATCCTCATCGGAATGTGAAGGTGTCCACAACGAATTATTCGATTCCTCTGAGAGGAATTGGAAATGAACCTTCTGATTCTCAATAATCCGACCAAATACTTCCTCTCTGACATCCCAGAGACGCGGTAACGCGGACATCATCGCACAGAGATTTTGTTTTCTTGGGCTGAACAATCGGGCAATAAGACTAAGACGAGTCTCCGCTGCTGCCTATGCACACAAATCCGCTGGTAAATCGATGACACCATCTTCAATACCAAGCGAGATATCTTGTAATCGTCTCCTTTGTTTGTTCGCCATTATCAATAGAAGCAAAGGGAAAATAATTGTTTCACTCAGATCAACACACCCAAAAATGGGACAAACGCAAGGTATCAAAAGGGAATACAGAGACGGTTGACGGGACAAGTCAGTTATTCTTTTATTGAATCCTTGAAAAACCGCCGGCAACCGGCAAACAACACTCTCCGGGGAGAGACACGGGCCATTGAGAAGAGGAAGACGCAATCGCCTGTAAAATCGCCTTTTTCTTCTCTCATTTTTCAATTCACTATCTCTGAATTGAAAATTGAAACAAAGAAAAAGGGTACGACCGACGCCGGCGGCCGGAGGATGAAGATTACTAGAAGAAACGAAAGTTGACACCAATCGCTTCGGAAATAGCTTTCGGAGAGAAAATATTAAAAAGGGCAAAATCAGAAGTTAACTAATTAAAAATGTTAGGTTTGGAATATTTTAAGCGTCTATGTCATTTTAGGCCTAAAAACATTTATGTGTGGTAAATATGAGAATTGCCCTTTTGCTAATGGGTACTTTTTAAATTTCTAATTCACCATATGGTACTTTTATATTTTTATTAGAGAAAGAGGTAAAACACTGTTTATTTTTTTTAATATTTACAATCTACCCGTTTCAAATTTTGATTATTTAAGCCAATACCATTATATTGAAAAAAAAAAATCAAATTTTTTTCTCTTTTTTCTTTTCTTCTCTCCATTCTTTTCTCTCTCTCCTCTCTCTCCCATCTACATGATGGTGTACAAGAGATGCATATAATAAAGGTGTACAAGAGATGTGTACATGATGGTGTATAAGAGAAGTGTACACCACACCAAGAGAAGTATACACGATGGTGTACAAGAGAGATATACACGATGGTGTACAAGAGAGGTGTACACAGTGAATCGGTGATGTACAAGAGAGGTGTATACGATGATGTACAAGAGAGGTGTACGCGGTGATTTACAAGAGAAGTGTACACGGTGATGTACCAGAGAGTTGTACACGATGGTGTATAAGAGAGGTGTACACGATGGTGTACACGAGAGGTGTACACGATGGTGTACAAGAGAGGTGTACACGATGGTGTACAAGAGAGGTGTACACGATGGTGTACAAGAGAGGTGTACACGATGGTGTACAAGAGAGGTGTACATGATGGTGTACAAGAGTGGTGTACATGATGGTGTACAATAGTGGGGTACAAGAGAGGTGTTCAAAAGAAAGAGTATAAGATTTTTTAACAAATACGACAATTTTATCTCAATTATAATGATTTACGATGCATACACCACATAGTTTTATATATACACCATATACTAGCGGCACACACTATATATAACATTTTGGTGTATGTACATCATATTCTTAGGGTGTACAATGTATATTGTAAATATAAGTTATACACAAATCATGTTTAAAATGTCCGTTTTATAAAAAAAAAAAAAATTCGACAAGGGCGCAGCAAAAAAAAACAAAAAAATTATTCATATATCATCAAAAATATATGAATCATAATATAAATTTGAGGGAGAAATAAAATCTCAGAAAGTAAGAAAGTATACTTTTATTATATATTATTTTTACTTTTTTTTTCTTCTTCCACTCAAACGTTTTCTCACGTTCTCTGTTTCTCTCACGTTGGACCTCACACATTTTTGCTATATGTCTCTCACTCATAATTGGTATATCTATCTCTCTCTAAGTGATAAGAGCAAATTGTCCAAGAATTTCGGTCACACTCTCTCTCACCCACTTTCCTAAGTAAAAATCAAATGTATAACATATAAAAACTTAAAAAGTATCATATTTGCCTACTTATCCTACATAGATGAAAATGACTAATTGTTTTTTTTATTTTTCTATTAATTATTGGCACAACAATATTATTATTACAAACTACTATAAAACAAAAATAATATTGTAATATATTAGTATATCTACTATATCTACTGTATATTAAATGAAACACATTGAAGTCCATTTTTGCTGATGTTTCAACAACACTATTTTTTTAGTTTTTATTTTATTTTTTAAATCTATTTAAATTAATATATTAAACTAATTTGTCAAACATTATATTTTCTAATCTATATTAAAACTAATTGCCAGATTTTTTGTTTACAACAAATCTAAATAAAACAAGATATTCAATAAGAATAACTAAATATATGTATATATATATCAGATTTGCATGTAATAAAACCTAACATTTAGCTAAAATTATACGAATTTTATTTAATAATTATTTTACTCCGCGCGCAATGCGCGGATACTACTCTAATAAAAAATATAAAGTACAAAATTTGACCCCAAAAAAAAGTAAAGTATAAAAAAAAAATTTGGGATTCTTAAAATCGAGATCCAGTCTGATTTTTTTATTACCAAATTTATGAACTTCTAGAAAGAGAAAAGGAAGATATTAAACCATGAGATATTATTATGTATTAGAGCAATTATAATATAATTAAGAAAAAAACTATGTAGGAATATAATTCAACACATGGATCGAAAATGGGCATGATTGGTAATAGGTGTAACTTTACGTTTTTACTATAGAAATATGACTGTATATATTTTTTTGTGCCTTTAGATTTTATTGATGTACTATTTTGACAATAAAATTTAAAATTTTGGAAAGTTTAAAATTGTGTGTTTTAAAAAAAATGGTTTGTACCGCCAACATTTTTTTAAAAGGAAATATTTTGGCTATGAGTAAAAAAAAAGTCAAAATTTATCTTGCTTGATTGGATCCATTTCAAAGCTTTAATTTTTTTTTTCTTTGTAAAGTTTGTAAATCAGTTACCAATCAGATTCATTTCGAAGCTTTAATTTTCTTTTTTTTTTGTAAAGTTTGTAAAGTACTTACCAATCAGGCTCAATGCAAAGATGGGCAAAATATATAAATAAGTACACTTCGATGCTTTTAGATTCATATTCCTCCAAAATATTTTCTTATAGAAAAACTTAAGCTAAATAGATAAAAATGACTAATTGTTTTTTTATCTTTCTATTAATTATTGCCTTGTTTATTGGACTGAGCGAAGCTAAGTGTCCTAAACATATCGTAACTTTTGAAAATAAGTTAGTTTCTAGTCATAATGTTCTCCAAGTCCATGCAAATCTGGAATGGATGATCTAGGCGTCCATTTTTTAAAAGTCAATGGTATTGCATACAATATTACATTCCGCGACAATGTAATCATTGGGACAGTATGGGATTGTCTCCTACGACAAGGAGAGTATATTCTAAGCTTTAGAGCATATTCATCACCAGGATCACTTATTCGTAAATGTGGTTCATTGTACGTATGGATAGCCAAAGATGATGGTATTTATTTGTCTAAAGATCGTAAGCCAGAGGAAAAAAAATTTGATTGGACTAAATTTAATATTGGGAAGGAAGATGATTATTAATTTCATTTAATGAGTTAAATCATCTTTCGGTTTGGAATCAAAAAAGTAATAAAAGTATGCTTTTATTTGAAATAGATGTACAATGATGTGTACAGGACAAATATTTGTGCAATCCATATCCTAAGATTTCTAAATAAATTGGTCCCATGAAAATTTTGAGTGCTTTTTTCCGTGGGAACAAGTATTTTCTTAAGTTTCAGAATTATGCAAAACCAACTAATTTTTTAGAACCGAAAGTTCAAATCTATTTTTTTTGTAATAATGATGAATTACATTTACAAGTTTACAACATAGACAGACAAAACCGTTTAAACACTTTATATTACAGGCATTTGAGACTTTTGTTGCACAGAAATTTTCAGCATTTGTTGAAGCAATATGCGACTTTAACCAAAAGAAATTCCCATATCCATTCGTTCTTTGATAACACATTAATTTGACAAATAAAAACTGCAATTTATCTATATCTTTAAATTTCCAAGAAAATCTATATTCATGAGGCATTGCTATACAAATCAAATCATAACCATATAGAATGTAAACTCCTCAAGTTTTAACGCAAACTCAAATTCCCCTTTAATAAGTACGGAAAGCCAAATCTACGTATTTTTTTTTTTGGACGAACGATGATTTCAATTAACATAGAGGTTTGCCTTCACTAAGGAAGGATACATCAAAGCTACAAGGAGTTGAGTTTGCCAAATCCACAACCAACATATTGGTCAAGCAAAAAAACAAGTTAAAACAATCGGAATACAAACCGAAACATAGATAAACCAGCATAATCAAATGCACATAATCAACAAAACCTGAAATAGGATCTTCGACTACAAACACTTCAGTCGCACCTTGGATAGTCCAACCGAATCCACATTGGAGAGCATAAATACACCAATCAGCAGCCCCTTGAAAGGCGGTGGTGTCTGAGTTGCAAGAGCAACACAAACTTGAAATGGTGTGAAGGAGACTAGCATGTGCTCTTACTAAGAATGCTTCGATGGTTGACTTCCAACGAGAGCCACTTAGAAACAGTCATGGGGAACTGGTAGCATGAAACCCACCAAAGCTTCAGCTCATTTACCCTTGCAATAAAACCACTCAGCACCAGTAGGTGATTCGGTGGTGAAGAATACTTCATAAAGGAGGAATGCGAGCAACCAAAGCTCGACATTATAGAATCCCTGCAACAAAATCACTCAAAGCAAGCGAGCGACGTACAAGAGAAACAGCCTCCATAAAGGAGAAACCATGGCAATCAATGCCCAGCCAACCCAGATTCACTAGAGGATGAAGAAAATCTATTCCAGTTTGCCACAAATGAAGAGAGGATAACATCATAGACAGAGCAAATTCGGATTGAAAACTGCATGGAGCAGTAAGGAGACTGCATAAAGCAGTAAAAAGACTGCATAAATCAGTAAGGGGTCGCACCATGGCGAAAGTCGTACCACCAGAGGACACAAGAGCACAATCAAAAGAACCCGACAAACCTACCGAGGTTGAAAGAAAAGAGCTCATATCTAGAACCTGGAGAAGTGAAATCGAGAGGGAGATGGAGGTGGTGTCGGAGTAGGAGGCTTGGATGAGGTAGCTGAGTCCGGAAGGTCTGGAGGGACAGGAGGGACGTGGAGGGAGACCCCGGCGAATAGATCTGAAACATGCGGCGGCGGCTCTGGAGGAGGGGGAAGGAGCAGCGGCGCCACTCAACCTTGAGCCAACACCATCAAAACCAAGGAAGAAAGGAAGAGGAGGGAGAAAGAGGAGAGTTCTCGCCGGTGGGCGAGAGGCACACCGACAGCGGCGGTCGAGCGAGTAAAAAAATCCTAATCGCCTTTTGCAGAGAGAGTTTTGTTCCTCCAACGCCAAATCTACGTCATTGAACGCAAGCATAAAAAAAGAAAATTTTTCAGGGCGGTAAAAAAGAATTGTTCGTAGTAAGTCCGCATATTTATTGTAGATCTTTGTAAAATAAATAATTTGTTGTCTTCAAATTTGTAATAGAAATAATATTTGAGACCGAAAAAGAAAAAATTTATTCATTGCCACAGAGAATATTGCGGTCAGCCAACCTAAATGGGCTTAGCCCAACTCATTCTGACACGCTAAACGGGATTGGCCTAACTCATTTTGACTTGGTTGTCTGACTTTTCTCTTCCGTTGTCGCACTCCGCCGCGTTGTCTCTCTCAAAGTCACTCATCTTTCCGACTAAACTTCTCCGATCTCCCTCGCCTAAATTTATCTCAAAACTGAAACCTTTCTCTGTAAAATCGCAAAAGATTTCGATTTGGAACATCGAAATCTATTATGATGTTCATAAAAGAAAAATGGAACCGTCTCTTCGATTCGATCGCGGCGATGCAAAAACCCTAATCTCGGGGTTTTAGGGTTATCGGAGGAAGAGGGCAGCGTTTCAAAAACTGGAAAAATGAAGAAGAAACAAGAGGAGAGTTCGTTGGAGAAGCTGAGCACTTGGTACGAAGATGGAGAGCAAGACGGTGGTGGGGAGAGAAGCGAGAAGAGAAGATTGAGTGTAAAAGCATCGGAGTTCGAGAGTTCTCGAATCGGGAGTAAAAGCAAGGAAGACAAGTCCGGTGATGAGTACCACGATCGCGATTCCAAGAGTTCTGATAAGAGGGAAAGTGGTGGTCGAGATCGAACTCATGGGTCTTCTTCTGATTCGAGTAAGAAGAGAAGATGGGATGAAGCTGCTGGTGGTGGTACTGACGGTGAAAGAGGAGACCACAACAAAAGCGGTAAGCTTTCTGACTCTAGGCATGATAGTATTAGCACCGGAGAGAAAACCTCTGTTAGTAATGAACTTCTAGAAAGAGAAAAGGAAGATATTAAACCATGAGATATTATTATGTATTAGAGCAATCTATATTACTTAAAAAGAGGAGTACACTTTTAAAATGTCCAATTCCTACCCGTGTATTTACTAAATGTGTCATTAGATTTGCTAGACAATTTTATGATTTCATTAAAGATATTAACGTCTTATTATTTGTCATTAAACTAGAAGACCATTTTAAGTATAATAAACTGTCAAACACCCAATTATTTGTTTTAGAAATCAAAACAAATATGAAAAGATTTCTCATTAAATTAAAAACAACATCTTTCAAAATCTTTATGGAATATTCTGAAAAGAATTTTAAAATAGCAAAAAAAATATCTTCGTAATATTCAAAAATACAAAAATGATATTTTAAATTCCTTCTTATCTAACCTAACCAACGTAAAGTAGCCGACTACATTTTTGATTTTTGTATAAATATCCATTGAACCAAGTTAAGTTTTATCTGTTTAATTTTTCGTTTTTTATTATGTTCATTGTTTAGTTGTTAAGTTAAATCTTTATTACTTCGGTTTACAATTGTTAATTTGTTCTTTGTTAAATTTTATTTAACTAAGCTGATAACTACTATGCGTGTTTGTGTAGGGTTCAAGCTCAACATAGTTAGAAAAGCCTAAAAAAGAGAAGACTAGAGAAGATAAGCCGAAGAAGGAGATTCCTAATGAGCTGGCTTCTATTTTCAGGTCATGAGCTTAAACCTTTACGGTTTTAAAAATAAAATAGATGCTAATTTCTAGAAGATATTCTAATGGTGATCTCAATATTCTAAATATAGGTTATGAGCATAAAACTTGCTGGCATAACAAGACAATAGATGCTAAGTTAAAAAAAAGAATGGTTCTAAACTGTTTCATAACCCGCCCTTAAAAACAGATCAGTGTAAAGTTTTTTGTGGTTTAATTCCCTTTTGAAAACAGATCTTAGTTCTAATTCTTAGTTACTTTTTAAAAAAGAAGAGGACGAGAATATTGGTCTTCAGGCTCCTGTAACAGTGCAGAAGAGTAAGGTTAGTATTCATGCTAAACATGTAAGATATTTTAATAAGAAAATTGAATTTTTACCATATTCCTTTTCCGTTTTGCAATCCGAGTTTTGTTGTGAATCAAATGAATTATGTGTATTATTATGAAGATCAAAGGTCTCTTTATATAGTGATTACATAAAAAGATAGAAAAGGAAATAGTCCTTTTACTACTTCTACAAAGAAAAAGAAAACATCTACTAATCCTATTGGACTTAGGAGTCCTGGCCGCCTATGGTCTAATGGACTGGGCCGGTTATGAAGATCCAACCTCAATGGATTATAACACTCTCCCTTGATTGACATAACCGGTTGTGATGATGGGATCATAGTAATACGCTTGGGGA
This sequence comes from Alliaria petiolata, assembly GCA_020283515.1. Classification (NCBI taxonomy): domain Eukaryota; kingdom Viridiplantae; phylum Streptophyta; class Magnoliopsida; order Brassicales; family Brassicaceae; genus Alliaria; species Alliaria petiolata. Next base: position 21,593,145 of record JAHZTW010000002.1, read on the forward strand.
TGCTGCCTCATTAAAACCTTTCTAAGGAAAACCCAGTGGGACAAAACCTTAGCGAGGAAAAAGAGTACAGCACGCATTACTCCCCCTGAAAAGATCATCACTCTAAGTCTCTTAATCGGCGCATGCCGATCTGATGCATTAGCTTCTTCAATGTGGAGGTTGGAAGCGACTTAGTGAATAGGTCGGCTGAGTTGTCGCTGGAACGGACTTGGAGCACTTTGAGTTCACCGGTCTTCTGTAGGTCGTGAGTGAAAAAGAACTTTGGTAAGATGTGCTTCGTCCGATCTCCTTTGATGTATCCATCCTTCAACTGAGCTATGCATGCGGCATTGTCCTCGTACATGCTGGTCGGTTCTTCTTTCCCTTCTATCATCCCACAATCTCGTCTAATGTGTTGAGTCATTGACCTCAACCAAACACATTCTCGGCTGGCCTCATGGATCGCCAATATTTCCGCGTGATTGGACGATGTAGCCGTGAGTGTCTGCTTCATGGACCTCCACGAAATGGCTGTTCCATCGTGAGTGAAGACATATCCCGTCTGGGATCGACCGTTGTGCGGATCCGAAAGGTAACCTGCATCAGCAAAACCAACTAAACCTTCATTGTTAAGGTTAGTGTAAAACAGACCCATATCTTTCGTCCCTTTCAGGTAACGAAGTATGTGTTTGATCCCATTCCAGTGCCTTTGGGTCGGACAAGAACTGAATCTTGAAAGGAGGTTCACGGCAAAGCAAATGTCCGGCCTAGTGTGACTAGCCAAGTACATTAACGCTCCTATGGCACTGAGATATGGCACTTCGGGACCAAGGATTTCTTCATCCTTCTTCTTTGGACCGAATGGATCACTGTCCAGACTAAGGCTTCTCACCATCATTGGGCTACTCAGTGGGTGAGCCTGGTCCATATTAAAACGCTTGAGTACCTTTTCTGTATATGCCATTTGATGCACAAGGATTCCATTATTGACGTACTCAAGTTGTATTCCCAAACAGAACTTAGTCTTTCCTAAGTCTTTCATTTCGAATTCCTTCTTTAGGTATTCAACCGTTTGGGATATTTCCTCAGAGGTTCCTAGGATGTTCAGGTCGTCTACATACACCGCGATGATTACGAATCCCTTGTCAAATTTCTTTATAAATATGCATGGACTTATGGGATCGTTTTTATAGCCCTCTTTCACTAAGTACTCGCTTAGTCTATTATACCACATGCGACCTGATTGTTTTAATCCATAGAGCGATTTATTCAGCTTAATACAATGCTGGTCTCGAGAACTTCTTTTATCTTTCAGCTCTATTCCCTCTGGGACTTTCATATAAATTTCGTTATCCAGTGGACCATATAAGTATGCGGTTACAACATCCATTAACCGCAAATCCAATTTCTCTCTTATGGCCAGACTTATCAGGAATCTAAAAGTCGTTGCATCCACCACAGGGGAGTATGTCTCCTCATAATCGATTCCTGGCCTTTGTGAGAATCCTTGTGCCACAAGCCGTTCTTTGTGTCTAAGGATTTCACCTTGTTCGTTTCTTTTCCTCACAAAGACCTATTTATGTCCAACTGGTATAATATCACGAGGTGTCCGAATTATGGGACCAAAAACCTCTCTCTTCCTTAAAGAGTTTAACTCCACGTTTATAGCTTCTTTCCATTTATTCCAGTCTAATCGACGAGTGCACTCTAAAATGGACGTGGGTTCTAGATCCTCATTCATGAGCTCAAGTGCTACATTGCATGCAAATATTTCATCAATGTCGACATTCTTTCTGTTCCATTGGATTCCAGACGAGACATAATTGATCGCGATCTCTTTGTTATCAGGAACTTCAGGCCCATGAAGCTTGGCGTCCCAAGCAACATTTTCCGGCACCTTAGGTTCATTTATGTCTGGAACGTCCACTATCTCCTCGGTCTGAATTTCAGCACCTTTCTTTAATTTCCGAGGAGTCTTATCTTTGGAACCAATTGGTCTTCCACGTTTCAATCGTGGTTTAGACTCAGTAGCCGCTTGACTCGGTCCTTCTTGGACATCAATACGAATTGGTGCATTCACGGCTGGTATATATGATTTCGTTACCCTCTTTGGGTCTGCAAAGGAATTTGACAATTGTATAGCTAGCTTTTGCAAATGTATTATCTTTTGGACCTCTAAATCACTTTCACGAGTCCGGGGATCTTGCCATTTTAAGGATGTTTGATTCCATGCAATTTCTTTTACCAGCCGGATTCCATCACCTAATGTTGGAAAAAAGGATTCGTCAAAATGACAATCCGCGTACCTGGCCTTAAATAAATCTCCGGTGGTCGGCTCAAGGTACTTTATGATCGTGGGTGAATCATATCCAACATATATCCCCATCCTCCTTTGAGGTCCCATCTTAGTCCTCTGTGGTGGTGCAATCGGCACATAAACTGAACAACCGAATATCTTAAGATGGGAAATGTCTGGCTCTTGTCCCGATAATAATTGGAATGGCGAATATTTATGGTCACTAGATGGCCTGATGCGAATTAGTTCGGCAGCGTGTAAGACAGCATGTCCCCAAGCGGATACAGGAAGCTTTGACCTCATGAGTAATGGTCTAGCAATCAACTGTATGCGTTTTATAAATGACTCGGCCAAGCCGTTTTGTGTATGTACATGTGCCACGGAGTATTCAACACTTACCCCCATGGACATACAATAGTCATTAAACGCTTGGGAAGTGAATTCACCAGCATTATCCATTCGTATGGTCTTTAAGGGAAAGTCTGGAAAGTGAGCCCTTAGGCGTATTATCTGAGCAAGGAGTCTCGCAAATGTCATATTCCGTGATGACAATAAGCATACATATGACCATCTTGTAGATGCGTCAATGAGGACCATAATATATCGGAATGTCCCACAAGGTGGGTGTATTGGTCCGCATATGTCTCCTTGAATTCTTTCCAGGAAATTTATTGTTTCCTTAGTCACTTTCACTGGTGATGGCCTTACAATGAGTTTCCCTTGTGAACATGAGGCACAAGTAAGATTCTTTGGGATTACTCTCCTTTCTTTCAAGGCGTGCCCATAAGTATTGGCTATCAATTTTCGCATCATATTCGACCCGGGATGTCCCAGCCAGTCGTGCCATAGGTTGAACCTATCCGTAAACTCTTGGTTTACGGTGGCATTGACCTCAATCATATTGACCTTAGTGTAATATAAGCCGGTAGCTATTGCAGGTATAGTCTCTAGGACTTTCTTTTGGCCTTGGACGATTTCAATTATTTGGAGGAACTCTCGGTTTCCTTCGTCCATTGTTTCAACATGAAGACCATTCATTCGAATGTCTTTAAAGCTCAATAGGCTTCTCTTTGAGCTGGGGGAAAACAATGCATCCGCAATCTCTAGATGCGTCCCCTTAGGCAATAGGACATTGGCCTGGCCGTAGCCTTCTATTAGGCCGGCCATGCCTGCTATAGTACTTATATTGGCCTTTTTCAATGTAAGATTTATGAAATATCTCTTGTCCTTTAAAATCGTGTGGCTTGACCCACTATCCACCACGAATTCATCCATGTTGCCTTCCTTATCATGCTGGATCATGTGGGCTTCTGGATTCTTCCCTTTAACACTCTCTTGATAAAGTTCCACAAGGTGTTTGGGAGTCCTACATGTCTTGGCCCAATGATTGTCCATCCCACATCGATGGCAAACAGACTTGGTCGGGCCGGACTGATGTCCGGTTTGGTTCCCGTGGCCACGCCCTCGGCCACGTCCTTGACCGCGGTTAAAATCAGATCCGCGACCATTCCATCGACCATATGGGTGGTAGCGACCACGCCCTTGTCTCTTTCCATGTCCACGGCCATTAAACTTTTGGTATCTCTGGACATGGTTTGCCTCGGTTTCCATCTTAGTGTCCTCGGCCACATGGGCTTCAGGAAGTGGGGTTGATCCAGGAGGTCTCATCTCGCTGTTTCTCATCAGCAATTCATTGTTCTGCTCCGCAAGCAATAAACAAGAGATCAAACTTGCATAGGTCGTGAAACCTTTCTCACGATACTGTTGCTGTAGCAACACGTTGCTTGAGTGGAAGGTCGAGAAGGTCTTTTCAAGCATATCCTTCTCTGTCACAATCTCGCCACATAGCTTCAATTTTGAAACTATCTTAAATAGGGCCGAGTTGTATTCATCCACGGACTTAAAGTCCAGGAGCCTTAAGTTAAGCCAATCATATTTGGCCTTAGGCAGTATAACCATCTTCTGATGATCATATCTTGCCTTTAACTCCTTCCAGAGATCAAGTGGATCCTCAAGCGTCAAGTATTGATCTTTGAGACTCTCAGCGAGATGGTGGCGTATGATTAAAATCGCCTTATACCTATTCATCTCGGATTCGTTATTTGCATCATTAATACATTCACCGAGCCCTTTTGATTTCAGCATGATCTTTGCATCTAAAGCCCATTGCAAGTAATTATCTCCTGAGAGATTAAGGGCTGCGAAGTCCAAATTGTTGACTTTCGACATCTTTGATCCTTCTTTTGGGTTGACTGGAAAAGAACCGGGAGCTAAAGACCTCAGAAAAACCTTAGGATCGGATCGCACACGGTGAAGAACGGCGGCGGCTTCTCGGCGGCGAACGGCGGCGGACCTTAGGGTTTATGCTCGGCGGCTGCTAGGGTTTATCAGAGCAAGCTCGTGCTGATAACGTGTTGTGAATCGAATGAATTTTGTGTATTATTATGAGGACCAAAGGTCTCTTTATATAGTGATTACATAAAAGGATAGAAAAGGAAATAGTCCTTTTACTACTTCTACAAGGAAAATGAAAACATATTGGACTTAGAAGTCCTGGCCGCCTATAGTCTAATGGACTGGACCGGTTATGGAGATCCAACCTCAATGGATTATAACAAGTTTGATATTAAATTCAGGGAAAGAGTCAATAAACTGGCATACACTCTGACAACACATAAACTTTTTCTAATTTTGTAGGGATGTGTTCTTGATTGTGCTGAAATTATAGAGGATCAATCATCAGAAACAAAGAATTGAAGGTCAAAGATTTGAAGTGATAAAGAATGTTCGATTTAATTAAAAAACATGTGAGTCTCACCCAAAGCACTAAATGAAACGTTTAGGAATTTTTTATTTTTATTTTTTTGTTAAAGGGCCAACATTTAAGAATCAAACCCTAATACTCTCTTACTTTCCTCCGTCTTCCACATTGCAAATCTAAGACACAGTTCATGACAACAAAACTAAAAAATTCACTTCATGATAAAATTATTAACATATCTCAAACCTTACACTAATATATTTTTTCATACAAAAAATCATCGCAGACATGTTAGAATTTATACTTAAAATTATCAACACATCTCAAACATTTATATTTTTCATATAAAATATAAAACATAAAAACAAAAAAAAATAAAAAATTGCTTCCCGTCCACATGGCAAGTTAGAAATTTAGTAAACTATGTAACAGTTCTATACCAAAAATAAAACGGTCAATACTTCTCAAACTTTCACATCTACAAATATACTTTGTCTATAAAAAAAGAACTCGATTGTTTAAGAAAATATATATTATATTCGCCCTCATATATGGGATGAGATGAAATGAGATTAAAAAAAAATTGTCAGCCATCCTCAAAGCCGATTAAAATGTTGATGTAAAATTTTATACGAAATCCAAAAATATAATCCGCACATGGCGTGGATTCATAAAATACTAGCATGTCAAAAAATATTAACGAATCAGATTAAAACATAATTGTGGAGTGGTCAAATAAATTTTTGAGATATAAAATCCGCGCAAGTGCGCGGGTTCAAAACCTAGTTATATTTTAATTAAGAAAAAAACTATGTAGGAATATTATTCAACACATGGATTGAGAATGGGCATGATTGATAACAGGTATAACTTTATGTTTTTGCTATAGAGATATGACTGTATATATTTTTTTTGTGGCTTTAGATTTTATTGAAGTACTATTTTGACTATAAAATTTTGGAAAGTTTAAAATTATGTGTTTTTAAAAAATGGTTTGTACCGCTAAAAAAAATTAGAAAGGAAATAAGTTAAAAACAAAAAAAGTCAAAGTTTCTTGGATCCATTCAAAGCTTTAATTTTATTTTTTTTGTAAAGTTTGTAAATCAGTTACCAATCAGATTCATTTCAAAGCTTTAATTTTCTTCTTTTTTTTGTAAAGTTTGAAAAGCACTTACTAATGAGGCTCAGATGGGCAAAATATATAAATAAGTACACTTCGATGATTTTAGATTCATATTCCTCCAAAATATTTTCTTATAGAAAAAACTTAAGCTAAATAGATAAAGATGACTAATTGTTTTTTTATCTTTCTATTAATTATTGCCTTGTTTATTGGACTGAGCGAAGCTAAGTGTCCTAAACATATCGTAAGTTTTGAAAATAAGCTAGTTTCTAGTCATAATGTTCTCCAAATCCATTGCAAATCTGGAAACAATGATCTAGGCGTCCATTTTTTAAGGGTCAATGATATTGCATACAATATTACATTCCGCGACAATGTAATCATTGGGACAGTATGGGATTGTCTCCTACGACAAGGAGAGTATATTCTAAGCTTTAGAGCATATTCATCACCAGGATCACTTATTCGTAAATGTGGTTCATTGTACGTATGGACAGCCAAAGATGATGGTATGTATTTGTCTAAAGATCGTAAGCCAGAAGAAAAAAAATTTGATTGGACGAAATTTAATTTTGGGAAGGAAGATGATTATTAATTTCATTTAATGTGTTAAATCATCTTTCGGTTTGGAATTAAAAAAAGTAATAAAAGTATGATTTTATTTGAAATATATGTACAATGATGTGTACAGGACAAATATTTGTGCAATCCATATCCTAAGATTTCTAGATAAATTGGCCCCGTGAAAATTTTGAGTGTTCTCTTCCATGAGAATAAGTTTTTTCTGAAGTTTCAGAATTACGCAAAACCAACTAATTTTTTAGAACCAAAAGTTCAAATCTACTTTTTTTTAATTTTTTTTTTGTTGATAATGATGAATTACAATTACAAGTTTACAGCATTTGCAGACAAAACCGTTTAAACACTTTATATTACAAGCATTTGAGACTTTTGTTACACAGAAATTTTCAGCATTTTTTTTTGGTACGAGAAATTTTCAGCATTTGTTGAAGCAATATGCGACTTTAACCAAAAGAAATTCCCATATCCATTCGTTCTTTGATAACACATTAATTTGACAAATAAAAACTGCAATTTATCTATATCTGTTAAATTTCCAAGAAAATCTATATTCATGAGGCATTGCTATACAAATCAAATCATAACCATATAGAATGTAAACTCCTCAAGTTTTAACGCAAACTCAAATTCCTCTTTAATAAACACAGAAAGCCAAATCTACGTATAACTTGAAATTTTATAATAGTCAAAAATAAAATCATAAAAATTTATTATTTACGATGGAAACCGTTTACTTTAGTGGTTGGCAAAAAAGTTTATTAATGTTTTTATCCAAGAGGTCTGGGTTATTAGATGTAAGCATACAAAAGAAAATTTTTAGAACGGTGCAAAAAAAATTGTTTGTGAATTATGGTAAATCCGCATATCTATTGTGGATTTTTGTAGAATAGCTAATTTGTTCATTAAAAATCATTTTTATAATTTTGTTCATAATTTATAATTGAAATAATATTTGAGACGAAAAAATTAACTTATTCTTTGCCATAGAAAATATTGCGGTCAGCCAACCTAAATGGGCTTAGCCCAACTCATTCTGACACGCTAAACGGGCTTGGTCCAACTCATTTTGACTTGGTTGTCTGACTTTTCTCTTCCGTTGTCGCACTCCGCCGCGTTCTGTCTCTCTCAAAGTCACTCATCTTTCCGACCTAAACTTCTCCGATCTCCCTCGCCTAAATTTATCTCAAAACTGAAACTTTTCTCTGTAAAATCGCAAAAGATTTCGATTTGGAACATCGAAATCTATTATGATGTTTATCTAGGTAACGGAAGTTGAGTCATAAAAGAAAATGGAACCGTCTCTTCGATTCGATCGCGGCGATGCAAAAACCCTAATTTCGGGGTTTTAGGGTTATCGGAGAAAGAGGGCAGCGTTTCAAAGAGGGCTAAATGAAGAAGAAACAAGAGGAGAGTTCGTTGGAGAAGCTGAGCACTTGGTACGAAGATGGAGAGCAAGACGGTGGCGGGGAGAGAAGCGAGAAGAGAAGATTGAGTGTAAAAGCATCGGAGTTCGAGAGTTCTCGAATCGGGAGTAAAAGCAAGGAAGACAAGTCCGGTGATGAGTACCACGATCGCGATTCCAAGAGTTCTGATAAGAGGGAAAGTGGTGGTCGAGATCGAACTCATGGGTCTTCTTCTGATTCGAGTAAGAAGAGAAGATGGGATGAAGCTGCTGCTGGTGGTGCTGATGGTGAAAGAGGAGACCAGAACAAAAGCGGTAAGCTTTCTGACTCTAGGCATGATAGTATTAGCACCGGAGAGAAATCCTCTGTTAGTAATGAATGTGGTGAGGGAAGAAAGTCCGATAGGAGTTTGAAGTCAAGTAGCAGAGAGGAGAAGAGTAAGACTAAAGGAAGGTCAGATTCTGCCATTAAAGAAGATGATAGAGGTAGTCCTCTTAAGAAAACCGGTGGAGGCAAGGATGGTTCTGAGACAGTGAGTCGATCCAACAGGTCCAAGACACCAGACAGAAGTGGAAGGCGACATCAAGAATCGGAACAGTCGGAGGCAGACTATGAGAAGGAGAAGTATAGCAGGAAAGACGAAAGATCGAGAGGAAGAGATGATGGCTGGTCTGATAGGGACAGAGATCAAGATGGTTTTAAAGATAATTGGAAGAGAAGACATTCTAGTAGTAATGAGAAAGATCAGAAAGATGGGGACTTGCTCTATGATCGTGGCAGGGAACGGGATTTCCCGAGGCAAGGACGCGAAAGGAGAGAAGGCGAGAGGTCACATGGTCGTTTAGGTGGCAGGAAAGATGGAAACAGGGGTGAGGCGGTTAAAGCCCTGTCAAGCGGCGGTGTTTCGAATGAGAATTATGATGTTATTGAGATACAAACCAAACCACTTGATTCGGGAATGAACTTTGCTCGTACAACTGAATCAGATCAGCAACCTCCCAAAAAGCCTACTAATAACGACGAAGATTGGGTTTACAACCAGGAAAGTAGACAGAGAAGTGAAACTTTTGGTTTTGGGTCTTATGGTGAGGTATCGAGAGATGAAGCTGGTGAAGCAAGCTCTGATTACTCAGGAGCTAAATCAAGGAACCAGAGAGGCGCAACGCCTGGTCGAACAAACCATGTGCAAACACCTAATCGAGGCATGCACAATCCACAAGGCATGAAAGGGAACAGACCTTCAAGGGGTGGAAAAGGAAGACCTGCTGGTGGTGGCAGAGAGAACCAACAAGGTGCCATTCAATTGCCTATCATGGGGTCACCATTTGCAAACCTTGGAATGCCACCACCTAGTCCTATTCAGTCTCTTCCTCCTGGCATGTCGCCGATCCCAGGCCCTCCCGTTGCTCCTGTCTTCATGCCTCCATTTGCTCCTCTTGTCTGGCCTGGGGCGCGAGGAGTTGATGGTAACATGTTACCTGTCCCTCCTGTACTCTCGCCGCTTCCTCCTGGACCATCAGGCCCGAGATTTCCTTCGATTGGCACCCAGCCAAACCCGAATATGTTCTTTAATCCACCAGGTTCTGAAAGAGGAGGTCCTCCTAACTTCCCTGGGTCTGCATTCAATGTTTCCGGACAAATGGGACGCGGAATGCCATCTGATAAAAACTCAGGGGGATGGGTTCCTCCTCCTCGAGGCGGTGGGCCTCCTGGGAAAGCTCCTTCTAGGGGAGAGCAAAATGACTATTCCCAGAACTTTGTGGATACTGGAATGCGGCCACAGAACTTCATCCGAGAGCTGGAGCTTACTAACGTAGAAGACTACCCTAAGCTTAGGGAGCTCATACAGAAGAAGGATGAGATTGTATCTAATGCTGCCTCTGCGCCAATGTATTTAAAAGGCGACTTGCATGAAGTTGAGTTATCTCCCGAGCTATTTGGAACAAAGTTTGATGTTATTCTTGTTGACCCACCGTGGGAGGAATATGTCCATAGAGCTCCTGGTGTTTCTGATAGTATGGAGTATTGGTCATTTGAGGACATCATCAATCTTAAGATTGAGGTAACTATTCTCTACGCTCTCTAACTGCTCATAGGAGTTTAGGGCACACATTCTCTCTTGGGTTATGATTTGTTGGCTTGTGTGTAGACCTTGTGAGTAAGGTTTGATTCCCATCTTTGTTACTGCCTGCTGTTTATAACAAGAGCATAAACCTTCCATGTATAGGCAATAGCTGACACTCCTTCCTTTATCTTCCTCTGGGTTGGTGATGGTGTTGGGCTAGAGCAAGGTCGCCAATGCCTGAAAAAGGTACAGAACTCAAACAGCTGCTCAAATTTTTATCGTTCTTGATTTGTTTGTCAGTAGTATGCACTTCATCTAATTTTATTTTTCTTTGTTTGGTGTCACAGTGGGGTTTCAGAAGGTGCGAGGACATTTGCTGGGTGAAGACCAACAAAAGTAACGCAGCACCAACATTGCGACATGATTCTCGTACTGTGTTTCAGCGTTCCAAGGTCTAATATAGTGTACCATTGCCTCTTTGTTTGACTTCTGTGTTGCATATCTTTTTGCTTATTATTTTTTCTCTTTGTAAAGGAGCACTGCTTGATGGGGATAAAGGGTACTGTTAGACGTAGCACTGATGGACATATAATCCACGCTAACATCGATACTGACGTAATTATTGCTGAAGAGCCTCCCTACGGTTAGTAAAATGTGCTTTCATGATAAAGCCATAAAATTGCGAGGATCTTGCTTGTCATCTTTGTTCTTTCTCTCTGTTGTGCCTCCTGCTTCCTGCTTCCTGTTTCTTATTAAGTAGGCCTGTTAAGTTCATTAAACATTCCACAACTTCAGTTGAATGAGTATAAGTAAGATTGATTGGTCTATATGTTTAAAGTGGTGACTGTTTTGGTACTGGTTTGGGTTCTCTAGACCAAAGGCCTAAGTTTCTTTTGGTTCTCGGTTACAGTTGATGTGATTTTTTTTTGCTGGATTTATTGCTGATTCTCTCTACTCTGTAAGCTGGTTCATAGAGAAATAGATAAGATTCTGTGGTCGATCTTAACAGGGCCACGTCTAATTGTTAATAAATCTGTATCCCTGCTTTACGCTGCAAATCCCGCAGGTTCGACTCAGAAGCCTGAAGATATGTATAGGATAATAGAGCATTTTGCACTTGGTCGCCGGAGGCTTGAGCTTTTCGGTGAAGATCACAACATTCGAGCTGGCTGGCTTACCGTTGGAAAAGGCCTTTCTTCCTCAAACTTCGAATCACAGGTAAGCACATATTTCATTCACTCTGCAGTTTTTATATGAGATTGAGACCTATGGAAGGAACTTATACTACAAGAAGTGTAAAGATATATGTAAAAACAGATTTTAAAAAATAAAAAAAAATTTTAGGCTTATGTGAGGAACTTCGCGGACAATGAGGGTAAAGTGTGGCAAGGAGGAGGAGGAAGGAACCCGCCTCCAGACGCGCCGCATCTCGTTGTGACTACTCCTGACATCGAATCGCTCCGGCCCAAATCACCGATGAAGAACCAGCAACAACAGTCATACCCACCGTCTCTCGCCTCCTCTGCGAATTCCTCAAACAGAAGAACCACAGGAAACTCACCACAACAGGCAAATCCTAATGTTGTTGTCTTGCATCAAGAGGCTTCTGGATCTAACTTCTCTGTTCCGCCTCCACACTGGGTAGCAGCAGCGCCGTCCGCGGCTGCGGCTCCTCCTCCCTCCGCGATGGAGAGCTTTCGAGTCCCTGAAGGTGGTGGCAACAACAATCAGAGACCACCGGACGACAAGATTTTTGACATGTACGGCTTTAACTGAGCCGCTTCTTGTTTCTATTGGATGGATATTTTTCCCCCCTTTGAATGAGAAACTCTGTTGCTTATGGTTTGGTGGTCCTCTGTTTGTAATTCTTTTCATTTTTTTTTTACCTTTCTTTGAGCCAATACTTTATATTCATTTCATTATCAATCAAGCTTTATCTAATAATCATCCCAATTTTTCTCCATGCAATGTGATGTTGTATCCAAATCAAATCTCATTAAACCCTTTATATTCATCACAATCACAAACAAAGAAAAAAGTCATCACCTTTTAGGAAAACGAGCTAGTTCCTGTTTTGTCCTCTGTTCCTTCATTGACATCTACAATACCAAACACGAATTGACCTCTGCAACTAAACAGTCAAGAAAAATCCAGAAAAAAAAAAAGACAAACTAAAGTAGACCAATCAAGAAATTCATGTCAAAATGTCAAGTTCATACGATATAGTAAAGAAAGGAAAAAAGTTACTATTAAGAAAGCCCCTTGTAAGATCACAATCGTATGTTAATTACAATTCCAACAAGCTACTAGACCAAAAGACCTTCAAGAATCAATCTAGTTTATAGTCTCAAGAGACACAACAGACGTCATACAACTGAAGTGAAGAGACTCGTTGCTATTATAATAATAGAGGAGAGAACACAATCCTAGTTTCAACCTTTAGCTTCTTGCATTTACCATTACGCTTTGTCTCTTGCACGGCACGTCTCTTGCGGCTTGTCTTCTCTGTTAGGCACGAAGACGATTGGAAATTAGGGTTTCGTGGGTTTCTAATCTCCACCATCTTCGCCGACTCTGTAACGATCTTGTAATTTCCGAGAAACGATGAAGAAGAAGAAGCTGCATTAGGGTTTTGTTGGTGTTTCATCTCGGAATCAGCCGCGATCGTGTTAAGGTTGAGAAACGATGAAGAAGAAGAAGAAGCCCCATTAGGGTTTTCTGGGTTTTTCGTCTCGGAATCATCATTAGCCGGGATCGTGTTAAGGTCGAGAAGAAACGATGAAGAAGAAGAAGCCCCATTAGGGTTTTCTGGGTTTTTCGTCTTGGAGTCATCATCAGCCGGGATCGTGTTAAGGTCGAGAAGAAACGATGAAGAAGAAGAAGAAGGAAACTGAAGAGGGTTTCTTCCTCTTGTTTTTCTCGGGATTAGTCGGAAGATTCTCTTGTCTCTTTCTTCTTCTTCGTACAGCATTACGGCGGCATCGACCAAACAACGGAAATTGCGAGGATCAATATCCCTCTCCGCAACGGCTACAAGATCACTGTAATTCATTGTCGGACCCAAAAATCTCAGCAAGAACTTAGAGAGAGAATCAAGGAAATTAGAGAGGCAGAGAGAAAGCGAAAGTGTGAGAAAGAAAAATGACTCGTAACGGTAATATTTATAATGCTTAGGGTTTAATGAATCAATGTGATTAGTATAATAACTACGATTTAGTCCTTATTTCGGTATTTCCTTTTTTCCCAAGGTTAGGAAGTTTCTTTGCCTTTTTTTTTTTTGTTTTTTTGTTTTTTCAGGTTTGTTTCGTTAATTATAGTTTTTATTAGTCAACATTTTTTCCCCTTTTGCATTCAGAAACTCTCTGGCTCTGTTTATGATTCTTTTCATTTTTTTTCTTTCCTTTCTTATAGCCAATAATACTTTATATCCATAATCCATTTCCTAAATAATCAACCTTTTGCCTAATAATCCCAGTGTGATGGATCCAAATCAAGTCGATCATATTAAACCTTTATATTCACAATTACAAACATAGTCTTATTATCACAGTATGTGCAAACCACCAAACAAAAAGTTCTTAGAGAGCCTCAAGAGCTACTTGTAGGAACCTAAGATTCACTCACACCACATTCCAACAGAAATCTCTTGTACTCAAGCTCCACTCTGCTATATGCTTCATCCGTAGCTTCCTGATTCGCTGAACCGACCTGCATGCAGTTTAGCTTCTTTAGCAACCGAAAGGCAAAATCTGTAAACGAATGTAATTTACTCAGAACTTGTATGTATATAGCTGACTCTGTGTTCTGGAGACGAGTCATGTTCATCAGAAGCAAGCGGCTCGTTCCAATCACTCAGTGCGGTTCTCCACCTTGTTCTTTCGGAACCATGGTGATGATCTAGTGATGTTTTTCTGGAGATTATCGTGCGTAGCGTCCCGATTATGCATACGATGCAGAAACCAAGAACAGGAAGCAGAGAAGTCAACAAAGCACCTGCGTTTAACTGAACAGAGACAATGATTACAGGCTGGGAAACACACTTGAGAGTATGCAATTCTAAGTTGAATCAAGATCCAAAAGAATTTAATGAAAGGGTTTAGAACTTTAGAGTAACACCACTCAAGTCTCAGTTAAAACACATGGATCCAAAAACAGTAAGGAAAATTGAGTCTACTCAAATGGATCCAACAAGGCTGGAGCATGGATATGAAAGCAAAATTAAACCTTTTGCACTCGTCATGACTCAAAAAGGGTAACGGAAGTAGAGAAATGTTCTTACAATGAGGAAATTTATGGTGCTGGTGCCTTGAAAGATTGTCTACGTGAGGAAACTTTGATTGTTCTACTAAGGCTCAATTACACTAATGAGTAGATGAAGAAATCAATTACCACACAATTCTTATCAAATCCACCACACAATTCAATAGAGCAATTCGGTGTCACTCACTAGTGAGTGATGAAGTTCAAAAACTTAATGAAATGGTTTAGAGTAACACCATTGAAGCCTCAGTTAAACACATAGATCCAAACACAGTAAGGAAGTTGAATCTACTCAAATGGACCCAGCAAGACAAGAGGATGGATATGAATGCAAAACTCAAACGTTTTGCACTCCTAATGGCTCAAAAGGGTAGAGAAGTGTTCTTACATGAGGAAATTTATGGTGTTGGTGCCCTGAAAGATTGTCTACAGTGCTCACAGCTTCACAGTAATCCTCTTCCCGACGTAAATCAGGTAACTCCTTAGTTGTTTTCTGTCAATACTCATCAAATTTTCCAAAAGACAAATGAAAGTCAGGATCTCCCTCATTCAAATTATACCATTCAGCAAGAAAACAAATTTAAAAAATATAAATCCATAACTTCTACTAAATACCATCTTAGAGTCATCTATGACAGAAGAAAGAACAGCGTCGTGCTTCTCTTCGCAATCAAGGTCATCAAGTCTACCACTTGTCTTGTTTACTTCAGGGTACTCTACTGATACTCCATATTGCTTCAGAATATATCTCAACGACTCGCTTCTGCAACATTAGAGAGACTAATTCAATAAAACAAATTGCCAAAAACTCCTCTTTTAGAGAAGAAATTTCGATTGTTGTCATGCAATTACTCTAATGAGTAGATGAAGATATCATTTTACGAGAACCACACAATTCTTATCACAACTGCCTCAAATCCAACACACAACTCAATCGAGCAATTCGGTTTTATTGAAGAAAAACTCACAAATGAGTGATGAAAGATCAAAAGCTTTCTCGCTGAACACAATTTGCACACAAAGAGCAAAATCATCACCTTTTAGCAGAACGAGCCAGTTCCTGATCCTTCACTGACATCTGTTGAACACGAAACATCCATCTCTACAATACCAAAACAGCCACAGAACAATAATTAACTAAAACAACCAACATTGAATCCCTAAAAAAGACAAAAGGAATGGGTATCTTCGCTTGTGACCTAACCTCTGCAACTCGTCTAAACCGTTTACTTCTGAAGCCAATCCTTAATTTCAAGGAGGAGCCAAGAGCAACCCAAGATTCATTAATCAACGAAGCAGCCCCAAGATGCAAACTTGCCATGGACCCAGAAACCGGAGACGAAATGAGAAAGATTTGGAGAAAGAAAGGACAATGTTCGACCACAGAGAAGAGACATTGTCTTTGTCTTCTTCGGCTATAAACTTAAAAAAAAAAAGCTTCGTCTTCATCTGAGAAAAGAAAGAACACAATGGTCCCCAGTTATCGTTTCTTTGCCCATAGAGACAGCTCGTAGACTCCACTGAACGAACCAATTTGATCACAATTTTCTGAAAAGGACGTTTCTTTTGGATTACATGTGTTGGGTAAAAAATGTAAATGGGTTGTTTTTGTAACGAATTAAAATATTTGGGTCTATGTGTAATTTATAAAGAGTATAGGGATGTAATAAGAACATGTTACACGCAGAGCGAGGGTAAATAATAAATATGCTTCAAAAGCGAAAAAAGCAATCATGAGATTTTGAGATTGGCGACTTCTTGCCATGAATCACGCGCGGATTCTCCACCTCCACGCGCCTATTCACCTCTTCATCTCCACGCGCATCATCTCCGTCTCCTTCGCGAGCTCCAACAATGGCTGCGATCTCACTCTTACTCGCCCTGCTTCTCCTCTCGGAGAGATCCTCGTCCCTTCCGAAATCCGCGGCGGAGAGATACGCATCGGCGCTGGGAGACGGAGGGATGAAGAACCCTAATGCGAGAATCGCACTGGAAGCTTGGAATTTCTGTAACGAAGTTGGCGACGAGGCTCCTTCAATGGGAAGCCCTAGACTCGCCGATTGCGCCGATCTAACTTGCCCGATCCTCGCAGGTATTCTTCGTCGATTTCGCAATTCGATTTCGCAGTTTTCTGCTTAATGTGTTCATGCCGATCAATTTCACTAAATTGCATTGTTCATTCTACATTTAGAATCTAGAGAATTTGGATGTTGCTCATGTCTATAGCATTACTTGTTACTGTTTCTTTAGTTCTTCGTCTCTAAAGTGCTCTCTGTTACTGTGTAATCATCGCATTTGCTTCTTAGACTATCTTCACCAGAGGCTTGATAGCTATGGGAGGAGCAAGTGTGAAGTGCGCCATTGGGTGAACGAAACGGACAACAAGTTAGCATCTGGAGATAACTTCCCAGTTTCTGGTTTCACATCCTACAAAGATCCTGACCTGTTTGCGAGCGAGAAAGAACGTTACTTAGGATCATTGTGCAAGATACACGACACTGGAGAAGAAGAGCCTTGGTATTTCTGGATGATAATGCTTAAGAATGGGAACTTCGACAAGAACTCCACGCTCTGTCCCGAGAACGGGAGGAAAGTGGGTAAGATAGTCACCGGAAGAAACTTCCCGTGTTTCGGCCGAGGTTGCATGAACCAGCCGCTTGTTTACCATAACTATTCGAGCCTTGTTTCTGATGATGAGAAGGAGATAATGCATTTGGCCGGAGGGTTTAATGGAACATATGACCTTGATGATGCTGACTTAAGTAAAGGAGCAGGGACGAGATCTTTCTTCTCCGTTTCATGGGAGAAGAATGTAAAAACCGGGAGCTGGGTTTTCTCGAATTCGCTGACGACTTCGAAAAATTACCCATGGCTCATGTTGTACCTGCGTGCTGATGCCGCAGATGGGTTTAACGGTGGTTATCACTATAACGGCCGTGGCATGATGAGAAAGGTTCGTGAGTAGAATCTCTCTGTGAGTCTATAAACTTTCTGTTCTTGATTCTCTCGGTCTTAGTATACTTTTGTATGTTTTTTAGCTACCTGAGTCTCCAAACTTCAAAGTGAAACTGACACTTGATGTTAAACTCGGCGGAGGACCCAACAGCCAGTTTTACCTCATCGACATCGGAAGCTGTTGGAAGAACAATGGTCGTCCATGTGATGGAGACGTCTTGACGGATGTAACCAGATACAGCGAGATGATTATCAACCCGGCAACAACGAGCTGGTGTCGCCGGGACAATTTAGTTTCATGCCCTCCGTATCATACAAGTCCCTCCGGCGAGATCATACACAGGAACGAGACATCACGGTTCCCTTATTCTGCTTACCATCTATATTGCAGCCCTGGAAACGCAGAGCATCTAGAGAAACCATATGATATATGCGATCCGTACAGCAACCCTCAAGCACAAGAACTGATCCAGATCCTGCCTCATCGAGAATGGTCGGTCCATGGATATCCCGAGAAGCAAGGAGACGGTTGGATTGGGGATTCGAGGACTTGGGAGCTTGATGTTGGAGCTCTCTCAAGTCGTCTTTATTTCTATCAGGTAAGTAAAGATTATTCAATATCATTTGTCTCAGACTTTGGATTTTGTCTTGAAACTAATCTCGTCTTTGATCGATAGGACCCGGGAACGAAACCAGCAAAGCGAGTGTGGACATCGATTAATGTTGGTACAGAAATATATGTTAGCAATAGACAAGAAACTGCTGAGTGGACGGTGAGTGACTTTGATGTGTTGGTTCCAGAACAAAAAACAATATCCTCGTGAAGGTTTTGTTTTCTCTAATTAACTATCTATTTTTCTGTCAATTAAATTTACAAACAGAAGCTCATTTGCCTCAAATTAGATGATCTCTTTTTTGTTGGTCAAGAAATTAGATGATCTCTTTAAATCTTTTTTAAATTAAGGAAATAAATCATTATATTTAGATTTTATGGTTAAGTGGAAATTATATGATTTAAGGTTTAGCTTTTTTTTTTTAGATCTTAGGAATTAAATTTTAGGGTTTAAATTTTAGAATTTGGAGTTTAAAGTTTATAATTAGATTACTTTGTTAGTTTAAAAAAGTTTTAGACTATATTCATAATATTGCTAGAAGCTTTAATTTGGTGAGTTTGTTACACAAAAATGTAGGAAAAAGGAATCAATTTACTTTAATATAGTTTAGATTTTAGGTTTTAAATTTTAGAATTTGGAGTTTAAAAATTAGAATTACATTATTTGATTAATTTAAAAAGGTTTAGTCTATTCTTTATATAAGTTTAGACTGTGTTCATAATTTTCTCATTTTTTGTGGTAAAAGCTTTAATTTGGTGAGTTTGTTACACAAAAATATAGGGAAAAGGAATCAATTTTACTTTTAGTTTTGTGGGGAAAAAAGGTATTTATGTATTATTGGGTTGCTATATTTAGGCCCGACCGGTGGTGTTTACTTTATGAAAACGTGTTTCCTCAGTAGGTTCGAGCACAGCTTCATCTTTTTAACTCTTCATTAATACAGCCAAGTGGTCTGAGCATAATTACAAGAAAAGCAATAACTTTTTAGTAATCGATTAAAAGAAAAAAAAAATGTAAATTAGCTAAGATAAATTTTTGGTGGTATAACTATATAAAGCCTTGGAATCTTTTTCGAGGCATCATATTTTTTTTTAAACTTAATTAAGAGTTGATATTAACCGTTATAAGTTTTTGAATCTCTATATATAGATAAAATCATGTATCTTTTTTCTTTTGTTTTCTCTAGAGTCAAACTGTTATAGTAAAATCGATCATAATCGGACGAACATTGCAGTGACCGTACGTACGTAGTTTTCATTTTTTTTTAAAGTATGTTGAAAACTTCTAAATCCCCTATTAATAAGGCCATATATAAAATGTGGATGGAATCTATCTTAATCGCTATAACTTTATTAGAAAAAGCAAAATCGTAAAGATTGCAAATTAATTTTTTTATAACTCGTTTAATTAATTTCTATAGGCTGTCGTGAAAGAGCCCATTTGACTTTCTAAACACCGCATTCTAAAACATCATGCATGCAACAATAATATTAGTGTGATTAACGGGTTTTGGAGTAATATATAAAAGGGTTTTGAGATTGGTGTGATTAACGAAGGAAAGTAAAAACAAAATTTACTAAAGAAGGAGAGAGAGAGAGAGACAGAAAATGAAAACTAGGGCAAATAAATGAGAGGAGATGCACCAACAACGTCAACGTCTACTCTCTCTCTCTCTTCTGCAATAATACAATTTGCGTGTCACTTTCAAGCCCTAAATTAAGCTCTGCTGCTTCACCTTTCTCTTTAATTTTCCTCCAAAGGAATCTTACAAATCTTAAATTCTTAATAGTATA
Source organism: Alliaria petiolata (assembly GCA_020283515.1). Lineage (NCBI taxonomy): Eukaryota > Viridiplantae > Streptophyta > Magnoliopsida > Brassicales > Brassicaceae > Alliaria > Alliaria petiolata. The sequence continues at coordinate 21,612,976 of JAHZTW010000002.1, forward strand.
CTTAGCGTGCCACATAAGAAATTATGTATATGATCAGAAGTTACATAATACATGTATGGTTATCTTTATCTCAACTTTTTATTGTTTTTGGGGTAAGTTTTCATTTTTTTTGAAAAAGTGATACATGCGTACATTTACGTGAAGTTATGTATATGTATGAAGAAGTTTTATAAATTAAAAGGCTAGGAAAGTAATATAAAACTACATATGTTTAAAACACTGATAATCAATTAATGGTGGTACAATGATAGATTATGAATGATTCATATATTTTTTTTTCTGCGGATCTATAATATATATCATAGGTTTATTCTAGTCGTCGCACATCTAGTCATCTATAAATTTTCACTATTAGCTCCACGTTGGCAATGTATCCGTTTTTAATGGTAAACAAATTTTGAAGTATTAGTTTTTTTTTTTCGACAAAGCTGAAGTGTTAGTTTATGTTTCGGTCAGCGGTTCTTCCGATTATGAAAAATTAAATGTCTGAAACATTGTCCTCATATTGATATAAATGGTTGTGAGAAAACAAATCATTGTTTTTGTTACCTTTACGTAATGAGTTTTACCATTTTGGAAATGATTAATTAGCAAAATTGAAAACATTATAGGCAAAAAAAAAGTAGTCAGCTTAAAAAAGTGTTGTCGCATGTAAATTTGTAGGCAGTGAGCTAAATTTAACTATTGCTTGCAATTTTACCATATTTGAAGAAAAAAACAATGTTAAATTTTAATTAGAGAACATTTTTTGTTATGAGCGATTTAAAGCCCTAAATATCAAAACAAATATAGTTAAATGAATATTTCTTATCGTTTCACATATAATAAGTGAAATCTCCTGCTTAATTTTTTGCTACATTTTTTTATAACTGGAAGATCCTAAACGGAAGTTCAAATTAATCTTCAGCATCTATGAAAACCCAAATATTAAAACGTAACAAAACATAATTGAAATCATAGTAAGAAGATTCGAATCCAATCGGATGAATCAACCACTTGACCAGAATTCGTTAACATTTTTTAGTTTTTAAACGCCAATTTTTTTTATACCATGAAAGTAAACTAAAACTTTGAGTGCCAAATATAATAGACCATATATATTCAGTAATGAAATTTAGAATGACGATACATGCTTATATCTTCCAAAACCCTAAATCGTATGAAACGGATGTAGCTAGGGAGAGTCTCAATCTCTCAATTTCTTGGCAATATTAGAAACTAAATAATGAAATTAATAGTAATTTAAAATGTGTGATTCCTAACAAGTCGATCGAGTTAAAACTTAAAAATAACTTTGATTGTTTGTTAATTAAATTTTCTCATTTCAATCTGAATTTTTTTATTATATTAAAGATTTCTGGTTTTCGGAACATTTTCAAGTTGACAATTAGCTGGCCAAAATTTGACATTCCTAGTCATATATACATACAGTTTTTAATAGCAATCGCATTGAAAACGGCAAACGCAACCGCAGTCGCATTCTCTCTCTCTCTCTGGACGTTGGAAGGTGAGTAAAGAAAGAAACGTCTACAAATAGACATATATAGTGGGAAGCTTAGGGTTTTTGAAGAGAAAAGGATTTGGGTTTGTTTTTGGGATTCTACAAAACTCAAAACTTTCTTCTTTCTTTTTTTTTTCTTTTGTCTTGTTTTCTTTTTCTTATAAAGGAGAGAGAGAGAGAGAGAGAGAAGAAAGAGAGTTTCCGAAAGCTGAATTGAGTTGGGTGAAGCAATTCTCAGGTCTGTCTGTCATGTCTTTACTTCTTCTTCTCATAAAGGAAAAACACTTCTTGATCTCATCAAGTTCCCATCTTTGTACACATCTCTTCATTCAAAAACTCTACATTTATATATACATCTCTCTATATATGCAGATTCCAAACTTAATAGTAATTCTTTTGTCATGGGTTTTTTCTTGCCTTGTCTGTCCCTTCACAAACTTAATTATAAAAATTATGAAAAAAAAAAATCATTTCTCTTCTTCTGTTTGATGCGTTTCCCAAGAAGAAGAGGAGAAAAAGAGAGTTCATAAGAGTTTTTATTTTGTCATCAGATTAGCCAATTAGGATTAAAATTAGGTTATCTTTATGTTTTAAGTTTCTCACATGTAGATCTCTGCAAGATTCTGTTTCTTTTCTTGTCAGCTAAAGTGGAGTTCTTTGGTCTGAAAATCTTCCAAATCTGCTGAAATTTTCTTTCTCCTTGAAACTAAGCATAGTTTTGTCTCTCTCTCTCTCTCCTTTCTGTGTAATAATGTTTCTCGTCTGTACTATAACTTCAGTTTCATGAGCATCAGTGCCTTCTCAATTCTTCTTCAATGTATCAGTATGATTTGTTTTCTCTCTCCATATTTCTACTTTTGTTTTTCTTGGTTAATATTTTCTTAAATTTTTCCTTGAAATAAAACTAAAAATAATTAATGTCTTCATACAACAGATTAGAGATCAACGATTTTATAAAACATCTGTGTAACTAGTATATATGTAAATCTTCCAGATCTAAGTCAAATTATGCATGTTTGTTTGCCGTTTGAGCCCGTGAAGCCTTTAAGATGTTTATTGAAGAGAGAGAGAGAGAGAGAGATAGGTATAGAGAGTACAAGGGATGGGTCAAAATACATTTTATCTGGGTACCAAAAAATCATGTAATTAAATTCGTCTGATTTTACCTCCCCTTTTCTTTTTATTTAATTCTTGATGAAAAGTTTTTTTTTTTGTTTTTTGTTTTTGATAAATTCCTTTATGTATATGTTAGTCCATGAGATCTATAGAAACATAATTATGAAGAATTACATGTAAGGTGTATAGTCCTGTTGCATAGTTCCCAATGTTCTTATGTATTTAGTGAAAGATTTGAACAAATTCTTAGACTCTAGTTTCAGATCCGCATCAGATCCAATTGATTCTGGTCTGTCCTTTAAATCAATCAACAACATCCTTAATTTTATTTTCCCAAGAAGGTTGTTTACAAAAAGAAAACTCGTTTTTCTTTACAAACCCATAAATTTGAGTTTGGTAGGTATTAAAATATATTAATTCAAACCCTAGCCTTAGGGTTTTGTTTAGCTACAAAAAAATGTTTGATATCTTCTTGGAGTATGTCAATCATTTGCGTGTTTGTTTAACAGTATTTTTCTTATAAAAAAATGTCCAATTTGAGCAATTCTTAAGTGTCTTTATATATAGTAACTTATGTTATAATCTTGTTTGATGTTTATAATGAAGGATGGGAAGAGGAAAGATAGAGATCAAGAGGATAGAGAACTCCACAAATCGACAAGTGACGTTCTGCAAAAGAAGAAATGGACTTCTGAAGAAAGCTTATGAGCTCTCAGTCCTCTGCGATGCAGAAGTCGCCCTCATCGTCTTCTCAACTCGTGGCCGTCTCTATGAGTATGCCAACAACAAGTAAGTTTTTTTCTTCTATATATATATACATCGATCTTTTAGTGAAATAGTTAATTACAATCATAAGGGCACATTGGAATTATAAAAGCATTATCAAGAAACCAGGACTTTTGCATTTGTATCGATTGCAAAAAAAAAAAAGAATATGAATACTCTTAGTTAAGCTTTTTCCTAAATGATGTATAAATTTCGCAATATATTTGCATTGTTTTATGTGTGGGTGTCTTCTTGAAAAATTGATGGAAAATAATAGAGATAAGATATATAAAAGAAATTGAAATGCAAACATGAGACTTTTCTAGGTGTACAATAAGGTTAGAACCAGATTGTTTTGAGAAATAAAATCTAGACTATACTATATGAACCAATACTAAATAACAAAAGTACATATGATATTTCAATTTCAAGAGTCTCATGATATTTACTTTTAGTTATATGTACATATGCAAGCCCATATATATCGGACAAAAGCAAACATATATGTACACAAGTCCAAAGTACTTCATATATACGTACTATTTTTCATATATATACATATATATTGAGAAAATCTTAAAAGAAAGAGATAGTACAATGGGGTTTGAAGTACCAAACTCATGCTAGCTAGCTTGCAGTTGCAGTTTTTGGTCAACAAGTCTTTTTATTTATTTTTTTTGCTTTGTCAAAGTTTTTTCTTGGAACTTAAAACAATTGTGCAGCGCGAGATGTGTAGTTTGTACTCTTCTTTCCTCTTTCATCTTAAGCAGATCAGACCTATTTCTTCATGTCTTTTCTTTCCTTTTTTGGCTTTCTCATCTTATCAATTCGATTTCCTTTTTTAAATCTTCAAGTCACTTCAACTATTATACATATTCAAAACCTTTTTTTTTTTGTAGGACACGTCTCAACTCCACTTTCTGTCTTTCAATTAAAACCCAATTTAATTTCAACATGAATTTGTATACAAAAAAATTCAGAGTTTTATGCATAATAAAGCATTTTGTTGTCTTTAGATATTTTTTGTTTTCCAATGATACATATGCAATGTATATATATATGATATTCAGGTTTACTTAAGCCAATGCAAAACCAATCAATTTAAACCGATTCAGATCCTTATACCAATGCAAAATCTTGAACATATCAGTTAAAACCTCTTCATTCTAGAAATTCTCACTTAGAATCGGCTCAAAAAGATTGCTTCTTTGTTTTTACGTTTGCGTTTGCATTTTCATGATATTTATATCACAATCTATAACATGCAAACATAAACGCAAAAAAACAATGGTGAACTTCTTCTTTTAGACACTAACTTCTTGAGTTGTTAATGAAGTTAGAACATGATGGATTGAATGTTTTTTTTGGGTGACAGCATAAGATCAACCATTGATAGGTACAAGAAAGCTTCCTCTGATGGCAACAACACTCACTCTGTCCAAGAAATCAATGCCGCGGTTTTAGTTTCTCTCCATCTCTCTCTATACTTCATTAACATCATATATGTTCTTACTGTGATGATGCTTAAACTACAGTATTATCAACAAGAATCTGCAAAGCTGAGGCAACAGATCCAAACGATTCAAAACTCCAACAGGTTCTTATGGCTTATATATATATATGTCTCTGGTGGAGGTTTATATAGATAAGTTATGTATTGATCGTAACACATTTTTGATAACGTTGTAGGAATCTATTGGGAGAATCTTTGAGTTCCTTGAGTATCAAGGAACTAAAACAGGTTGAGAATCGCCTTGAGAAAGCCATCTCCAGGATCAGGTCCAAGAAGGTATATATATATATATAGCTACAACATCTCATAAGACTCTTATTTATAACCTTTTTCTATATCATCTTCCTGAAAATCTGATACGTGTTCTTGCGAGATACAGCATGAGTTGCTTCTAGCTGAAATCGAAAACATGCAGAAAAGGGTAAATAAAGCTCTAAATTTCTAGTTAAAATCACATACCTTTTGTTACAATATTTCTTGTGAAAATCTTTGAATATGATGGTTATATTCTACAGGAAATTGAGCTTGATAATGAGAGTATCTATCTCCGAACCAAGGTAATGTGTTTGTTAATTTCCATAGTAATATTAATCAATCATCTATCAAATGGATAATTAATACGTTTTAATAAACAGATAGCAGAAGTGGAGAGGTTTCAACAACACCATCATCAAATGGTTAGTGGTTCAGAGATCAACGCAATGGATGCATTAGCCGCTCGCAATTACTTTGCTCATAGCATTATGGCTACCGGTTCTGGATCTGGTGCTTGCCATGGAGGTTCTTACTCTGATCCGGACAAGAAAATTCATCTCGGATAATCTCTCTTGCCAAAAAGAAAACGAGCTGCAATAATGGCTTTATAAAGAAAGCTACGCATTCTGAAATCCTCTGCTCTGGTTTATCCCTACATAAAATATGTTTGGTGTTCTTATATTTCAAAGTACAATGAAGGTATCGATCCTTCAAGACTCATCGGAAATTTGTGTTTGTGTAATGATGAAGACCTACTTTGGTTTAGTGATCATATATACCCTTTTAATATGAATTATGGTATCTGATTTAGTGATTTATATGATCATAGAAAAGAGCATATTACATATCATTTAATGATTATGCTATCTGAATTTAGTGATTCATATCAAATCTATTATGGTATTTGGTTTAGTGATTCATATGATCATATAACAGAGCATAGTACATATGTTTTAGTGATTATGGTATCTGATTTAGTGATTCATATGATCATAAACAGAGCATATTACATATCATTTAGTGATTTAGTGATTTATATGATCACAGAACAGAACATATCATTTATTCACACGGTATCTGAGTTTAGTGATTCATATCAAATCTATTATGGTATTTAATTTAGTGATTCATATGATCATAGAACAGAGCATATACATATGATTAGAGAACAGAGCATTTGTCTTTGAGTTCTTTGCGCAAAGAAGCAGTCTCTCTCTCAGCTTTGTTGAGTTGTTCTCTTAGCCTCCTGATCTCATCAGAAGATAGTTTCTGGATTTCGGTCATCTTTTTCTCGGTCTCCTCTCTCGCTACATTTGCCTTAGCTAATTGCTCCTTCACATCCTTCAATGATTCCTTGAGCTGATTAGAGATCTAACAAGAGACAACAAAACCAACATATAATGATTAGATATTCATATACACATTGCATATAACCGATGAATGAATTGAGTTTTACCTTCTCTTTTATCCCCTCGAGCATTTCGTTATACGATTTCTCTACTTCCTTCTTCACTAGGGATATCTCTTGTTTCGACGACGAACCCTTCATTGCTTCAATCTGCTTCTGCTTCTCCTCGAACGTGGCCTCGTTCTCCTGAGAAAGAGATGAAGATTTAACACAAAACGTAAAAGTGTGGAATCTTGTTTTGTAAAAAGAATCTATCTTTTTCACCCTTAGCTCAAGTGATAAGTCAGCCATAAAAGATTTTCCATTGTTCTTCTTTGAGATTTGCTCGACGAGGTTGAGAAGATCTTGGACTTGCTTGTCTTTCTTGCTTTTAGGGATATTACGCCTATTGTCGAACAACACCTTACGGTCATCACATTCTTTGAGAATTTCCTATAAAGAAACAATTTTTGGAAGTTATAAAGATGTCATCATGTAAGAGATGCTGCATTAACCGTTCTTGAAGTTTAATAAACCGACTTGAAACTCAGGACAATCCTCCAAATAATCATCAAGAGTGTCTCCATCATCAAATGCATCTCCATTGGTGAATACAACAATCATATGGTCAACGATTTGGCTTCCGAAAAGGATCTTTAACGTGCGAAGCGTTGATTGTTCCTCTTCTGTTAACCGATTCCTCACAGAGAAAACAAGAAGCACTGCATCTATACCGTTTGGAGCTAAACGTAAGCATCTAACGATTTCTCTGATGGTAAAATCTGGCGTCGAGGAAGCACTAAACAGACCTGAAACCACCACCATTCACTAATTAATCTCAATGTATGTTTTTAAAGAAAATGTGGGATTTGATATAGAAAGTGTTACAAACGCACCAGGAGTATCGATGACATTGATGGTCAAACCATTTGGTAGCTCGGTTTTATGTAGCTTACACTCTTTGGTAATGAACTTTCCTCTTGCATTTGACAAGAACTTAGTTTCTCCTAGGATGCTGTTTCCGGTTGCGCTTTTACCGTTCCCGGTTCGACCGAGCAGGACTAGAGTTCTTTCAGGTTTCCAATCAACCTCCACATTTACTTTACTTGATCCCCAAGGCATTGTTTCAAATCTGTCAAATTCCGAAAGACAAGTAAATTAATTGTTCTTGAAATAAACAAAAGAAAGGTGAAAAGAAACAAGAACTCAAGAGAAACTTATGTCTCTTCAACATACCTGAGAGAAGCTCAATACAATTGTGTATTCCAAGTGATAAAACAAAGGAAATTAGTTTGTTATTTCTAGAGGCAAAAACAGAATATTCATTAGACAAATCGAGAAAGAAAGCAAACATAAAAGGAAAAAAGAAAGAAAAGAATAACGATGAGAAGATCTTTAAAGTAAGAATCTAAACCACTAGGAGTGAACAAGCAAGGAATCTAAGAGAAAGACAACAATCTTTACCAATTAGGTGGTCCAATCTCACTGCTATATTCTCTTTTATCCTTTTTACTTTTCCTGAAGGAAAAGCCTTGAAGCTGCCACTATGATTGACCAATAAGAACAGAAAATCTCATTTGAAAGATTATTGGATTTGGGAGATCTTTTTGTTAGGCATGGCTTTTCAAATAGCAAAGAAACGAAAAAAACAAAAACGATAAGAGCAATTAGCAAAATGAGCTGCAAACAAATGGTTCAGGGATTTTAATTTCTACGAGCACCTGAAAAAGAGACTAATCCGAGCTTGTTCGTTCCCTAAAAATCGCAATCTTCTTGAATGACTGTTTCTTAGCTTCTTTAACCGTTAGGGAAATTAGTTTAATGAATGTAAGGAAATTTAACTATATCTTTACGGTTGTATCACATTGTTATATAATATGTTGTAGGAATCTGATGAGAGTCTTTAGATTCCGTAAGTGTCAAGGAACTAAAACAAGTTGAGAATAGCCTTGAGAAAATCATCTCCAAGATCAGGTCCAAGAAGGTAATAATATATATCTTATTCATAATATCTTTCTTTATCAGTTTCCTGATTATTATTTATGATGATAACACAACAGAGCATTAACATATGATCAAAGAACAGAGCATCTGTAGGCGACTTTTTTGGCGCAAAGAAGCATTCTCTCTCTCTCAACTTTGTCGAGTTTTTCTCTCAGTTCATCAGTAGATTCTTTCAGTGCCATCATCTCAGCAGAAGTTTGATTCTGAAATTCAGTCATCTTTTTCTCGCTTTCTTCATCCTCTGCCAATGTCTCAACCAATGAATCCTTCAGTTGTTTATTGACCTTAGCAGAGAGACAAGATAATCAACATACAATGGTATGAAACACTATATCTGAACCATAGAATATTGATTACCTTCTCTTTCCTTTCCATAGCCATTTTCATTATTTCTATCTGGTATTGGAGTTTATGAAATGAACTGTGAATCTTGAACAAGAAACAATATAAAAAGAAAAATTGATATCTTTTTCACCCTTAGCTCAGGTGATAACGCAGCCGTCATATACGATTTCCCATTGTTCTTCTTTCAGATTTGCTCGACGAGGGCGAGAAGATCTTGTACTAGCTTTTCTTTCTTGCTTTTATTTTAGGGACATTAGGTCTGTTGTCAAACACCACCTTACGGTCATCGCATTCCTTGAAGATTTCCTAAAAAGAAATTTAAAGAATGACAAGACATTCTTTAGTTTATAAACCGACGCAAAAGGTTTCAAGAAAAAGGATAAATAAAACAAACCGAACCTGAAACTCATGAGAATCTCCCAAATAGTCATTAAGTGTGTCTTCGTCATCAAATACATCTCCATTGGTGAAAACAACAATCATATATTCAGCGATTTTACTATATATTCAGCGATTTTACTCCCGAAAAGGATCTTTAATGCACGAAGAGTCATTTTTCCTCGTTTGGTAATCGGTTCCTCAAAGAGAAAACCAGAAGCATGCATCGATAGGCTTTTAAGTAGAACTTAAGTATCTATAGATTTCTCTGATGTTAAGTTATGTCGTCGAGGAAGCACTAAACAGACCTGAAAGATATATAAAACCCGAAATTCTTCCAAGAAAGTTCATCTGCCAGTGAAAATCATAATGTCAAGCCAAAGCCCTCAAGTAGTTTTACACTTTGTTTCTTTTGATCATAAAACCAGATAAAGAAAAAATCATATGAAACTCAAAATGAGCATCATTGAGATCTCAGCTGGCGAGGAAGTCCAAAAGATCATTAAAGAATGATGCAACTTTCTCCCTTTTTCTTGAGTTCCTTTTCCGCATTCTCGAGTTTCGCTGTCAGCCTTTTAATCTCATCGCTGGATTCTTGGTGGAGTTTTTTTGCACTCTTTTCAGCTTCAAGTCTTGCTGTTTGCTCCTCGGTTAGTTTCTGCTCCAGCCAACTCTTTGTTTCTATCAGCTTAGTCTCCACCTGAACAAGAAATTTAGACCAATGTATGATGAAATTAATGTATAAGAAAGAACAAAAAAGATTTTGATGCCAGCTAACAAAGAGACAATAAGCAAAAACACATTACCTACCATTTGGCTGAGCTCATGATGAGGTGAAGTCTCTGCTTCTTCCTTCCAATTTGACATATCTTGCTTTGTGCAGTGACCCTTCAATGCTTTAATGTTTTTCTGCTTTTCTTCAAATGCAGCCTCGTTTTCATAAAGAAGAAGTTGGTAATTGATACGCAATCTAAAGACATCAAAATGAGAATATGCATTGGTTTTTTTAAATAAAAATCACCTTTCTATCATGAGATAAATCAACCATAAATGGTTTATTGTTGTTATTCCTCGCAACTTTTTCAACAAGGTCATGAAGCTCTTGAACTTGTTTAGCATTCTTCCTCTTAGTTGCTTTGGCCCTGTTATCAAACAATACCATGCGGTTGTCGCAGGCGTCGAGAATTTCCTAGAACCACAAACAAATCAATTGGTAGATAAGTTTCAAGAGTAGGTCAAAATCTTCGGCTTCAGGGTTTCAACACAAAAATAAGAAGAAAGAGTAGTGACCTTGAAATCAGGGCAGCCATCCAGATAGTCTTTCATTGTCATATTGTTATCAACAAACAAATCCTCGTTGGTGAAAACAACGATCATGTAGTCTACAATGTCACTTCCGAAAAGGATCTTAACACAAAAAGCGTGGATTTCTCCTCTTCTGTTAGCCTGTTCCTCAAGGAAAAAACCATAAGCACAGCATGGATCCCTTCTTTGGCAAGTTGAAAGCATTTCAAGATCTCTCGGATGGTAGATTCGTTTGAGGGGAACAAACTAAAAAGGCCTGGAGAAAAGAATAGTCAACAAAATTAGCATTACAATATTGTTAACTACATTAAAAAGTTTCATATATATGAGCAAACGCACAAACACACACGCATACCAGGAGTATCAATAACTTTGACGATCTGTCCGTTTGGTACCTTAGCTACCCGTAGCTCACATTCTTTGGTAACAGCTGCTGCCCGAACTTTCGACTCGAATGCCCCTCTTCCGACGATGATTCCCAGTCGCACTTTTCCCATTGCCCGAACAGCCAACAAGGACTAGGGTTTTTGCAGTTTTGTAATTATCACTAGCATAAACAGAGAAACCCATTGGAATTGGATTGTAACCTGTTAAGATCAAAAAGAAAAACTTTTCTGAATGAGGATGGAAACGCAAAGAACAGAGTAGTAAAGCAAACAGCTTTCTAAAAGAGAGTAAAGATTTACATATGCATCTCACTAGCTTTCTACTTTGAGTTTCTTTTTGTTTTTCTTAGGCTTCAAATATCATATCTATATGTACATTTTCTCTGTTTGTCTGCTCTACAGAAGGAAAGAACAAAAAGATATCATATTCTTTTCTTTTTGATCTATATGTACATTTTCTCTGTTTGTCTGCTCTACAGAAGGAAAGAACAAAAAGATATCATACACATTTCTTTTTGATTATTCAAAGAATTTAAAGAAACAAAGACATACCTGGTTCATCCTCTACTAGTCCTTCAACGTTTTGAAATCTGAACATTTTCTGCTGAGCAAGTGAATCTAAACAGATAAGTTAGTGAGATATGTTAAGCCTCCTCGTTGTTTCTCAAGAATAAGTATTAAAGGGTACAAAAAGGAAAAAATATCAAGAGTCTCCTTACGCTATTAATTGAGGAATGCTAATTCCAATGACAGTTTTAGGTCTCGAGAAGGTACAGTGGACAGCTTTATATGCCACTGGAAACGACTTTATAGTTCCAATAAACGCTTAACATTCCCAATTTGTTACCACTCCATTTTTCTAATTCCAAAACCGGAAAAGCATAGTATGATCACATTAAACCACTTTGATAATCCCATCCAATATAAAAAGAAATATTTAGCTTTGACAATCATTTTTGGAAAACTCATCACTAGAAGCAGACACCATAAGAGCATCTGCATTGGTGAGAGACCTAATGAGTCTCTCACTAATATAATATTATTATTTTTAATATTGTTTAATTTGAGAATCATATCACAATTTTTTGTCTCCATTGGTGAGAGACTCAATGGGTCTCTCATCAATATAATATTAATATTTTTAGTATAATATAATTTATCTTTTTTTAAAAAAATTATTTGAAATTAATTTTTTTCTAATTAGTATCTTTTACAAATATCAAATTACATATTAAATATATTTAATTTTTAAATTATTATATGCATTTATATCATCTATTATAATAATAATAAAAAAACAATAATAAAACTGTAAATGCTAATAATGCAATGTTATAAATTGTTTAAAACGAGAATTATATTCTCTTAAAATTAAAAATAAAATTACATAGGGTAAACTCATAATAAATAAAACTTAAAATGCTAGAAAACATAGATAACATATAAAATCATGATCAAATATATACTTTTTCCATATATGCTCAACCAAAGAAAGAAAGAAATGTTATGGCATGATATGTGAAAAGATAAAGAGATGGGTTCTATATATAGAGAAAAATAATAATTATATATAATTTTTACAATATTAATTTTTAAATTTTTTTAATTTTTTTTTGAATTTTCGTTTCTAATATTTTTATTATTATTTTAACTAAAACAATATTAATTTAATATTAATTTATTAATTAAATATAATATTTATATATAATTTAAACTTATGCATAATGGATTTTGTTAGATAGATAATTTTATTTTACAATTTATAAAAAAAAANTCTCCAAAGTCTCTCATATGAGATAATAATAAATAACAATATTATATTAAGTAGAAGCAAATTTTAATAAAAAAAAAGTAAGTGACTCTCTCAAGTTTTGAAAGACTCACTTATTATTATATTGTTTTTATTATTTTATTATTTTTTGAAAGATTTATTGAGAGACCATTGATGCTGATGGTCTTATATGCCACTGGAAACAACTTTATAGTTCCAATAAACGCTTAACATTCCCAATTTGTTACCACTCCATTTTTCTAATTCCAAAACCAGAAAAGCATAGTATGATCACATTAAACCACTTTGATAATCCCATCCAATATAAAAAGAAATATGTAGCTTTGACAATCATTTTTAGAAAATTCATCACTAGAAGCAGACACCATAAGAAGAAAAGAGATTACTCATTTCCTCTACCAACAAAGAGGGAAAACAAAATCCATGTAGTTATATAATTCTGTCTTTAAATCACAAAACCAGATGTTGACATAAACAAAGAAAGGTAAAATGAAATGATTCAAAACTGGCAAAGATCAGAAACTTTTTTGGGAAGCCTTGTCGACTTGTTCATTTTTATTCAGGTTTCATTTACATTTTTTTCTGAATTCTATTGATTTATATATCCTTTTTATTATATTTCTACATATCTTTTCTATTAACAATCATTTTAATCTTCTGAATTATGTTGATTCAATTATTAAATAATTTTCCCAAGAAATGTGTTTGTATCAAACGGATGGTTGAAGCAAAACATCAAACACAAATGAAAATCCAATTAATGTGGTTCGATTTTGAGTATGAACAGTTCGGTTTCGGGTAAAGAGATTTTGTACCCATATATAGATACTAGAAGTGTTTCGATTCGGTTTCGCTTCTTATCGATTTCGGGTCTCAATCATCAGAACCATTTAAAACCCAAAAAATCGGTTCTCTTATGGTTCTAGGTCGGTTCGGCTTTTTTAATTAGATCCGAAATAGTTGAAAATGTAATCGAATATCCAAAATGTAACCAAATACCAAATCTAATTTGGTCGAATTTGAGAGTAATATTGAATCAAACATCAGTTTTCTAATGAGCAGACAAAAAAAAATGAAACCTTTATTTGGTATAGATGATGATCATCATCAACAAGAAACCCAATTCTTATGAGTACTGATAATGGCTGAAAACAAACCTTGTGAAGAAATCACGTTTGGTGCTGATAACACTCGCTTACTATCCCTAAGATCTGCGACCGTCATTAATCCATCAGCAAGATCTTGAAGAATCGATAACACCTTCAATGTTTTTTTCATCTTCTACTCTTCTCCTTCACAAGATATCCTCCCTATTGAAACCGAGATCTCTATCGTCGAAGCTACACAACTGCCTCTTCTTTCATCTTCCTCAAATCACTAATTTTCAACGAAACGCTCCCAACATAACCCACAAGCTCTGCCCAGGCACTGATTGTCTGTAACCATTTCGCGTGTTTCCCATCGATCAATCCCGATTTTGCTAACCAGATGAATTGCTCGACGAAATAATACAATCCCTCGCCGCCGTATGCGATCACCAGCAAGAGGAGGTCGCTGTTCGAATCCCATCGCCCAAACCTAATTACATAAGTGTATAATCGGATCGACAAAACGATTTCACCTGTAGCGGTCACTCCAACGACAGAAAAATTGCAAGGATCTTGTTTAATTGTATAGTAAAATTATAAATTATAAATTTATATCAACCAAATATTTTTTTTTTTACATATTCTCCTTCTCTAAATTTTATTTATAATTTTTTTTTTAACTGTATAAGTTGGAAATATTGTATTTCCGTGAAGTATTTAATCAATTATTAATATTTTATGTATGAAGGTATTTGAAAAAAACATTGAAATGACAAATTTATTTAAATCACTTTAGATATTTAAATTATTTGAAATCTTTCTTGAACATTCTAATTTATTTAGAAATTGTAAAAAATTCCACCAAAACTTATTAAAAGGAATTTTGCTAAAATAAAATCTATAAATTTTTTAAAATAATCAAATATTTAAATATCTAAATATGTACAAATACAGATGAAAAGGCAATATTTAAATAGAGTCGTGTTGTGTAAACAAAAGAAAACCTAAAACAAAACAAAAGTCGTGTTGTGCAAATCATAGTTATCATGGAGAATAGGCGAGAGAGACAGAGACCGAGCCGTGGACAACGTCATAAACAGCCACCGCAAAATCCACCGGATAATCACCGGTGCAGATTTCNACGAAATAATACAATCTCTCGACGCCGTATGCGATCACCAGCAAGAGGAGGTCGCTGTTCGAATCCCATCGCCCAAACCTAATTACATAAGTGTATACTCGGATCGACAAAACGATTTCACCTGTAGCGGTCACTCCAAAGACAGAAAAATTGCAAGGATCTTGTTTAATGAGAAATTCCTTGAAATGACACAAAAAACTAGTTTTTATTCCAAAACTAGCATACACGCTCAAATTTGACATTCCTACCATTTTTCATTAACTAAGTGACCGTATTGCCCTCAGTCCAATAACAAACCTATTATTTCCAAACCATTATCTTTACTAATTGCCCAGTTTCGTCGATCTATTTCATCATCGATCATCTTCTCCGACGTTCTCTTTCAAGCAACTACATCAATCTGAGTCACCATCTACACCTGAGAAGTTTCGTTGGAAGAAGAAGAGAGATCGCTCGAAGAGCATCTCGTTTCTCACCCTGAAGATGTGGAAGCTCTACGGTCATTGATGAATGTAAGGATCAAATCTCAAAAGCTTGTAGAAGCGATAGAGGTGATCTATCGGTTGATAGAATTGGAACTAGAGGAGAAAGAGTGGCCAATTTTGAAAGCCAATATCTTTAGTCACAGTGGGGATCTAGAGTCTGCCAAGAGTGGATTTGAAGAGATCCTAGCCCATCCGCTTCGCGTGGAATCCTATCACGAGCTGGTTATGGCTTATTCCGAATCAGGTGATGATTTGAATGCGGTGTAGAAGAGAATTCAGGTGGCGATGGAGAGGTGCGAAAAAGAGAAGGATCGTAACGACCTTAGGGATTTCAAGCTGCTAGTGGCGCAGATTCGAGTCATCGAGGGGAAGTAGAATGAAGCTCTGAAGCTGTATCAGGAGCTTGTCAAGGAAGAGCCCAGAGATTTCAGGCCGTATCTCTGTCAAGAGCCCAGAGAAGCGGCGCGACGGTATGCAAGCTCTTCAAGATTTCGCTCCTGAATCCGCCGCCTCCGCTGAGAAGAAGGTAAGCCGGAGTTTCACAATCTCACAGGTTTATCATTCTCTGCTGATTTTGTGTTGGGTTAGTCAATTCTGGGTTTCGATTGATTAGCCCTTTTTCAATACTCGTAGCTGGAGAATCTATCAATGGTCGCCGAGGTTTGGTCGGATGAGCCTTCGTTGCAGCACGAGTCCACTACCCAGTTTAGGATTGATCTATCGATAGGTAAGTTTCATCTTCTTACTTCTTTGTTTTCCTGATCGATTTGACATACTCGAATGTTTCTTTGATTTTTGTGCTCTTATAATTTTCTCTAGAGGGTCCTCCTATCGACAAAGTGATACAATATGGAGTTGTGCCTCGCTTCGTTGACTTTCTTAAGAAGGACGATTTACCCAAGCTTCATATTGTAATCTCTGATTCCGATGTTCCATGTTTGTTTCTAGTTTGAGGCGGCTTGGGTTCTAACAAACATTGCTTCTCGGATAACAAATTCTAGAGATTATATGACTTGTTACTAAAATCCTAAGATTCTAGAGATTCGTATCATTTTTGTGTTATGATGCGAATGGTATGTCTGAGATTCTCGTGACTATCTCGAGAAGATGTTAGTTAAGGTTTTAAACAAATTGATATGATGACAACTTTTGATAGAATCTGCAGGCTTTTCTGATTACTAAGCACATATGAATCATATATGTGATCATATGGGTTTTTGATTAGGTAACTTTTTAAAGAAGATGGTGAAGCTGTGGTGAAATCAAGCATTGTTCAGTTGCCCAGATTGTCAGATTCAAGTAAGACAATTTTAGTATTGAAAAAAAATTGATTATGGGTTTGCTAGATGCAGCTCGGATATGAAAGCCTTCCCGAATCAAAAAATTATGAAAGCCTTCCCGAATCAAAAATACTAAATACATTGAAAAGTTTTAGAATTTTTAGAATTTTAGGAAGCTTTTCTAACATTTTCAGAAGTTTTTATAAACTTTTAGGAAGACTTTATTGAACATTTTTTTGTTGGTCAATCATTTCTCTTTTAGGAAGGCCTTCCTAAATGTTTATAGGAAGGCATTCCTAAATGTTATGACCATTGAAACTCACACTAACCTACTACTCTGAATCTAGGTTTCACAAAATCTAGTTCCTATTTTAGGAAATCGTCTTATACATTTAGGAACGCTTTCTTAAAATATGTTAAACTTTATAATGCAGCTTTTATGAGTTGTACCAACAAACAATAAGTAAACAAAATGTATATCCGAGCTGCATCCAGCAAACCCTTAATCAATACTAAAATTGTCTTACTTGAATCTGACAAGGTTTTCACTTGTAGTATTTCTTTGAATAAAAGTAATAATTCCAGTGATTCAGAATCTTAGATATTGGTCATTCTATAGATGTGAAGGTTTTAAACAAATTGATATGATGACAACTTTTGATAGAATCTGCATGCTTTTCTCTTGGTGAAATCAAGCAATGCTCAGCTGCCCAAATTATCAGATTCAAGTAAGACAATTTTAGTATTGAAGAAAATTGATTATGGGTTTGATGGATGCAGCTCAGATATACATTTTACAAGGATCAGCTAAGTTATATATTTTACAATGACCAGCTCAGATATCGAGACGTTTTAGGAAGTTTTTCATATGTTTTAGGAATGCTTTCCTGACTTTTTATTCTGACATTCTGAACACGATTATTCTCTTATTTTTGTGGTTTGATTGTGATTATTAGTCTATTTAAACTATATACCACATGATATTCTGGTTATTTTGTGATCTACTAAAAAGAATATACTAATTTAGTTACATGTAAAAATTTAAGAAACAATCATATATATTTAGAAAGGCCTTCCTGGAATCGACACAAACGTGTTTAAGACTTTCACAAACAAGTCATAAGTCTGAAATGAACTTGTAGCCTTCAAGTATTTTTTTCTGCACTAGCAATAACGTTGAATGTGGAGAACTGGTTTATCACAAATAATCATTATGGATCATCTTCGATTTTGTACAACAAAGGAAGACGTGTAATCTTAAAAGAGAATGAATCCTCCATATTTTTTTTATCGCAAAAGTGCATTATAAAATCTATTAAAAATGGTTATTAAAGAAGCTAAATAAGTAAGACGACAAGTTATTCACAAACACACAACATTTTGAAAAGTATGACAGTGTAATGTTTAACTGTAATTCAAAAATTTTTTTTAAAGATTTAAGAACTTTTTTAAACTTTTAGAGCGACTATACTATTTTTTTTGAGTCAAACATAAACTTCATTTAAAACTTAGAAATGTCCAACTAAAGAGTTTTTAGCAAAGAGAGACAAAATTAAGAAGGCCTTCCTGAATTTGAAATTTAGAAAATATTCTTAATGTTTTAGGAAGATATTCCTGAAATCATCCTAATAATAAAAGAATCATGCTTACTCTCAAGTGGGACACCAAAATCCATTACTAACTCATGGAGAGAACATATGCTCATAGTGAACAAATGAACTCATGTGATAGAATAGGAAAACTGATATATCTTAGAATTGTTTCCTTAATATAGAGAATTTACCTATACAATAACTCAAATTTTAAAAAAACTGATATATCTAGAATTGTTTCCTTAATTTAGGGAATTTAGTAAGTCTTTTTGAATTTGTAGGAAGCATTTTTACAAATTTAGGATAGGCTTCCTATATATGTTAGTGTTAGGAAAGCATTCCTAAATGTGTATAACGACTTCTTAAAGTTGAATTGTTGTTTAAATAGTTTATTGAAGAAGCTAAAGTAAGATGACAAGTTATTCACAAACTCAAAATATTTTTAAAACTATGACAATCTGATGTTTAGCTGTTTACATGGTTTGATTTTCTTAACATTCACGAAGACCTAAAAGATCATGAATCCTTCCTGAAAATTAGGTTGTCCATCCGAAATCGAGAATGCAGGGAATGCAATTTAACTCTGACGCTTGCTCTCAAGTGAGACACTAGAATCAAAATTTCAAGTGAGACACTGAAATCAGAAACACAAATCAACTGATAAAGTATGGTGGAGAATGAACATCTTATGGAAAAAAATATCTATTAAAAATTAGGAAAGCCTTCATAAAACAGTGAAACTGATTCATTAACATTGCGAAACACTAAACACTAAAGATCTTCCTAATTTATTTTCTTACAAATTTAAGAAGACTGTTCTGAGACTTTCAGAAACTGATATTTGGGAAGCTTTTCCTAAAAATATAGAAATCATTCATAATGTGTATGCAGATTAAATGTTGAAGCCAACATTCACGAAAAAGCATTTTGCCTTCACCTAGTCTGTGACAAATATGTCAACACAATATGACAATTAAAAGATTTAAGATATTATGAATCCTTCACGAAAAAGCATTTTGCCTTTCGCCTTCCTAAAGTATTATGAATGCTTCCTAAAAATTAAGATTGACTTCCCAAATCAAAAATTCAGGAAGTGTTTCTTAATTACTTATTCCCACAAGCTGAAAGATGCAATGCAATAGAATTTGTATGAATCAAAATGACCTCATATGAATGTCTTCTTAAAAAAATGAATGTCTTCGTAAAACATTTAAAAGAGGATTTTTATGCTTACAACAACTTATATTTTTATTATATTACCTTCATTGGTTCTAGATTAAGATCGACATACTCGCATAATACATCAAACAGAATATCCATCCACTATAACATACAAGAGAAAAATATATTTTCACTTACTATTCCAGACTCTTAATGAAATAAGGAACCGGTTCAATTAGCTCTAGGGATTGCTACATAAAATGATATTTTGCAACCTCTTCCTAATCATGTAGAAATCCTTCCTAATTCGCTTGCAGATTCTTCTTTATTCACAAACATCATGCGAGCACCACAACCTCACCTGGGAGGCAGCCAAATGAAGTGATAACACACAAAAACATGATGATTATGGTGGAACATAGATATCTAACTTCTATAGAATAATTACAGTAGAACATCCAAGAGTAGGAGCAATCAATGTCTCTCACTGTAAATCGAGAAAAACCTTTGTTATACTTTTCTAAGCAGGTTCTACTGTGGGTGATATTCACGTGCTAACTAATAAGATCAATGTTTTCTAGGTAAGGAAATGCATGCATTTCGGATGGAAAAACCTTCTCATCTGAGCTCAAAAATTCTTACAAATGTAGGAAAGTCTCACTAAATCTTATGTTAATCACTACTTCACCGAATAAGCATCTAGGAGATCTTTCTAAAATTTTAGGAATACCTTCCTAAATGTTTAGAATTTTTTTTTAATGTTTATGAAAACATTCTTAAAATATTTAAAAAATCTTTCTAAATTCTTAATAAGACCTAAGACCTTATTAAAATTTGTTTAAATGTTTCCTAAATATATAGAATTGTTTCCTTAATTTAGAGAACTTTAGGAAGCTTTCTTGAATGTTTAGGAATCATTTTGTACAAACTTATGATTCCTAAATCGTATGTTATTACTAAAGCGAATAAATATTTAGGAAGTCTTTCGAAACTTTTAGTTAGTATTTCTAAATTTTTAGTAAGACCTTACTAAAATTTGTATGATTTACCCATAAATATCTAGAATTGTTTCCTTAATTTAAAGACTTTAGTGAGTTTTCTTGAATTTGTAGGAAGCATTTGTACAAACTTATGATAGGCTTCCTAAATATTATTTTTTGTTTTTTTTACAAAGTAGGAATGACAATATGTCCATAAACGGTATGTGATGAGCTGAGGAGGAAATTGTAGTTTGAAAAAAGAAGTAAGCTAACCATAGACAGGTAAATTTACTCTTATATTTACATCCTTCTTTAGAGAAAATGATTCAAAAAGTGTTTTAAATTTCTTAGAAAAAAATCTTCCTAAATATGTTTAAATCCACTTGTTTCACAAAAACAAGTTTATACATACAAAATATATGAAGTTTACTAGTTTTATTAATGTTTTAGAAAGATTTTCTAATGTTTTAAGAAGTGTTCATAAACATTTAGGAAGTCTTTCTAAGTTTCTAGGAATGCATTCATAAAAATTTGGAAAACTTTCCTAAAATTTTTTGAATGTTTAAAGAACTTTCGTTTTTTTAACGTGAATATTTGATAACTTCTTAAATGGTGAGACGAAGTGAGCACATAAATATTTAATATCGAAATGCAAGACGTTAAGAAAATATTATTTTGACTGAAAAGTAGAATCGTGTCAAAGACGACAAACAACTTGATTCATCAAAGAGAATAAGGATGATTTTAGCTATAAAGTGTTTAGCCGTTTAGGGACCACAATTTAAAAAAGATTCCTTGCAAGTATTGAAACTCTCTGGAATCGAAGACCTCATGTTCTCCATTTCTTGAAGGGTACACTGCAAAAGAAACAATGGGGGTTTCTGGTGAAGAAGATGGTAGCACACAAGCTCTGTCTTCTTGATCCAGCTCACTCAATTTACACACCCAGCTCACTAAATTTCCACATCAAACGATGGATTCCATGAGGGTTCTAGAATCAAACATCATGCACTCAGAACAATAATATGGTGTTCACGGTTTTTTCCAGAAAACTGCAAGAACTAAGATGCATCAATGGCTACATACAACACAACTTGAACAGTCAATAAACACAATATGGTTATAGCTGATCCAACTCACTTAGTCTCCACGTTAAACAACAGATTCCGCGAGGGCTTTCGAATCAAACATCATGCATCATCAAGTATACAACAACATGAGGAATTCAATAAGTGAAACAAATAGACTAAGAATTCCAACTCTTAAGAGGGAAGAAAGTAAGGATCCCAAGGACAAGAAGGGCATAGCCTTGAGAGCTATCTCCTTCCACAAATAGTGCTATGTATTTCCATGGTACTCTATCAAATGCGTTCGGTGTATAATCGAACCGATCTCTCCTTCCTATACCACGATCTGCATTATCTTCATCACCTTCATCTCCTGGAAGCTGAGCATACCGTACTGAAGGAATTTGGTGGGTTTTAACTCTTTAAGACTGTCAAATTCCTATTGCCACAAGATCATGCTTATTGAATCTATGTCCTCAGATCAGGGATTTACCTGGTGATTAGCAGCGGAATGAGTAGGTAAAACGAGATCTGCAGCGCCTTAGATGCTGCGCCTCTATAGCTAGTCCACACGCACACAAGACTGGATCAGGGATGCTAGTGCCTCTAGGAGCTTCTGAGTTTCTTACTTGACGGCTAGGGCAAGTTCCTTATTTGATTTCGTGGCTCTGACTTGTATATATAGGAGTCAAGCACGAAATCCCATAAACCCTCGGATTTAACCGGTTTAAATTCAGTCATTAATTTAAACCCGATATCATTAATCCCGAGTGGTGTCGATCGACACCAATAGGTGTGTCGATCGACACCCTCATATAAACTCAATATCAACGTGTGACAATCACACATTGATGAGATCATTACTTTAATGATCATTCCCAGTATTCGTTATCCAGTTTGCTTAGGTGTGTGACCCTATAGGATCATATGATGCTGGCAATGAGTTCACAACTCATAAGTTATAAGCGGCTTCTAGCAAAGCATTATAATTACCCAGCATCACATGATAGTCTTATCTCGATTTCACAACTATATCAGAGTGTATACAAGTATGATCTCCAGGACATTCCCTTCAATCTCCCACTTGTACTGGAATCAACATATTCCAATAATCCCTTTGTCTCTATATCTCGATTCAGTATAAGGCAAGAGGTCGTGTCATCCTTATAAAGCCAAATAATGTTTATCGAACTCTGATTTGTACTGATAAAAACAAACGACTGACTTTCAGCTCGTTCGAGTGTGGCCACACTTTCCCTCAGTACCAAATATTCAATAGGCCCAGAGATATTTATCTCCCGTTATATGGGAGGGACAAATTACATCTTGTTCCATCCCCTGTTCCCTAAGCACTTCATGATATGCCCAATCAATGTCTTAATAGTCACCAGTTACGGATGACGTTTGACAAAGTCAAAGCAGACCAATTCATATGCAAGAAATCATAATGAACTCAGGTCTAAGGACTATACTCTATAGTCGTAATGAGAGACTCATATGACACTCATATAACAATTTTGTTGAGTTCTCATTGGCGGGTCATGTCCGATACTGTGTTCTCAACACATATCTATGTGATTGACTTTGATACCCCTATCAATGACACCATGAAACTTGGTCATCAGTCACATCACATACTAATCTTACGCGGTCATTAATGTCCCAATTTAATGACCTTCGACCAGGGACCTTAATAACTTATGACATTTATAACGTATAGAGTTTCATGATCAAATCACGCATTTGATGACCTATAAGAATGTCTCAAATTATTTTGGGACTATTATTTAATTATCTAATTATGCAATTAAATAATACTTAAATAATCTTATTGAATAAAACATAACCCAAGTATGTTTACATGAACACCAAAACAAAATAAATAACTCCCACTCAAACTAAGATTACTGCTCAAGAAATCTAATTCCCATTGCAGCAACATGACTCTCATGCTTAGGCCGTGGGAGTGGCTTGGTCAGAGGATCAGCAACATTATCGTCCGTCGGAACTCTGCTGACCCTCACATCACCTCTCTCGATGATCTCTCGTATCAAATGATATCTTCTCTCGATGTGTTTGGACTTCTGGTGTGATCTGGGTTCCTTTGCTCGAGCTATGGCCCCATTGTTGTCACACAGCAATGCCACAGGCTCAGATATGCTAGGAATCACACCAAGTTCAATGATGAACTTTCTGATCCAAACAGCCTCCTTTGCCGCTTCTGAAGCAGCAATGTACTCAGCTTCGGTCGTGGAATCCGCCACGGTGCTCTGCTTGGAACTCTTCCAACTAACTGCACCGCCATTCAGACAGAAGACATAACCAGATTGAGATCGGGAGTCGTCTCTGTCCGTTTGGAAACTAGCGTCAGTGTATCCACTCAGCACAAGCTCATCACATCCACCGTACACCAATAACTTATCCTTAGTATTTCTTAAATACTTCAGAATTGTCTTGACGGCAGCCCAGTGATTCTCACCGGGATCAGATTGGTATCGGCTCGTCATGCTCAAAGCACAAGCGACATCCGGACGTGTACATAGCATGGCTTACATGATAGATCCTATTACATAAGCATAAGGAATCCTACCCATACGCTCTCGCTCCGCAGGTGTCGAAGGACACTGCTTCTTGCTGAGAGTGATGCCATGTGACATCGGAAGCAAGCCCTTCTTGGAATCATGCATATTGAACCTGTGTAAGACCTTATCGATATAAGTGTCCTGACAGAGTCCAATTAGCCTCTTCGATCTATCTCTATAGATTCTTATTCCAAGAATGTATGCGGCTTCTCCCATATCCTTCATCGA
>JAHZTW010000002.1:21642038-21704788 GCA_020283515.1 Alliaria petiolata
AACGCAGCGTAAAACACTAAGTGTCGATCTATTGATCGACGTTCCGGAAATCGTTGTGTCGATCGACACCAAGCGTGTGTCGATCGACACGCGTCGATCGCCGTCGGTTCAATTGGATTGAACCGGATTGGTACGATCGGACTAATCGGAATTAATCGATTTCATCACGTTTAAACCGGTTAGCTGGTGTCGACCGACACAAGGGTTGTGTCGATCGACACATGCGTTAAACCGAGACCGGTTCAATTGGATTGAACCGAAATTGATTGGTTTAATCGGGTTAAACATACAACGTCTCAATATTCGATTTAAACATCATATCTCTCCTCAAGAAGTATCCTTTCTTATCAAACCAATCTCCCCAACCTTCTCTCAATGGCGATACCCTCTTACCCGATTTCAGGAGCAACGCGTCTTCCACACTCGAAACCTCAACGATCTTCCTCCGAATCGATTCGTCTAGAGGAACATCGTCAGATCCAAACGCAGCTTTACTCTTCTCCACCGAACTCGAATCATCAGATGCATTTCCTGATCTGATACTGAAACCTGTGTAATTGTAATCCCATTCGTCGATCGATCGTTTATTGAAAAGCTCTTCTGATGACTCCATCAACGTGATCGAAGTAAAACCCAGAAGACCAGGCTTTGTTCCGATTAAGATACACTTCCTGCTCTTTCTCCGCGTCCTCATTCTCATCTTTCTCTTTCGATACACCATTAAGGCATAGAGTATACGGTCGCGGTCTATGTAATTGGATTGGGAAAAGAGAGTATAGATGTCTCTGCCACCGTCGTCGTCCGAGATATTCGTCGTCGGCGGTGTTCGTCGAAGATGTTCGTCGGGAAATTAGGGTAAGTGGTCGGCGTCGAGAGAGTGAGTTCTTTTTTTTTTGTTTTAGAAGACAGGGGCAAAATAGGCCAATCACATTTAAAAATGTTAAGGTTGGCCATTTTTAAGCGTGTATGGTATTTTTGACCTAAAAACTTGTTTTGTGGTATTTTTGAGAATTGCTCTTTAATTTATAGTAAAATTATAAATTATAAATTTATATCAACCAAATATTTTTTTTTACATAATCTCCTTTCTAAATTTTATTTATAATTTTTTGTTTAATTGTATAAGTTGGAAATATTGTATTTCCGTGAATTATTTAATCAATTATTAATATTTTATGTATGAAGGTATTTGAAAAAAACATTGAAATGAAAAATTTATTTAAATCACTTTAGATATTTAAATTATTTGAAATCTTTTTTGAACATTCTAATTTATTTAGAAATTGTAAAAAATTCCACCAAAACTTATTAAAAGGTATTTTGCTAAAATAAAATCTATAATTTTTTTAAAATAGGCAAATATTTAAATATTTAAATATATACAAATACAGATGAAAAGGCAATATTTAAATGGAGTCGTGTTGTGTAAACAAAAGAAAACCTAAAACAAAACAAAAGTCGTGTTGTGCAAATCATAGTTATCATGGAGAATAGGCGAGAGAGACAGAGACCGAGCCGTGGACAACGTCATAAACAGCCACCGCAAAATCCACCGGATAATGACGGTGCAGATTTCATCAACTCTAGCCCTGTTCGTTTGCCAGACGCCTGCGGCTGTGGCTACGACTTGCGACCAGCCGCAGCGTTTGGTCGCATCAATTGCTGTTCGTTAGACAGCCGCGCATCTGGTCGCAGGTCGCAGCCGCAGGTTTGTTCGTACGACAGAGGCGGTTGGTCGCAGCATCTGATCGCATGTCTGTTCGTTTATCAGACGCTGCGTCCTGCGATAAGTTTTTTTATTTTTTTTAAAAAATTCAAATTTTAGTTTTTATACATTTGTAATTTTATATTTTTATAGTTTGAATATAGTATACATTATTCGTGATAATTGTTTTATTTTTAGTTAATTAGTAATCATTTTTTATTACACAAAAATAAGAAATCAAGTCATAAAAACTAAATTAAGCAAAATAAGAAACCAAGTCATATAAATTAAATTAAACAAAAATAAGAAACCAAGTCATAAAAACTAAATTAAGCAAAAATAAGAAAAATCATAATAATTTTTTATTACACAAAAAAACTAAATTAAACAAAACTAAATTAAACAAAAAAACTAAATTAAACAAAAAACTAAATCCTCCATTTTGCTTTCCATACTCCAAATGTCCGCTCAATCACGGAACGCAGACCCGAATGCTTTCTGTTAAACAACTCCCGACTGTTTGTTGGTGGTCCTCCTCTAGCAAATTGATCAAGATGATATCATATGTATATGTATATGCGCAAACAGAGTGAAGACAGAAAAGCAAAGATCTCTGCAAACAATGTGTCATTAAAAAAGTTTAGCAAAGAAGAATGGAAACTGAAACAAAACAGTTTCTAGAGATACCACTCCTAATCCCAAGCCAATCCTAGACCAATCTAGAGCTATCAACAGAGCTCTAGAGCTACCACGAATCTCAGCAAAAAAGCAAAACCAGTGAACTAAGTTTGCTCTTACATGACTCATGTTAATTGCGGATAAGGAAGAGCAAAGTGAGATTTGAAGTAACTTATCAGAACAAAACAAGATGACCCATTTGAGTATAGGCTCAGAGACACACACACAAATATGCATCAAGATGTATAGCTTACGGTTCCATGAGACAAAACAGAGAAGTTGCAAAACACGTAAACAATTCAAAGACAAAGTAATTGAAACACAGAGAAATCGAAATCAGATTGAAACACAGAGAAACGAAATCAGATTGATGAATCAAAGGCAAACACACAAAACCCACATCACTGAGACAATAGAGAAAACGAAAATGCCCAAACCTGAGAAGAGAGCTATCGGCGAAGAGAATAAGCAAAGGAATCGGCGAAGAGAAGAAGCAAAGGAAGAGGCGAAGAGAAGAAGAAAAGGAAGAGGCGAAGAGAAGAGAGTATCGGCGAAGAGATGAGAGTTAACGGCGAAGAGAAGAGAGTTCGGCGAGGAGAAGAGAAGAGAGTTCGGCGAGGAGGAAGAGAAGAGAAGAGACGAGGAGAAGAGAGAAAGAGCTTTTAGGGTAAATGGCATTTTTTGTAATTAGAAAAAAATTAACAAGGGTATTTTGTCTTTTTACAGATCAATCGCAACATTTTAAGACGCACCGCTGAATTTCTCCGGCGGCCAAAAAATATTGAACGCAGGTCGCAGCGTTCAGTCGCTGCGTTTGGTCGCAGGAGATGCGTCACACAAACGAACACGGACTGAACGCTTGCCGCAGCCGCAGCCTCCTGCGGCAGGCAAACGAACAAGCTCTCTATGGCAGATGCGATCCTCCACCACATCCTCTCCTTTCTTCCCATCGATCTCGCAATCAGAACTTCCGTCTTGTCCAGACGATGGAGGCATGTCTGGTGCGAGACACCTTGTCTCAACTTTCAAACGACACCTCAAGGGATAGACCAAACCTTAAATTCATACAGGGCTCCGAAAATCACAGACTTTTGGTCTTTGTATGACCCATTCTATTGTCACTGCACCCCAGATTGATAGCTGGGTCGAGTTCGCTGTGTCCCGCAATGTGGAGAAGTTGACTCTGACCGGTGGTCATCTTTATCGTCGCGAGGCTTATCATTTCTCGGATTCCTTCTATCGTAGTTCCTCCTTAACGCATCCCACAATGGTGGGCTTTTATATGATTCCCAGATGCACAGTGTCTTGGAGTTCCCTGAGGAACTTGACATTGAGTTTCTGTTATCTCTATGATGAATGCAGTGCTAATATTCTGTCTGGCTGTCCAAAGCTCCAAAGCTTGAAACTGCTTCACTTTGCTGGTTTACTTGAGCGTCTTGATCTGAGGAAATCACCGAGTCTGACAATATTGGAGATAAATCGCCGGTTACAGAGTTCAGGGCCAATGATTGTAGCCCCGCACATCCATTATTTGAGTTTGGAATGCTCTGAGGAACCATCTACTTTAGTTGATGTCTCCTCTTTGGCCGAAGCTAGCCTTGACATTCGCATGGCTAGCTTCCGTCCTTTGGGGTTTTGTTTACTTCAAAAGGCTTGTTTTCTTCAAAAGGCTGGTTCTCTTCAGACCATGGTGCTTAAGATGCTAAGAAGAATTGCAAAACGTAGAGAGGCTTACTTTTTGTTTTGGGGGAACCCTTCTTCAGATTATGTCTCTCGCCGAGCTCCGTGGTATTCCTGATATAAGATTGGAATCACACCAAACTTATTTTCACGAGATGATCGAGAGTTGACAAGCTTTTTGGATGGATGGAACCAAGCAACTGGTTGTGGAACTCTCTTTACTTGATTAGATGATGGATTCGAAGTGGATTGGGATGGGATCCAATCTGCTGGCTGTGCAACTCTCTCAGAAAAGATCAATGGATGAATGGATGGGGGTGGATCGAAGAACGCCACTCAAGAGTGTGAAAGCCCTTGTGATGAGTTCACAAACCTAGTCTCAAGGAATCGCACACAAGAGACATAGATTCAAACGTTTACTAAGTGTAGAAATCAATCTAACTTAGGGCATGACTGGTTTAAACGCAGCTGTTGCGGTTGCGGCTGCGGGAGTTTGCGCAAGCGAACAATTGTGGTTAACAGCGTTATTAAGAGGGTTGTACGACTGGCACAACGGTTAGAAACAGGTGCATTTGCGTGATATTTACGACTGGTTAACTTGCGGGTGTAATAGCGGTTAAACAATAAATTAACAATATAAACAAATTTTATAACTATAAAAAAAACTATAAAATTATTAATTAAACATAATTAATTATAAAAATGTTTACTTTTATTTCTCAATTTTTTAATTTGGATGAAAGTTATGATTTTAATAGAAAATTTGTTTTTTTTTTTGTATGGAGATGTTAGATGAAAATAATTTTAGTTATTATATATACATTAGTGATGAAGAAAATATTTATCAAAATAATTTGAATTTATAGATCTTATACATATAAAATTATGAAAGATTGTTAATTAATATTAGTTAAAAATATCAAATTTATTTATTTATTTGTAATTATAATATTCAAATCTTATTTTTAAAAAAATTTCTTATATATACATCTTAATTTTAAATAAATTTTGTGTTTTTTTTAATTTTTATTTTTTTTAATTATCCACCCGCAATCGCCCGCAACCGCAAATGCTAGCTGGAAGGAGCTTTTGATTTTGAGCGACACAAAGCAGTTCGAAGCGGTAGAAAGCGTTTTGTGTGATTGTTACCAAACGCCAACAACCGCTACTACCCACAAAAGCTGCGTTTGCGGGTGCTAGCGGGAGAACCAATCAAGCCCTTAGATAAACAAAACAAAGCCTAAGCTTTTAGAGAAAACTCACTTTTATATTTTCAAAAATTCAATGTATATACAAAATGATTACAAAGAGAGCTTGTATAAGCTCTTGCAAGGTCAAACCATTAATGTACAAAATCATAAAAATAGGAAATTAAGATATGCAAAATAAATGAGAAAACTAGGTGATAACGTGCGCACTGCGCATGATGAAAAATCAATAAAGAATTTTATTAAAGATGATTTTAAAATTGTTTAAAATAAAAATAACTTAATGAGTTATATATAATAAAGAATTTTATTAAAGATGATTTTGAAATTTTTTAAAATAAAAATAACTTAATGAGTTATATATATATATATATGAATAATATGTATGGATATCTATTAAAATAAGCTTCTTACTTTTACAGTTTTTTTAATCATTTATGTTTTTTATAATGATTTTTGAACTATCTACACATTCTCATTTTCAATGTGAGACTTTTTAAAACATACTCATATTTATTAATCATTTGAGTAATTTATATAAATGATAAAAATTGGAATTATAACAGATGTATAAAAGAATATATATATTTTTTACTATATGGATATTGTGATGATTTTTTTTTTTACAAAACAAAGTTTAAACAAAAATAAGAGAAGAAATATGGTGTTTAAAAAAATAATTAGTATGATATATTTTTGGTAAAAGAATAGAAAGAAAGACAATATCTTCATAAATTAAATGATGTTTTCTTCATAAAGAAAGAAAATATTTATAATATTATTTGTTTTTAACATATTAAACTATTTTAATATTTCGAATTTTTGATATAATATTTTTAACTTGTTATCAAGTTTAAATATTTATATTATTTGTTAATTTATATGGTTCTATTAACAAATCACATTAAACCAAACAAATATTTATAAATATCGATGACTATTAAATCAAACTTCTTGCTTTTACAGTTTTTTTTATCATTTATATTTTTTTATAATGATTTTTGAACCATCTACACATCCTCATTTCCAATGTGTGACTTTTTACAACATACTCATATTTATTAATCATTTGAGTAATTTATATTCATTTAAAAAAATTGGAATTATAACACATGTATTAAGAAATATATATATATTTTTACTATATGGATGTTTTGATGATTTTTTTTTGTTAAAACCTAAATTTAAACAAAAATAAGAGAAGAAATATAGTGTTTAAAAAAATAATTAGTATGATATATTTTTGGTAAGAAATAGAAAGAAAGAGAATATCTTCATAAATTAAATGTTAAATTATGTATATATAAATAATATAAGGAAATTGATGTCAAAAAAAGATATAAAAAAATTAGTCATAAATTATATCTTCATAAATTAAAGAGATGTTTAAAGTAATAAATGGTTAAAGAGATATAATATAATTAGTCTAATCACAAAAGGAAATTTGTATTAAAATAATAAGAGAATAAATGTGGTGATGACACATAAGCAAAATGGCACCACCGTAAATAGTTCAAAAAGTAAGCCTACTCTTTAAAAATGTTTCTTAATTAATATATAGGGGATAACAAATAAATGTTGACGAGCTTGTGTGCCTTCATTAGTGGGCGAGCTTCTTGCCTTCAAAAATATCCCAATTAATGTTGCTAGCTGGTGGATCATTATTCTTGATATGAAGAAGAATCTAGACGCCTTTTTGTATTTGATTATAGAGCTTCTACACGGTGGCATGATCATTGAGCAATCTTCTAGTTGAATTAGAATATTTTAATTTGGAAAGCTCGTGAATTGCTGAATAAAGAGATATCCTCCTTTGGGCTTGTAAACATCTATACTCATATCTTCTCGTCTTGGACAAACTCCTTTTGATGAGTTTTTAATTTTTGATATTGTATCAATTCCTTTCCCAATGCTTAATGGTATTCCTTTCCCAATGCTTAAGGTCCAAACTTTGACTGTTAAGACCAAGTTTGCAAGATCTGTTATTCCTGGTATAGCGAGGTTACTACAAAATTCACCTGGATTAAAGAAGCTTATAGTACACGCAACAACCTTTGGCACTATACATGATAAGGACGTGGACCGCTATTTGGATTTACAAGGCTTGAATTCAGTTAAATGTGGGAGATCAAAATATGAGGTGTTTCCTACCTCAAATGACATCTATTCAATGTCGGGTTGTATTGATGCAACATTGAAACTTTTGGCTTCGTTCATGGAATTGGTGCTGAGAAATGCCAAGACACTCGAGACGATGGTTGTATGGTTGGGAGGTACTTACTTTAATGATGAACAATGGGTTGAAGAGCTGCTTCGGATGGTTGCAACACTTTCTCACAACAATAATGTCTCCATTGTGCTCAAACGACGCAATTGCTAAAAATATTCGCATCATTATTGTTTTATACAACCATATTTATAGTATACTTATCTGGAACTGGAAGTACTATTGACTAAGCACACACAGGCAAATGCCAAGTTTGTAGCTCACATTCTTTGGTAACAGCTGCTGGTCGTCCCAAGTATAAAACAGAAATATTTAACTTTGTCAATCCCCTATATATTAATTGAGAAATATTTTTAGAGAGTAGACTTATTTTTTGAAATATTTACAGTGGTGTCATTTTGATGATGTGTCATCACCACACTTATTCTCTCATTATTTTAATACAAATTTCCTTTTTTGATTAGACTAATTATATTATATGCCTTTTATCCATTTATTACTTTTAATATAACCAAAAAATTATGTTTTAATTTTTGGATTATTTAAAATCGAATTTTAGGTTATGTGATAATTTATGATATACATCATATTACACAATACATTTCTTAAAAATGAATAAAACAATAGCTTTAAAAATATTATTTAATGAAATATAATTTATACACAATTTATGATATACACAATACCTTTTTTTTTATTAAGTAGAAAATATATTTACAATAAAAAAGGCTTTGATATGTGTGATTTTAATTAAAAAAAAATTATAACAAATTAAAAATATAATTTAGTTTACAATAAAAAATACTTCGATATGTGTGATTTTAATAGATATCTATATTTATAAATATTTTTTTTTGTTTATATGGTTTGTTAATAGAACCATATAAATTAACCAAATAATATAAATATTTAAACTTGAAAACAAGTTAAAAATATTATGTCAAAAAGTTGAAATATTAAATTATATTATTCACATATATATAAAACTGATTAAATTATTTTTATTTTAAACAATTTCAAAATCATCTTTAATAAAATTATTTATAGATTTTTCATCCTGCGCATGACGTAGGTTATCACCTAGTTATTATATTGTTAGAAAACTCACCATAGCATAACCTTAAGAAGGAAAGAGATTACTCATTTCGTCTAGCATCAAAGATGGGAAATATAAATCAAGTAGTCATAAGAAATTTATCTTTAAATCACAAAACCAGATGTTCACATAAACAAAAAGTAAAATGAAGTTTTGAAGGCTGGTTCATTTTGAAACTTGATTTTCCTTTCTGTCGACTTGTTCATTTTGATTCGGGTTTCATTTACTTTTTTTTTTTTCTGAATTCTATTGATTCAATCATTATATATTTTCTAAGAGGGATGTGTGTATCAAACGGACGGTTGAAGCAAAATATCAAACCCAAACCTTTAAACTTAATCATTATGAAAAACCAATTAATGTGGGACAAAACATTAGTTTGCTCCCCAAATAATGTTAAATGCCATGTAAATGAAAATCTGACAGAAAATAAGAAATCCCAAACTAAAGAAAACATAAAACACATAGATAGAGCACAAATGATGCTCCCCATTGCTTTCACTATCCCTTCGCAGATGGAGTAGAGATTCTTGACTTGAGGTGCTTTGCATCGTTAAGATTAAGATCCTCTACATAGTCTACAAAGGTGTAAACTCTACCACGAGTCTCAAGCGCTTCCAGGTCAGCTCCAAAACCTTGGATTTCAACACTTCGGAGAGTGTTTCTTTCCGGATTGAAGTAGAAAACATAAAACGGTTTACATGTATAGTCCATCGACAAAACAATTTCACCTGTAGCTGTCACTCCAACGACAGAAAAATTGCAAGGATCAACGATTTTACTCTCCCACAAAGTGTAGACATGTTTCGACCATTCTTGTTTCTCAACATCTTCAAGAACATGCATACACAACTTAAGGGTACGCCTTCCATCAACGGTAGCATACTTCCAATTAACCCCAACTAATGTACCCTTATAGTTTATCAACTTAGTAGTATCTTGGTTCTTACGTAAGCATTCCGCGTTGATAAACTTCTTGAATTTCTCAGACCTAAGATCAAAGCAAACTATGAAACAACACAATGCACCACTGTCGCAAGCTAAATAATATATAACCCCATTGATGCATATCCCGTCAGACCCAGACCTATTGTAAAAAGGACAATGGTTCTTCCTCCTCCACCTCAGTTTTCTAGTTTTTAATGTAAGAACTTTATGACGATCCCTTTCATAACAGAATGGATAAACCTCGGTCAATACCTTGAATTTCTTGTCGATCGGATCAAACCCTAAAGTGCCTCTCGACGTTCTGTAAATTATCTGTTCAGGTAACCTCTCGTAGTGTCCCGTGATAGGGTTACATATCATAGGACTTGAATCGTTTCTTTCCTCTGGGAACTGCATCATATAGAAATACATCAAACCAGAGGCATAGCTAGAATTTGTTCGGCATATGTCTTCAGAGAACTTTGTATGAAAATCGGCAGTTACTACCAGAGGCGACTTGTCATATGGATTCTGAGGCGACGAGAAGAAGAGCCACTGACAATCTTGTTTGACTGCGAATAAGAGACGCGGACGAGCTGAGGACCTGGTCAGGAACAGCTCTGTGAAATCTGGACTGCGAAGAATGGAACCCCATAGCTTCGACAGGCAACGAAACCTAGCAACTGACTTCGCCCGCAATCTCGAGAATATCTCGGTAATGAGATCATTCGGCAAGGGTTCAATGTTTTTTCTTCTTTTCATCAAATTGGAGGAAGGTTTATTGCCTTGGGACATTGATGGCTTGTTTTGTAAGAAAGCTTGTTCTCACTGGATTGTTTTACAGCGGAAGGATGAGAAGAAGATTCGAGGCTTGCGTGAGAAAGTAAAATTAGGGTTTTGCTCTAGATATATTAGTACAAGATAATTTTTTTTTTCTTTTTTTGGTGGTTAAACTAAATAATACAAAAGATGAAGAGGCAATTGGGTAAACAACCCAATTTCAGACATAAATTAGAGGAACCACGTATTCTTATGAGGCCCAAACATGAAATTAATTTACCATCAAATCGGACGTGTTTGCCCCACGCGCCAGATCCATCTTGAAACGCCTTTTCTTACTTTAGTCATTATGAGTAGAGAAGGTTGAGTATTAAATTATCTTAAAACAAATGTGGAAAATATAATTTTCTCTGCACACGCTTGGTCTTCACTACCTCTATTTCTCATCCCGTCTTTTAGAATGTATACATAACTCTTTAATAACTCAATACTATTCTATAAATAAATATGAATATGTACATATTATATTAAACATCTACATATATACGAATATATACATAATTTATATGTTTATTATCGAATATATATCTATGATATGACTTAACATTGCAAGTTTTAAATTGAACATAATTATATTACATAATTATATGGACATTCCAAAAACTTTATATGTCTATAATCGAATATATGTTCATAATACGACTTAACATTGCAAGTTTTAAGTTAAAAATAATTATATTACATAATAATGAGCACTCGTCATTCACTATGACAATTAATGACTGTCAAATCCCACCGGTTTGGCCGACATCATGCACACGACATATTATCCATCTACATATATACATAACTCTTTAATAACTCGATACTATTCTATAAATAAATATGAATATGTACATATTGTATTAGATATCTACATATATACAAATATGTACATAATTTACATGTATATTATCAAATAGATATCCATGATGATATGACTTAACATTGCATTTTAAGTTGAACATAATTATATTACACAATTATATGGATATTCCAAAAACTTAATATACATAATTTACATGTATATTATCGAATATATATCCATGATATTACATATATAATTCTGTAATATAATTATGTTCAATTTAACATTGTAAGTTTTAAGTTGAACATAATTGTGTTATACAATTATATGTGTAATATCATAGATATTTCAAAAACTTTATATGTCTATAATCGAATAAATGTCCATAATACGACTTAACATTGCAAGTTTTAAGTTAAACATAATTATATTACATAATTATATGAGCACTCGTTATTCACTACGGCAGTTAATAACTGTCAAATCTCACATGTTCGGCCTACGTAATGCACAAGACAAGCGGTTCAAGTGGACCAAGTTGTCGTCACATTAAGGGCAAAACACACACGCATCACGATGGCACGAGACATAATTATCTTGGTAAAAATTTGGCCATGCGGAACCCTTATGTCGATTACTAATATCAAAACTTGTCATAGCCAAATTCTTAATTCTTTTCCCGGACTTAGCTCTGCAGCAAATTGACTCAAAGATTAACTTGTAATAAAATTTTTTTTTTGTTAAAATGGATTTATACGTGTTAACCCTAAGACAAAAACGAAACTATACAAAATCATATTAATAATATACACTTAATTGGGTATATAAAATATATCACAACAATTGATTTTCTCCAAATTTTCTTAGAAGAACATAGCCTGTATCAAGTAACCATAATGCCACTGACAACAAATTATTTACTTTTCCAGTGATCAACACAATGATTAAAACATAGATGGTGCGTCAAAACTAAATACAGAGATTATTCGGAGACTGAATTTAACAAGTTTAATGTATAACTAGGTAAAAATCCGCACTATGCTGCGAGATATTGTATCACAAATTATTTTTTTTATATAAATTCATATTTGTTTTTATAAGAAATGAAGTTTACAAATTTTTTACTCAATATAAAAAAGAATATGGTAACTCTAACTTATGATCATGAATTATGTGAAATTTGTAATCTCCGTCTTAATTAGTATCTTCTTTGACATCAAAGTTTCTTTGACCTTTGTTGATCTGTTTTAACTTTTTGATTTTTTTTAATCAATCAATGATTTTTTTTTTTTTAATTCTCATGCTTATTAATGGAAAAATTAGAAAAAATGATTTATGAACATCAAAATAGTGTTTTGAATGTTTTTTTTCCGCAAAGATAGTGGGTGAAAGAATACTCACTTTGACCCTAAAATTTATAAAGAGCATTTCATTGCAAGTATTTCAATGGAATT
This sequence comes from Alliaria petiolata, assembly GCA_020283515.1. Lineage (NCBI taxonomy): Eukaryota > Viridiplantae > Streptophyta > Magnoliopsida > Brassicales > Brassicaceae > Alliaria > Alliaria petiolata. Next base: position 21,654,641 of record JAHZTW010000002.1, read on the forward strand.
TTCAAAAACAAATTATAATAAATTATATAGGTCGAGGAAGAAAACATAAAAGAAATTAGAATTTTTTAATGCTTTTACATTATAATGTTTGAGTTTTGATTCCCATGATATGATTTCTGCAGATTATTGGAGGCAAGCACATAAGAAAAAATTTATGAAGCGGTGAAAGTAGACTGTTCGTTTCACTGCATGGAGTTCGGGTTGATGATGTAGGTGAAATGGTGAAGTTGCTTTCAGTTTTAATGTAAGTTTTGACGCTTTTAATTGTTGTATTTCTATGTATTTTTTATCTATAGTTTGTTTTGCTTAAGTTTGAGTGCTTCTTCTATAGACTCCACCCAATATTAACTTGGACAGTGAGTGAGTTACAAAAGGATTAAAGCCTTCACATCTAAGTAATAGCCAATGCAGAAGAACAACGATAAGCAAGTAATGCATTGTCTTGAATTACAGGATTATGTCAATTTCTCTCAATCAATCTTGCATTCCAAAAACAGAGTTAATCTTAAAAGACATTTTGTTTATAGACACATAAGTTAAGCCATTTTTTATTTTTAATGATGCCCATTGTGGGACCGCTTTTTTTCCTGCCGATTGTAATCTATATATATAGAGTTAACTTTTCTCTTCTCATGCTGCCACCTCACCAATCATTTTATTAATTAATTTATTAACTTAAAATTTTTTATTTTATTTATTATATTTTCTGTTATTCAATTTAATTCTTATAATAATTAACATGCATTAACATTAGAATTTGAAAAGACATATATTTATAAAACATATGTCTATAATTAAAATAAATAATAAAAGGTTTTTTTTAAATGGTTATCCTAATATATTTCAACTTTTAAAAATATTTAATTAGGTTAAGTTGTATCGTTAATATTATAAAAAACTACGATATCAAAAAATTCTCAACAATTAAAAATATAAGTTATCGTAGAGCTAAATTTATAAAGAAAAATATAAATTTCTAAATCTTAACATCTAATAAAAAGATAAATAAGTAAAATTAAGCTATACTTGAACCAACAATTGAAAATTTAATACACATTTTTAATGAATATTTAATACACATACTAATTATATATTTTATTTTAACATTATAAAAAGAATTTCAAAAGACACTATTCATATTTTAAATTAAACCAAACATTTATATGAATATAATAAAAAGATAAATAAGTAAAAATAAGTTGTTAAAAATACCATACTTTAATAAAAATATGTATAGAATGAAACGTCAAATTAGTAAAATTTATGTATGATTAGTTAATTTATAAAAACTAATTAAAAAAAATAAAATGGAGTAATCATGCTTATTATTCCTCACTTCTCCTTGCACCTCATCCTCTTACATTTGAAAACACATAATTGGGACAAATTTCAATATCAACCTCACTCAGCCCAATTTAAAATCACTCTGACTTTTTCTTCCGTCGTAATCTCCGCTTCCTTCTACAGCCATGGAGGCCCTTCTCGATAGGATCACGGTTCCGCCATGTAATATTTATAGAAGTTGTCATCTAAAATCTTTTTTCTCAAATTCATAGACTATTAATTACTTTTAGTTTTTAGACCTTGCAAATACGCAGGAGAAAATAAAATTTTGACTACAACTTTAGCTGAACACAAAATTAACTGCAGAAGATAGCACAACCTGATCTGGCTCCCTTCTTCAAGTGATTAAATACGATTCAAGTATAGTTATATAAGGATAGGGCAATTGAGAGTTGGTTGGGGATAAGAGATTTGATTTGGGTCCGGAGTATCGTCTGGATTGTTGTGAGAAGTTGTATCCATTGATTATCATCAGGCGTGAAGCGGAGGACCTTCTTGGTCTTCATTTGCTTCTCGCTCGGTCTCTGGGAATTGAATTCAACTCATTGGGTCGAAATTCATGTTCTTTTCAGGCAATTACGAGCCCAAACAAAACTGGGTTCAATTAATGATCAATTGTTGAGTTTCTTGCGCTATTGGGCTACACAAGGGGCTATGAGCATAAAACAAGAATTGTGACCGGTTATTAATTTTAAAAATAACTCATGCATTACAATGATTGCCCCTTAGCGGAAAGGGAAAACAAAATTAATACAAACACTCCTCAATGTTCGCTTAAAAATTAACACGAACTCTACCTGAAGAAATATGCAAATTCATTTCCATATAATTTAAGTAAACACAACACAATGAGTAACAAAATAAATCAAAACATGGCCATAACATCAAACACATACGAATATTCGAGAATTATCAAGTATTAAATAACATTAAAAAACAAAACATAAGTAATTAATATATATGTAAAAAATCATGCTGCAAAATGAAAGTAAGAAAGCATAGATCAAGATTTTACGTGAGCGAATATTATAAGAACTAAAAGATATATTTAAAGAATAGAGAATGTATAATGAACCGACACAATAATTGAATAATTATACTATGGAAAAAATACAACTAAAGATTAGTGACAAAAAACTTCCGCGCGAAGCGCGGACCAACCCTAGTTAGACATAAAGCAAAATGGAATGTGATATGGTGTTCGTTTAATTTTTTTATCTCAGTTCCCGTTTAGTTATTTAGTTTATTATTTCAGTTTAATTATACAAACTTAATTAAGACTCAAGTCCAACCTTTTTGTTTCAAATTTACTTGGTTCTCTCAAAGATAAAACAAAAACCAAAGAGAAATTTATGAAACAAAGGATATGAGAGGAAAAATACGGACCCAATNTAAAACAAAAACCAAAGAGAAATTTATGAAACAAAGGATATGAGAGGAAAAATACGGACCCAATTCCGTTAAAATACATTTTAAACTTCTTGAATGTACCGCCACTTTTAACTTTGTCCAAAGAATCACAAATAAATAATCTCAACTTAGAAATAAAAAAGAAAAGATGCGGAAATCAATATTTAATAACAATTGCTAATATTATTTCACGTTGCATTATATTATTGATGTTTATATAATCTCAAAGTAATGTAAAAACTGAAAAGCAATCAATCTTTAGTTCCGTTAGGTCATATTTTCGTTTGTTTAGGTCGCAACCAGCTGAAAGTTTTTGAGTGAAGCACCGGTTACTCTTCCATGGAAGTTCAAACACCATCATTGTAAGTGCTCGTGCCATCTCAGAGCTTTGTTCTTAAGAATCGTGAAGCCGGAACCATCGTTGTTGGGCTTTTTCATCATTGTTGTTGGACTTTGTTCTTAGCTTTTGGTCAAAACAAAGTGTAACGAACGTGACCCAGACTGAGCAAATTTGGGAAAGGCCCAACTAAGTAACCAAGCCCAAGTCAGCAAAACCCTTAAGACTTCTTCTTCTTCGTATAAAAACCTGCGTGAGGTTAACGTGACGGCACGAGTTCCCACTTCAACACCGAACCGCTGCCCAGATTCCGAGAACGCTGCCACCGTTTCTAACCAAGCCGCACTGTCACCTGCTCGCCGTGAGACTCGAGAACCCGTGGCCGTGAGAAGAAGTACGCGTGAGTCAACGCCGAGCCGTCGCGTCCTTGACTCCGCCGCCACCGCTCGCCACCGCCGTCATTCTGCAGCACCGAGTCGTCCCCTTTATCAGTGATTCATACCAGTGGTAATAGATCTGAGATTACTTCATTATCTCCTCCGTTACGTTTGTTTCCCGAGAGTGATCATCCGTAAAACCTCCATTGTTGTAGTTGCTTAAGCTCCAAGCTTCCTCCTCTCCACTTAGTGTCGTTATTGGTGTTGCTACATCGTCTTTCCCGTGTAAGCAGATCCATACCCTTTCATCGCATCCATTATGTATTTCCGAGAGTTCATGTTCACGTATTATGACATATGGGATGTCTTCAGCTGTTGCTTGCGTTCTAAGTTACCTCTGGCCATCATAATTATTTTCAGATCGGTTTGATTATTGCAAGTCTCCGTTCAAGCCTGGTTCTATTCACCTTCCCTTTCGGCAAGGCTAAGGTGTGGGCGGGATCCGTGGATATTTATCAGTACTAATCATTTAATGTTAATAAATACTAGGTCTAGGTAATTGTTTGGTTGTGTGATTGGTGATATGTGATGATGTGTGACGATTAATGTAAGTAATAATGTTAGTTGTTGTGATGATGGTATATGGTGGATAGTATGTGATGATTGTGTGCAGTCGGACTGAGGACGAGGACATGGCGATCCCGTCGAAGCCCGTAAACCGGCTGACGAGCCAAAGGTGGTGGAAGACCTTTCGAGGTGCCCGACCAGCCTAGTGTGTCAGGTGTCAGTGTCGTATGTGATGTGAATGAAGTCGTGATGTGATTATTATTTTGATATGTGTGAATTTGAAAAGTGATTCTTGTTGTGTGAATGATTGTCTAGAGTTAGTAATTGCTAATGCAATGATCATTAATGCTAAGTATCGTTTGGACGGAAATGACTTTCCTCACTGAGTGACTTTGTTACTCACCCCTCTTTCCCCCTTTCAGGTGAGTTTGCTCCGGCGGAGTAAAATTTCGAGCCGAGGATCGTTCGGGTGCCGGATTTCGGGAAAGGGTTAATTTATGGTTTTAATCGTTTTTATTCGTTTTAAGACAAAGATCTAGTTTGCTCCTAAGTTATTTCTTGATATTTTCTTATGATTTAAATTGGTTAAGTTATTATTTTATGACAATAGTTTAAGTAATAAACGGATGGATTTCATAAGAGTTATTTAAGAATTGTTAAGTTATTTAACTTAGTTTGCTCCTAAGTTATTTAAGAATTGTTAAGTTGAAAATGCCCTATTTAATGCGTAACTTGCCGTCTAAGTCAAGTTAGAGAGACGGATATTACGCAAAGTCTAGATTAATTTAGATGATGATGACGGTGATAACATTCTCCTCTCTCGTCAGTTGTGCTAGAGGTTTTTATTAATTTAGGAGTTATACGAAAGAGGGGAAATCAGGACAAAGAAGAAAATTAATGGAGTAAGATGATGTGTCAAATTAATCTGTGTGATATTAAAATGTTTTACCTTTTAGTAAAAAACTATATATTAAAATCTTTTAATTGGTGTTTTAGATTCAAGTTTTTTGTATGAAGTGTTTCTGAGATCACCAAAAAGCTGAGGTGTTTCTAGGTGATTATCCGCTCTACTTGCGGTTTGCTTATTTTATAAAAAGTTTTCATATTTTTAATATATATTTAAATCTATTATATTTTCTAGAAATAAATATCATCATTAAGTTATATGAATAATATACAAACCAATAGCAGAGAACATATTTATATATATATATGTAAATTTATTAATTTGCATCTTAACACTTAGAGAATTAGAATGTCTTTAGATCGAATTTTAAATATTACACACGGTGGGTAACATTGGCCTAACCGGTAAGGTAATTGGCTTCAAGACATTGGCCTAACCGGTAAGGTAATTGGCTTCAAGACATTGGCCTAACCGGTAAGGTAATTGGCTTTGCAGGTGTATGTGACGATTGTCAAAGAACTGATTTCTACGATGGTATCGGGTTAAACCCAAAGGAGTTCACTATGCACGTCATCGTCGAGGTAGAGGAACTTGAACCCAGAAATATATATTAAGCTGTTTTACCATTTTCTGAAATGTTGAAAATTTGTTTCAGACAAACCGAACCACGGCGAGAATATTTTCGGCGGTACTGGACGTTGAGGAGAACCCTGAGTTCAAGAGGAAACTAGATAGAATGGTTGTGATCAATGAGAAGCTGACGGCTGTAGGACATAGCGATGATCTTTCCTTCATCAAGAACCTCAAGCGGTCTCACGTTGCTGCTTTAGTCTCTGAGATCTTGGCTGCTTATCTCATGCCTCCTGTTGAGTCCGGCTCTGTTGATTTCGCAAGCCTAATCTTGTCTATAAGTAGCTGCAATGTCGAGTCTTGAGTTCACCGTTGGTTCTTGATTTGTTGTAATTGAATGATCAAAACTGAGAAACATCGTTTTTTTTTTTTTTGCAATAAACGGAATACTTTTACTGCATCTATAAATAACATTGCATTCACTAAAATTCAGGTTTTATTGAACAGATTGACACAGTTAAGTTCGCTACATAAAAAACCGGATAATAGTGGAAACGACCTCACCCTTCGTCTTGTTTACTTATGTGAAGGAGATTTATCCGGAGGGGATTGAATATGAAAGCTGACCTCATTAGTCACTCAGATTTAGCCTTAGGTTTCTCTTGTTCTTCTGTCAGAGACTCAGAGGCATAATCACAACATTGAAGAACCAAACAGCGAGCAAAGTAGCCTTCACAGGTCCAAGCCAATACACAAGCAAATGCTCTTTTGTTATATATTAACCGCGTGCATAAGCCCATCCCATAACCTGCAAAAGATTTCACACAAAACAATCAATAAAACAAAGAGCTAAAAAAACAAACATCGTTTTTTGCTGAAAATCAAAATCATAAGAATCTTTTTTGGGTACATACAGCTGCTGGATTCATGCATCTGTCGGTTAACTCAACGCCAAGAACATGAAGTATTAACTTAGCAATACTACCAATCCAAGTCTTCATGAAGAAACTTCCACGGATCTTTCTTGTTAGTCCATTGAGAGGTTTACTAAGAAAAATGTTATTATCCCTTCTGTTAAAGCGCCGTGATGGATTGCTACATTTTAGTCGAGGTCCTTTGCCAATCTCAGGGAAAATGTGAATGACATGTTTTACCGCAAGGATTAATCCTATTACCTGTGAAAGAAAACAGTATCAGGAATTTCATAAAAAGGTCACCTTCGACTACACAACACAAAGTGAAAATTTGCAGCTAAAAGTTCTCCAAGATGAGGTCTTTATGAAACATTAGAGCAACAAAGATGATATGATTTTCTGAAAAGAACTCAGCAACTAAGGGCATGTTCGTTTTTGCATCCAGATGCTGCATCTAGATGCAAATGCTCAAATGTTGTTCGTTTGAACATTTTAAAAGCAGTATCCGGATGCTGCATCTGGATGCAAAATCTAAAAAATCTAAAAAATTCAAAAAATCCAAAAAATATGTATATTTGAGATGTTAGAAAAAGTAGAGTTTGGATGCAAATTTTGCATCTCAAAAACCAAAAGACTAAAATATCCCTTATGATATAAACATAAATAACGTTATGTTTATTATTCTTATTATATACTAATATTTTATATTTATTATTAAAATATTATTTTCTTTTAAAATTGTAATTTTTCACTAAAATCGGAAAATTGTGTTTTTTTCAACTGCAAAATTGCGTTTTTCTATCAAAACTACAAAATCACGTTTTTCTGTCAAATCCACAAAATTATGTTTTTCCACCAAAATCGCAAAATCATGTTTTCCGCCTAAAATCGCAAAATCATGTTTTCCACATATGATAGATCCATCGCCCAAAATGCTCAAATTTCCTAGTATTTTTTTACCTTTTACAGCAGCACACAAACCCCGATTTCAAGCCCGAAGTATTAATAAGGAATTGAGGATCATCAAGAGTTAAGAATCCAGAGAAGTTTCAATTCACCAAAAAAAGTCAACGAAACAAACCTATGTTGGGAACCGAACCACGACGGGGACACCAGAAGCCAAAGCGGTTAAAGGATTTTAAAGCCCGCCTTTGGTGAGTTTCTGAAGGAAAGCGAAGATGAACATTGAGATGAAAGAGAAGAGATATCATACGATCTCACCGGTCGTATCTTTCCGGCTATAACCGAGAACACCATGGACTAAAATGTTGACCAGAACTCCTGCCATATTCACATGAACGACAACACCAGATGATACTCCGAAGAGTGCTCTCCCAAAGTAATCGGAAAATCTCATTAGCTGAATCTCCGGTTAAATTTGATTTCTGGGTTCGCGATTTAGATCAAATTGATCGAGTATGGCTCGCGATTTAGATCAGCTAGAATACTTCTCTAGCGATTTGGATCGAGTTGGGTTCGGAATTGACATAGAAAGTGACATGTAAATTTAAAATGATCTGATTGTTTTTTTAATTTTTTTTCATTTATTGACATGTTACTCTCATAACAGCTTAAAAGCTGAGTTTTCATGCCTTGAAGAGTCTCCAAAATTATAGTGTTGATTATTATTATTAGGAGAATATTCGCACGGTTTTTTTTTCCTATATATTCTTTTAAAGATGTCTTATTTATATATCTCAAACCTTCTATGCTCACAACAATCAAAATTAATTATAATTTGATATATTCAACCATTATATATTTATATTAAAAGAATATACAATTTTTGTTTTCAAATGATTTTGTTGGGCCATGACAAAGCAAAAATGGTGAGGCATTAAGTGTGTTTTTATTCTACAAGGAAGTTTAGTCCAAATTTAATAGGTATTAAAAGTCTAAATTATTTTTAAAATAAACTAAAACTTACATGGATGGAATGTGAGAAGAATGAAGACGGTAAAAGTCCTTCTGTCTTCCTCCACAACTTGTTATATTCCCACAAACTCTATAAAGTTAAACAATCGTATTTATAGCTTATATTTATTTATTTTAATTTAGAATTTTTAAAGTTTAATAAATGAGTTTTATCTCTATCCTGATATTAGTTTTGATTAATTTCAATTTGTAGAATTTTTTTGGATCAATTTACACATACGATTGCAATTCGATTTCGCTATGGAGAATATTATGAACAAATATTAAACCACACACCTAAAAAAATTTGATGGAGATTTGTACATCCTTGCTGAGGTGCATATTAAACGATATTTATCAAGCTTGACAAAAGATGCAAAATTTTGATTTGACTCTTGAGTAAGATCACATTCTTGTGATTGAAAATCAATGAATGGAAAATATTACCCCTTGTATCTATTTCATCCATGCGGGGTTTTCACCTATCCAATTTACAATCACGGCCACGGCTGACTTCACGTGCACGACTTCATAAATTGAAGAGGTTTTTTTGTGGAAAAATTACAAAAAAAAAATATTTTCCCATATAATTAATTATGCACGGATCAAAACTAACATGAACATAATAAATAAAAATTTGTTATTTCTGACTAATCAAAAATCTAAAATTTTGATTCAATTCAGAAATCCAAATTTACATATAAAACTATCAAATTTGAAGTCCAAATGTGATCATACAATATATTTTCCATATAAGTGCTTCCAATTGTTGTTAAAAAAAGCTTTCAAATTAATGTCTAAAACATAGAGACAATATCACATTTTTTTAGAGAGGATTGTTAAGTAGTACTCATAGTCTAATAGATAAAACAGTTGTCTTATATTGAGTTGTCTTATATTGAGAGGATTGTGTGTTCGAATCATCATGGATGCAAGTTTTAATACAAATAAAATGACTTTTTAAAAATTAAATAGTGAATAACATGTGTCATCTCCTGGTGTGCTGACGTGGCATCACCAAGGGAGTGTCCTTCCTCTTTCATATAGTAGATTATCACTAAGTGATAACCTGCGCCCTGCGCAGGGTGAGTAATTTATTATTTATTTAGTTTTATATAATTTAAAAATTAAACCATAGTAAAATATTTTAATCCAATCTTTTTTTATATATAATAAGTTGTTATGTTGACAATATAGTATGTTTTAAAAAATATTTTCTGATAAGAGAAAACAAAATTAAGCAAAGTAATAATTGAATGTGAATAATATTAAATCATAGTAAATTTTGATTTCGTTTAATTATTTTGTATAAAATTTTAGGAAATGAATCATAACAGAAAATGAATTATAATCTTTTTGGTTATATTAAAAATTAAATATTAAACCATAGTAAAATATTTTAATTCAGTCTTTTTATATATATAATAAGCTGTTATGTTGATAATATAGTATGTTTTAAAACAAAATCTGATAAGAGAAAACAAAATTAAGCAAAGTAGTAATTGAATGTGTATAATATTAAATCATAGTAAATTTCGATTTCGTTTAGTTATTTTGTATAAAATTTTAGGAAGTGAATCATAACAGAAAATGAATTATAATCTTTTTGGTTATATTTAAAATTTAATATTATATTTTATGTATATCATAAATTATTTGTAAATTTTGATTTCGTTTAGTAATTTTGTATAAAATTATTGGTTATGAAAATTTTTTGGAAATGAATCATAACAGAAAATGAATTATAAATTTCTTGGTTATATTAAAAATTAAAAATGGATTATAGCATATAAGGTAATTAGTTTATTGGAATAAGTCTTTTTTAGAAAGTTGGTGAAAATGAATGTGGTGGTGAAGGGGTGGACACTTCGGTTTTCGGGTTGGTTTCGGTTCGGTTTTTTCGTTTTTACGGTTTATCGGTTTTATAAAAATTCAAACCATATAAAAACTATATATTTCGGTTTGGTATGGTTTGGTTTCGGTTTTATATTTTTTGGTTTTACAAAAACAAAAATCATATGTAACTTGGTTCGGTTTGGTATGGTTCGGTTTCGGTTTTTTCGGAATTATACTATTACGGAAAACTTTGATTCAAACAATGAATAGAAATAGTAATAAATTAATAATAGACATGAGTGAAACAAAACAATAAGTTCAAAGAATAGAATCCAAATCATAAGAAATAAATATAAATCATCAATAAAACCAAGTCCATAAAAGCCAAAAACTAAAATAAAAAAAACCACATTCTTATCATCGTCTTCACTCGTCAGCCACTATTGTTCATCTCCTCATATTATTTATAAATATCTGATATACAAAATTTATAATATATAAACATTAAGAATAATCTATATTTACATAAGATCTATATATAACTATAAAGATAATTAAACCATTAATAAAATCTGAACATAAACTAAACTAAGGAAATAAGAAAATATTTCGAAACCAAAAAAACCATTCGGTTTGACGGTTTTTAACCAAACCAAACCTAAACCGAAATGTTTTAAAAAATGATAATCAAATGAATTTTTAGGTTTAACCATAACCAAACCATATCACTTTTTGGGTTTGGTGTGGTTTGGTGTTGTTTGGTTTTTTCGGTTACGGTTTTTTTGCTCACCCACACATCAGCAAAATGGTATCACTGTAAATATTATAAAAAATAAGAATACTCTCTAAAAATGCTTCTCAACTAATATACACTAGGAGATAGCCTGCACCATGCGCATGATGAAAAATTTATAAATAATTTTTCTAAAGATGATTTTAAATTTGTTTAAAGTAAAAATAATGTAATTAGTTATATATATATATATGTATATATATGTTAATAATATGTATAAGTAACAATAAAATTATTTTACTACATAAATTTCAAAAATGCAAGTTGATTCTATGATTTTATAATCAATTTTAATATTATTTTGTATACGAATATAATAACATATTTAGGTTACCCGGCATAGAGTACATTGTAAAAATCTCATCATTTAAAAAAACAAATTATTGTAATTTTTATTTTAAAATACTAAATATACATAATGGATATATAAAAATAATGATATATATTTTAAGTTTAATACTGTTGATCAATTATCTAAAATTATATATAACTACTCAATATTTATAAACTCCTAACTTTTTGATCCAATAATTTAATTAATTTTATATGTATGTTAATAATATGTATGAGTAACAATAAGATTTGTTTTACTATTAAAATTACAAAAATGCAAGTTGATTATTTGATTTTATTTTAGAATTTAATACTCCCTCTGTTTACATTTAATTGTCGTTCTGAAAAACGTATCTGCAAAAAACTGGATGTATCTAGATGTGTTTTGAGTTTAATACATCCAGATACATTTTATCCAAACGACAACTAAATGTAAACAGAGGGAGTATTATTTTTATATGAATGTAATTGCATATTTAGGTTAAACTGTAAAGACTATAATATTAAAAATATCATCTTTAAAGGAAAATACTAAATATACATAGATGATATATATATAAATAGATTATATATTTTTTAAGTTTAATATTATTGATCAATTATCTTAAATTATATATAACTGAGTTAATATTTATAAACACTTAGCTTTTTTATCCAACAAAAAAACAATTAATATAAAAAATTGTTTAAATTAAAATATAATATATTAACAAAATAATAATTTAACTTTTTAACAAACTATAATATTTATAATATTATATGTTTTAATATTTTAACTTTTTGATATAATATTTTTTAACTTGTTACCAAATTTAAATATCTATATTATTTGGTTAATTTATATGGTTCTATTGAAAAATCATATTAAACAAAAAAGTATTTATAAATAATATTTATAAATATGAATGCCTATTAAATCAAACTTCTTGCTTTTGTAAATGTTTTCTTTTTTACCATTTATGTTCTTTTATAATGATTTATAAACCATCTACACATCCTCATTTCCAATGTGATACTTTTAAAACATACACATATTTATTAATCATTTGAGTAATTTATATTCATTTTAAAAAATTCGAATTATAACACGTGTACAAAAAAATCTATATATTTTTACTATATGGATGTTGTGATGATTTTGTTTTTACAAAACTAAGTTTAAACAAAAATTAGAGAAGAAATAATGAAATATAGTGTTTTTAAAATAATTAGTATGATATATTTTTGGTAAGAAATATAAAGAAATAGAATATTTTCATAAATTAAATGCTGAATTGTGTATAAGTAAATGATATAACTATTGTCTAACCAAATTAATGTGAGTGGCAGAACATGTAATTAATCTAGTAACATAAGTCTATTTTTATGTGCTAAGTGAGAATGATTTTGGTGATGACACATCAGTAAAATAGCACCATTGTAAATAATATACAAAATTAAAGTTACTTTTTAAAAATGATTCTCAATTAATATATAGGGGATGGGATATGTGTAACAAATAGAGTATTTGGTAACTCTTCCTCCGAGTCCGGGATAATAGAGTCTTCAAATCCAAAAACCAGTCAGTGAAATTTAAACCTTCACTAATGTGTGAATAAAGCCCTGTAATTAAGGATACAAAACAAATAATTCAACATATGAATTGAGAAAAATCCAACTTTTTCTAAGAAAAAAACCACTAGAAGGAGACATCATAAGGAGGAAAACACATCAACCATTTTGGTCTAGCATCAAAGATAAAATAGATACACATATGCATGAGTATGTATCACAGAATGTTGCACTGTTTGGCCCTTTTTTGGACTTCACGGTTCATATTTTCAGCCCTCTTGAGATCCTCCCTCAGTTTCTTAACTACATCGCTCGATTGTTTCTCGACTGTTTTTGCTTTTCTCTCCGATTCAAGTCTCGCAGCTTGCTCTTTGTTCAGCTTCTTAGCTACATCAATTGAATGTTTCTCGACTTGGTTTGCTTTTTTCTCCAATTCAAGTCTCGCAGTTTGCTCCTCCTTTAGCTGCTGCTCTAGCTTCTCTACTGTCTCTTTCAGCTTAATCTCCACCTAAGTAACGAAATTGAGAATTCTTGTTAATAGATTCATGAATCAATCTGACAAGCAACAAAATAATATGGAGAAATCCAAGACACGTTACCCTCTCCACCATATCATTGAGAAGCTGATTTTCATGAAACTTCTTCATATCATTCATCATTTGAGACATATCTTGATCCGTGAATGAGCCCTTCATTCCTAAAACATTCCTCTGCTTTTCTTGGAATGCAGTCTCGTTTTCCTAGAAAAAACCAGATGGAGTAACCAATAAACAACAAAAAGACGTAAAAGAAAATTCATTTCTTGATTTTTTTTTCTCCTCACCCTTAACTCTTGAGATAAATCACCCATGTAAGGTTTCCCATTCTTCATTGCTATTTCTTCAACATAGTTTAAGAGCTCTTGAACTTGCTTAGATTTCTGACTCTCAGAGGCTTTGGACCTGTTTCCAAACACCACCTTACGGTCATTGCAGGCCTCAAGAATTTCCTAAAAACCATAAAACAATTCCAATAAGAAGGTGAAAATCTTCTTCTTGAGGTTTCATTTTTAACACAAAAAGCAAGAAACAAGATTAGCTAACATTGAAATCAGGGCAGTCTTCCAAATATTCCTCCAATGTTAATGTATCACCGTCATCCTCAAGTGCATCTTCATTTGTGAAAACAACAATCATGTAGTCTACAATATCGCTTCCCAAAAGGATCTTCAATGCGAAAAGCGCGGATTTCTCCTCTTCTGTTAGCCTGTTCCTCAAGGAAAACACCAAAATCACCGCATCGATCCCATCTTTGGACAGAGATAAGCACCTTAAAATGTCTCTGCATGTAAACTCGGTTGATGGAGACATACTAAACAGACCTGCAAGAATCAATCAAGATGCATAGGTTTAAGATTGAAATATATCATAAATGACTTTTGATGGTTTTTTTAGTTTTAGACGCATTTACCAGGAGTATCAATAACATTGAGGATCTGGCCATTTTGCAGCATCGAACTCTATAGCTCACAGGCTGTAGTTACCCCTGACGCACGCCCTCTCGACTCGAAGGCCTTTCTGCCAAGAATGCTATTCCCTGTCGCGCTTTTACCGTTGCCTGAACGCCCCACCAGAACTAGGGTTCTTGCAGGTTTCTGCTGTAAACCCAAATCACAAGTAACCTCCAAAACAGAACCATCCTCAGCTGGAGTTGATTCCGACATCACTAGCAACTCCGTCAAATCCAAGTCTATGAATATATGAAAGACTAAATTGGGGTATGTTCTTGTGAGGATGGAAACGCAAAGAAGAGCACAAATTGAGCAGTATAGCAAATTAACCAACTTTTCTTTAATTTCTTAAGGCTTACTATCTCAGCTTCAAAAGCATATAAACCGACTGTTTTTCTAAGTTCTTAACAGTGAGGAATAACCTTGTTTAATATCTACAGTAACTCAATGTACGTTTCTTGTTTCTTTGTTCAATAAAAGGAATGAACAAAAAGATTATGTGAGTACTCTCTGTTATCTCAGAAATGTAGAGAATCAGTTTCTTCTCTCTGATACTAGTTTATACAAATACTAATTGAAAAACGGACTCATATTCTCTTATTACTTCTTATATTTATGAATGAGAGAAATAGATTCATAGAGTTTAAAATTAACAAAGACATACCTGCAAGATAATTTGACAAATCATCTGCTACTTGTCCTCCACCCATTTGAAAATTGTACAGTTTCTGCTGGACAAGTAAATCTTAACAGGGTTAATGGGTTTTATGTAGAGTAATAAAGACCAAAAAGAAAACAAGAAGAGATCTTTAGACTTTCTAGTTTCTCAAGAACTCATCTGAACCATAAGTTAGGTCTTATCAATAAGTCTCTCTTTAAAGAATAAGAAGCTGATTCTCACTGATCATAAAGGACACATATCTAGGAGATTTTTTAACCTTGTGAACATTGTGATAATGATCTAAAAGTAATCAGGAGGATTTTAATAAAAGAAGGATGACCATAAGAACTTTAAACAACTAAGCTCTCTAGATTTTGCCTAAAGCTGAATCAACAAAGCAAAACAGTCTTAAGTAAAGTTGAAGAATCGATAAGATGGTTACTTGCTTGAGAAGAGTAATCTGGAGCGATGCGATGAAGTTTTTGGTAAAAATCTGTTTAAACCCTAGAGGATTAGTGAGAGAGCGTAAGTATGATAAGCTTCCAAATTGGTTGATTCGAAGAAAGAATGCTGTTTTTAGGTCTTAACTTTTACAACACACATCGAAATTGTTTTATAGTAAAAACAAAACACAAAATCCAAATAGGAAAAGGATTTATAAACCAAAAAGGAGTACACAAATCCAACTACGAAGAGGAATCTAAGATAGAGATAACAATATTTATCAATTTGTTGGTCCAATCGCAACTCATGTTTTCTCTTTATCCTTTTATATTTTGCCTGAAGAAAGAACCTTGAAGCTGCAACTGTGATTGACCAATATGAATCTACCATTGAAGTGATCGAACAAAGCTAACAGGAATGTCATTGGTTTCATCATCTGTTGTGAGTTTGTGTTTCCTGCATAAAAGGTAAATCCTGCAAAGAAACAGTGTCATCAATTCGTAATATGATTTCTTCCAACTTGTTCAACATTCAATTTCGAAACGTAAGACACAAGAAAAGATGCATACTACTCTGTTTTCTTTGAAATACAGAGAAGCAATTTCTTCTATGAAACTAGCAGTACTAGATTACTAGTTGCAAGACAGATTCAATTTCTTGTTTTATTTGGGCATGTAAGCAAAACAGGTTCAACATGTAAGCAAAAAAGGGATTATATGTCTTTTTGATCACAAAATCAATCACAGAATGACACACTTTTTTTCTTCGAGGTCCTTGGTCATTTTATTGACCCTCTCCAGATCCTCCTTCAGCTTCTTAATCTCATCACTTGAACGTGCCTCGACTTCGTTTGATCTTTTCTCCAGTTCAAGTCTAGCTGCTTGTTCTTCCTTCAGCTGCTTCTCTAGCCTGTTTTGTGTCTCTCTCAGCTTAGTCTCCACCTAAGCAAAGAACCGGCATGTTGCAACAGAATCAATGTACAATGANGAAAATTAGACTACAACTGTAGTTGAACACAAAATTAACTGCATAAGATAGCACAACATGATCTGGGTTCCTTCTTCAAGTGATTAAATACAGTTCAAGTACATTTATATAAGGATAGGGCAATTGAGAGTTTGTTGGGGATAAGAAAGTTGATTTAGATCCAGAGTATCGTCTGGATTGTTGACGGTTGAGAAGTTGTATCCATTGATTATCATCACGGCGTGAAGCGGAGGACCTTCTTTGTGGTCTTCATTTGCTTCTCGCTCGGTATCTAGGAATTGAATCAAACTCATTGGGTCGAAATTCATGTTCTTTTCAGGTAATTACGAGCCCAAACAAAACCGGGTTAAAATAATGATCAATTGTTGGGTTTCTTGCGCTATTGGGCTACATAAGGGGTTGTGACCATAAAACAAGAAACGTGACCGTTTATTAATTTTAAAAATTATTCATGCATTACAATGATTACTCTTTTAGAATAAAGGGAAAACAAAATTAATACAAAAACTCTTCAATTGTTCGCTTCGAAATTAACTTGAACTCTACATGAAAAAATATGCAAATTCATTTCCATATAATTTAAATAACACAACACAATGAGTAAGAAAATAAATCAAAACATGGCCATAACATCAAACACATAAGAATATTCGAGAATTACCAAGTATTAAATAACATTAAAAACACAAAACATAAATAATATATATATAAAAAATCCTGCTGCAAAATGAAAGACCATAGATCAAGATTTGACGTGAGCGAATATTATAAGAACTAAAAGATATATCTAAAGAATATAGAATGTATAATGAATCAACACAATAGTAGAATAATTATATTATAGAAAAAATACAACTAAAGAATATAGATTGTATACATCATGAAGAAAAAAAAGTAGAAAATTAATTTTAAAAAAAAATCAGTAGTCAAAATATAGATTTAAAAACATATTATTTAAAACTCAAATTAAAAATAAAAAAACTCGCGCATCGCGCGGATTCTCTCCTAGTAAGTTTATAAAGTTAATTTTACTCTCTTCTCATGAAGACACTTCATCCTCCACATCATTGCCACATCATATTTTTTAATCTAATTTTTTAATTAATACACATACTAATTATACATTTTGTTTTAACATAAAAAGAATTCCAAAAGACACCATTCATATTCTAAATTAAACCAAAAATTAATATGAATATAATTGAAATAAATAATAAAAAGTTTTTAAAAATGGTTATACTAATATTTTTCAACTTTTATAAATATTTAATTAGGTTAAGTTGTATCGCTAATATTATAAAAAAACTACGATATCAAAAAATTACTAACAATTAAAAATATAAGTTATCTTAGAACTAAATTTATAAAGAATTATGTTAAGTTGTATCGGTAATATTATAAGAATTAGGTTTCTTGCGCTATTGGGCTACATAAGGGGCTGTGACCATAAAACAAGAAACGTGACCGGTTATTAATTTTAAAAATTATTCATGCATTACAATGATTACCCTTTAGAATAAAGGAAAAAACAAAATTAATACAAACACTTTTCAATTGTCCGCTTCGAAATTAACTCGAACTCTACCTGGAAAAATATGCAAATTCATTTCCATATAATTTAAGTAACACAACACAATGAGTAAGAAAATAAATCAAAACATGGCCATAACATCAAACACATAAAAATATTCAAGAATTACGAAGTATTAAATAACACTAAAAACACAAAACATAAATAATATATATATATAATCCTGCTGCAAAATGAAAGTAAGAGAACATAGTTCAAGATTTAACGTGAGCGAATATTATAAGAACTAAAAGATATATCTAAAGAATAGAGAATGCATAATGAATCAACACAATAGTAGAATAATTATATTATGAAAAAATACAACTAAAGATTAATGACAAAAAACTTCCGCGCGAAACGCAGACCAACCACTAGTCTACTATATAAAAGTAAAAGGGAACTCCCCAGCTTATGCCATGTCATCATCTATAACCGTGACACGTGTTTTTATAAAAAATATTAAAAATAAAAGAATATGAACACTTGCCTTCTCGCCTCCTTCTTGCCTTCTCAGGTTACCTCCAATCTCAGCCTGATTGCCAGTACAAATCGATCGCACCGAAATTCATGACTTATTCATTCATACTTCTCCCATCGATTTCATTTGGTTTTTCCTACTCTCCATACATAAGTTTTCACAAAACTAACGATTCACGGTGGCGGTAGAGTCCGCCGGTGAGATAGTTGGTGGCAAATTGGGTAGTTCATCTGTTGGAAAAGCTAGAAGAGTACTTCTTCAAAAAAATTCCCCCGAGAATACCGCTAGATTCAATCGAATTTCTCCACAGCTTTGTTGTCCTCCTTCGATTCAGAAATTTCTATTTGGGTTTGATTTGATTTTAGGGTCATTCAAAGTCTTATTGTTTCGATTTTAAAAAAAAAAAATTCTTTTTGCATTTTCATGTTGATAATTGTTAGTATATTCTGTATAATTCAATTTCAATGGTTGATTAGGATGTGATGTGTGGGAATGATTTGACGAATCTTTTGAAATAAACAACCTAAGATGAAGTAGCGCCATGTGTGTTTGAGGAGTTTCTATCAACTGGTGAGAAGCTCGGTGATGTAATCAACAAGACCAATGTAAGGAAAATGAAGTATTTTCTTCCATTTATTTCAATGTTTGCTCCGTAAAGCTTAAGTTTTTCATGGAATTTCTGTTGGAAAAGAAACTAAAACCATAGATACGAGAACATATCAGATCAAAGTGGAGGATTTCATGGACAGCATACGCGTAACTGACCTCCAAGTTCCAAAGTAAGCCCATATCGAAATTGAAAAGAGACAATTTAAAAAATAAAATCCATCAAAACTTTGTCTGCTACTTTTAAAGGTTGACTCGGTTTTAAATTAATAGAGTTTGCTATGGTGATGGTGTTTTGTGATTTACTATAAAGCACATGTACGCTACAGCTCAAAACACTGCAACGCTACACAAGAAGCCTATCAAAATCACACCTGACATCCAACAACAAGTTTTGCATATACATCATCTCCAAACAAGGACCTCAAAAAAGAACCAGAGAGTGAGAGTGCTATAGAAACCAGCAGGGGGCTCAAGAGCTGTAACTGCTACAAGATATTGTTGAAGAAGAGTCAATTGTGTGGCACGAGAAATTCTCCTTCTCCGGAAGCTCCACATGTGGTTGCCACGCCTCAGAAAGCCAGCTCCTCTCTGGAAGACCACTGTGATGAAACACATTTTGTATCTGAAACTTTCAATGTTCGTTTTGTAATGAAATTGGCTTGTGTAGCGTTTCACTTCTGCTTTGTTTGAAGGTTTGTGTTGAAATGACATTGGGCTTTGCTCAAATATGAGTCCTTGAAACAGCGTCCTATGTGGTTTAAATACATAAATAAAATATATCATAAACAGCGTCATAATTATTCATGGCATATCATCATAAATAAATACATATTGTGAACAGCAAACGTTAGAGTTAATTTTAAGTAAAACATACAAATGAGTCTAAGTAACTCTATACAAAAACATACAAAGAGGAATTGCATTTACTATAAGAAACGAGGTTGATAGATAAAAATGAGTTTTCTCTCAGTTCTTCACTGAAATACAGCAAAATTCTGTTTTAATACATGTCTAACTCTAGAGATACATGCAAGAGTTCCTCACTTTTGTACTTTAAAAAAACATATTTCTAATAAATTAATTTATGATTATAATTACATTCATTGAGGGACTTATAATATACTAAATATATTTCTATAAACCAAAGTTTTTATACGTTCTGTCACCTATTTTTGTAAATTGAAGTATAAGTAAAAAAAACATGTAAAAAAGGACAATATTGCTGGTGCTTACCAAATCAATTACGCATGAACACGTATATATAATATTTCTAAATTTCTAAAAATTTAAATATAATGTCCCATCTAAAATATTTGATAGAGTTTAACATTCTTAGTTGATTAAGACTCAATATTTGGTTTTACCATATTTTCAGAATAAGTATGCATTTTACTGTTAGTGAGATTTCCATTATCATATTAAAATTTAACAAAATGAATACTTCAGTTTCAGTTTTATTCCGAGGGCAGAAAATGGTTTAGCTGACTCCATAGCTAAGCAAGCTCTCCTTTGTAACTGATTATCTTAATTTTAATGAAATGTCGTTCAAAAAAAAAAGAATACTTCTTGAAACCATATGTTTAAAATTCAAAATTTAAAACAATAAAAAGAAATATTACAAAAATATAGCATACACATACTAAACAACAACAAAAATACAACAAAAATAAACCCGCGCGTATGCGCGGGTACTCTCCTAGTACTAATTGAAAAACGGACTCATATTCTCTTATTACTTCTTATATTTATGAATGAGAGAAATAGATTCATAGAGTTTAAAAGCAACAAAGACATACCTGCAAGATAATTTGACAAATCATCTGCTAGTTGTCCTCCACCCATTTGAAAATTGTACAGTTTCTGCTGGACAAGTAAATCTTAACAGGGTTAATGGGTTTTATGTAGAGTAATAAAGACCAAAAAGAAAACAAAAAGAGATCTTTAGACTTTCTAGTTTCTCAAGAACTCATCTGAACCATAAGTTAGGTCTTATCAATAAGTCTCTCTTTAAAGAATAAGAAGCTGATTCTCACTGATCATAAAGGACACATATCTAGGAGATTTTTTAACCTTGTGAACATTGTGATAATGATCTAAAAGTAATCAGGAGGATTTTAATAAAAGAAGGATGACCATAAGAACTTTAAACAACTAAGCTCTCTAGATTTTGCCTAAAGCTGAATCAACAAAGCAAAACAGTCTTAAGTAAAGTTGAAGAATCGATAAGATGGTTACTTGCTTGAGAAGAGTAATCTGGAGCGATGCGATGAAGTTTTTGGTAAAAATCTGTTTAAACCCTAGAGGATTAGTGAGAGAGCGTAAGTATGATAAGCTTCCAAATTGGTTGATTCGAAGAAAGAATGCTGTTTTTAGGTCTTAACTTTTACAACACACATCGAAATTGTTTTATAGTAAAAACAAAACACAAAATCCAAATAGGAAAAGGATTTATAAACCAAAAAGGAGTACACAAATCCAACTACGAAGAGGAATCTAAGATAAAGATAACAATATTTATCAATTTGTTGGTCCAATCGCAACTAATGTTTTCTCTTTATCCTTTTATATTTTGCCTGAAGAAAGAACCTTGAAGCTGCAACTGTGATTGACCAATATGAATCTACCATTGAAGTGATCGAACAAAGCTAACAGGAATGTCATTGGTTTCATCATCTGTTGTGAGTTTGTGTTTCCTGCATAAAAGGTAAATCCTGCAAAGAAACAGTGTCATCAATTCGTAATATGATTTCTTCTTTCTCAACTTATTCAACATTCAATTTCGAAACGTAAGACACAAGAAAAAATGCATACTACTCTGTTTTCTTTGAAATACAGAGAAGCAATTTCTTCTATGAAACTAGAAGTACTAGATTACTAGTTGCAAGACAGATTCAATTTCTTGTTTTATTTGGGCATGTAAGCAAAACAGGTTCAACATGTAAGCAAAAAAGGGATTATATGTCTTTTTGATCACAAAATCAATCACAGAATGAAACACTTTTTTTCTTCGAGGTCCTTGGTCATTTTATTGGCCCTCTCCAGATCCTCCTTCAGCTTCTTAATCTCATCACTTGAACGTGCCTCGACTTCATTTGCTCTTTTCTCCAGTTCAAGTCTAGCTGCTTGTTCTTCGTTCAGCTGCTTCTCTAGCCTGTTTTGTTCCTCTCTCAGCTTAGTCTCCACCTAAGCAAAGAACCGGCATGTTGCAACAGAATCAATGTACAATGAATAAGGTAATTTGATCCAAGTAAACAAAACGATTCCTTCAAAAAGAATATGGAGAACTCGAAGACACATTACCCTCTCCATCATTTGTCTGAGCTGCTGCTGTTCAACAGACTTCTCCATTTTCATCATTTGAAACATCTCCGTGAACCAGCTCTTCTTTCCAACGATATCATTATGCTTTTCCTGGAGAACAGTCTCGCTTTCCTGTGACGCAGTTGGAGTAACCGGTAAGCAATTCAAAAGACATCAACAAGAGTGTATGTGTATTAAAGAAATGGTCAGATACTCCACCCTTAACTCGTGAGATAAATCATCCATATACGGTTTCTGATTCTTCCTTGCAATTTCTTCAACATAGTTTAAGAGCTCCTGAACTTGCTTAGCTTTCTGACTCTCATGAGCATTGGCCCTGTTTCCAAACAACACCTTGCGGTCATTGCAAGCCTCAAGAATTTCCTAACAACCATAAAACAACTAAATAAGAAGGTGAAAGTCATTTTCTTGAGGGGTTTCATTTTCAACACCAAACGCAAGAAATAAGATTAGCTAACATTGAAATCAGGGCAGTCTTTCAAATATTCATCCAATGTTGATGCATCACCGTCATCATCAAGTGCATCTTCATTTGTGAAAACAACAATCATGTAGTCTAAAATCTTGCTTCCGAAAAGGATCTTTAACGCGAAAAGCACGGATTTCTCTTCTTCTGTTAGCCTGTTCCTCAAGGAAAACACCAAAAGCACCGCATCGATCCCATATTTGGACAGACGCAAGCACTTCAAAATCTCTCTGCAGGTAAACTCGGTTGATGGAGACAGACTAAACAGCCCTGCAGAACCAATCAAGAATGTTTATCTCTATTGTAAATATCATAAATGAGTCTTTTGCTCGATAGTTTTTAATTATCATCACACAAACCAGGAGTATCAATAACATTGAGGAGCTGGCCATTTGGTAGCGTCGAGCTCTGTAGCTCACAGGCTGTAGTTACCCCTGATGCACGCCTGCTTGACTTGAAGGCTTGTCTAGCAAGAATACTATTCCCTGTCGCGCTTTTTCCGTTGCCTGAACGGCCGACCAGAACTAGGGTTCTTGCAGGTTTCTGCTGTAAACCCAAATCAGAATAAACCTCTAAAACTGATCCATCCTCTGGAGAAGATTCTGACACCTCAGGCAACTCTGTCAAAATCCAAAGATGTTCATTTTGAGTATATCTTTTATTAAGCTAAAAGACTTAAAATACATCTCTACATTAGTTCTATGTATGTTTCATACTCTATTTATGAGACACAGATTCATATTCTTTTGTTTTCACTTACATTTATTTTAATAACAAGTTTGAGCAGTCAAGCAGATATCTACAATAATTATAAGCACGTTTCTTGTTTCTTTGTTCAACAAAAGGAGTGGATAAAAAGATATGTGAATACTCTGTTTTCTCAGAAATACTAATTGCAATACGGATTCATATCCTCTTGTTATAGCTTATAAGTTTATATACGAGTTAGAGAAATAGATTCAAAGAGTTTAAAGGAACAAAGACATACNACTTCTTAAACACTTTTCCAATATATTTCTTTTTCCAAAAAAAAAAATCTCTTATATACCCAAAAAAATATGTCAATATACGAAATACGAAGTTGGATGTATAATCGTAAAGATTCGGAGGGATCGCTGACGAGAGAGTTTCAAGATGGGCTAGAAGGATTCATGTATCAGGCGGGAAGTTTGCAAATTACCGTTGAAAGTGGTATGATGTACTGTCCTTGTCAAAAATGCATGAATAGGAAATTTATTAGGGTTTTTTCCATACTACTATATTTGGTATAATCATGGAGAAGGGCATGGGGGAAATGTTGCTAGTAGTAGCGGTAATAACCAAGCAGTTAATGTTGATGCTGAGTCAAATAATGTGCATCAAGTTGATGATCATGCTGAATATGGTGATCATGATAGGATACATGAGATGGTTACAGATGCATTTCATGAAAACACGGGTATATTTCTAGCTGCTGGTCATGATAGTAATATCTACGACGAGGAACCCAATTTAGATGCCAAAAGATTTTATGATATGTTAGATGCTGCAAATCAGCCACTCTACGATGGATGTAGAGGTCACTCTAAATTGTCCTTGGCAGCTAGGATGATGACCATTAAAACTGATCATAACTTAGGTGAGGTTTGCATGGATGATTGGGCTGATTTGATTAAGGAGATTTTGCCCGAAGATAATTTAGCCGCTGAGAGTTACTATGAGATACAAAAGCTGGTTTTTAGTCTTGGGTTACCTTATGAGATGATAGACGTTTGTGTAGACAATTGCATGATTTATTGGAAAGATGATGACAAGTTGCAGGAGTGTCATTTTTGCCATAAGCCACGATATAAACCGCAAGGTGCTGGTCGTAATAGGGTGCCGTACCAAAGGATGTGGTATCTCCCAATAACTGATAGGTTGAAAAGATTGTATCACTCGGAAATGACTGTTGCATCCATGAGATGGCATGTTGAGCATTTGCATAAAAATGGGGAGGTCAATCATCCGTCGGATGCAAAAGCGTGGAAACATTTTAAGACGGTACACCCCAACTTTGCTAGAGAGAAACGGAATGTATATCTTGGTCTTTGCACAGATGGATTTAGTCCATTTGGTATGTCTGGTAGGCAATATTCTTTATGGTCAGTAATCTTAACGCCTTACAACCTTCCTCCAGACATGTGCATGCAAAGAGAATTTCTATTCATGAGTATATTAGTCCCTGGTCCCAAGCATCCGAAGCGGTCCCTTGATGTGTTTTTGCAGCCTCTAATAGCGGAGTTCAAGGAGTTGTGGTTTAATGGGGTTCGTACGTATGATATTTCAAGGAAGAAATTTTTTACGATGCGGGCGGTTCTTATGTGGACAATAAGCGACTTTCCCGCATACGGGATGCTATCAAGGTGGACTACGCATGGGCGGTTGTCTTGTCCTTATTGTCTCAATCGAACAGAAGCATTTCAATTGAAGTACGGTAGAAAAACAAGTTGGTTTGATTGTCACCGCCGATTTCTACCCTTGTCGCATCCATACCGAAGAAACAAGCGGTTATTTAGAAAGAACAAAGTTGTCCGTGTTCCTCCTCCTGTATGTGTATCTGGGGCAGATTTAGAAGCGCAAATTGATCATTACGGTGCACAGCAAACAGTCTTCCGAGGTGGAAATTGGCACAGTACAGTGAATATGCTAGATGGATATGGGGAGCATCACAATTGGCATAAGAAAAGTATTTTCTGGGAGCTTCCGTATTGGAAAGATCATCTGCTTAGGCACAATCTCGATGTTATGCACATTGAGAAAAACTTTTTTGATAACATCATGCATACAGTGCTAAACGTAAAGGGGAGAACCAAAGACAGCGTCAAATCAAGACAGGACTTGCCTGAACTTTGTTCGAGGAATGAGTTGCATCTTTCAAGCAACGGGAAAGCACCAATTCCAATATTTCGATTGGGTGCCGCAGAAAGGTCATCATTGTTCAATTGGGCGACATCTGATGTGAAGTTCCCCGATGGGTACGTTTCCAATCTATCTAAATGTGTGGAAGGACAAAAGTTTTCAGAGATGAAGAGTCATGACTGTCACGTAATTATGGAACGCTTGTTGTCTTTTGCCTTTGCTGAACTTCTACCCGCAAATGTACATGAAGCAATTGGAGGTAAAATTCTTTCTTTTATAATTAATTATTTATGTACGTATGTCTAAGAGACTCATGACATTGATTAATTATTGATAAATTTTATACTTGTTAATAACGTTGTTTTGTTATTAATTGCAGGCATTGGGTCATTTTTTCGGGATCTTTGTACTCGTACTTTGACAGAAGATGTAATTGCACAATTAGATGCAAATATACCTATCCAGCTGTGCAACTTGGAGAAGATCTTTCCACCATCTTTTTTTGATGTTATGGAACATCTACCTATTCATCTTCCTTATGAATCAGAACTTGGGGGCCTATTCACTTTCGATGGATGTATCCGTTTGAGCGATTTATGGGTCATTTAAAGCGGAAAGCAAAAAACTTAGCAAAGGTCGAAGGTTCAATCGTTGCAGGAAGTTTAACAGAAGAAACTTCTCACTTCACGAGATATTATTTTGCATCAAATGTGCGGACACGAAAAAGGGCTCCTCGACGATATGATGATGGAGGTGTAGGTCGAACATACCACGTGGAAGGTGTCCCAGATATTTTCTCATCAATCGGACGCCTATGCGGAAAGTTGAAAGAAGTATGGTTCGCCAACGAACATGATCATCATAGCGCACATACGTATATCCTTCTAAATTGCGAGGAAATTACTCCATTTGAGATGTAAGTGAAATATTCTTATATTTGTATATAGATATCATATTCTTATTTGGTTGGTCATTCGCTCATATATAAATACTTTTCTTGCAGGGAATTTGATAGACAGGTACGTGAAGCTATTGACGGAGTTACAAACGAGGAAATAAGCACTCGTAAAGATCGCCACTTTGCTCAGTGGTTAAAGTCTGAAGTAAGTTTATATATATATATATTTAAATTTCTAAATATATAAATATATCATTAATAATGTTTATTTTATTTTTTCATATAGGTTGCGGATGGAGATACGGCATACCCGCTCTGGTTTCATGAATTAATCAAATGCCCGATTTGGAAAATTACTACTGCATCCATGTATTGTACACGTGGATATGTGTTTCATACATTCAAATACGGCAATCAAAAGAGTACTGCAAATTACGGGGTTTGTGTGAGGGGCGAAATTGATTTCTATGGGGTGTTGCAAGACATTATTGAGGTTGAGTACCCCGGGCTGGTTGCAATGAAATGTGTTCTCTTCAAATGTGATTGGTTTGATCCAACTATTGGTCGAGGTGTGCGTAAAAATAAAGATGGGATGGTAGACGTCAATAAATCACGCCGTTACAACAAGTTTGAGCCATTTATCCTTGCATCGCAAGCAGAACAAGTCACCTTTGTTCCTTATCCCCGAATCCGCACAACAGGCATCCCATGGTTAGCAGTTATTAAAGTTTCTCCAAGGGGAAAAATTATTGATCTCCCAATGCAACAAGATCATTGCTACGATATTCTTCAACCAGATGAGAGTACCAACGATATTTTTCTAATAAATCCGCAAAATAGGGAGGTTGAAGATCTCCCAGACGATACTACTGAAGAAGAAGAAGAGCCAGAGTTTGAAGAAAGTGATTCACCAGATGAAGAAGGTGAATCAGATGTATCGGAAAATGAATCTGATGGTGATCTATAAAATCCATGTAATTTACGCTATATATATTTTATTTGTAATTTGCATCATGAACTCCTTACTTTAAAATCTTAAGTTTTATATAAATTCGAATGATAACGTTATTAACGACTATGATTTTTTTTAATAAATGTTACAGAAATTTAGTTTATATTTTTTTAAAATTCCTTAGGTTTGATATGAAAAACATAAGAGATTTTAATGTGTCAAAAAGTTTGAAAAACATAAGTGATTTGCGACGAATTTGAGACGAATCGTCGCAAAATCGTAGCAACGTTGCGACGATTTTGCGACGATTCGTCCCAAATTCGTCGCAAACTCATACCCTATACCCTAAACATACATTATCTGCTTCAATCTATGTTATATAAATTTATAACTAGACTTAATAAGTAAGCTTAAAACTGTTATAAACGTTTACGACGAATTTGCGACGATTCGTCCCAAATTCGTCGCAAACTCATACCCTATACCCTAAACATACATTATCTGCTTCAATCTATGTTATATAAATTTATAACTAGACTTAATAAGTAAGCTTAAAACTGTATAAAAAGAGTGATATACTCCATGTTTAAAAATCTTAAGTTTTTTATAAATTTGAATGATAGCGTATATAAAGAGTGATATTACGTTCTTAACGACTATGATTCTTTATAATGAATGTTACGGAAATTTAGTTTATATTTTTAAAAAATTCTTTATGGTATACTTAAACAACTATATGAGTATCATCACTAATTATGCTTGATATGAAAAACATAAGAGATTTTGAAAAAGTTTAAGTGATTTGCGACAAATTTGGGACGAATCGTCGCAAAATCGTCGCAAATTGGATATTAAGTTTTCATATAGAGCAACCCGCAGGGAACAGCATTGTTAGAGACATTGCCAAGAGTGTCACAAGAGATGGACGGTTTCAATCCTACCTCGCACTTGGTGCATGGCCCCTCATCGCATTCAAAGAGAAGCTGCTCAATGATTACAATCGACCATAGCTAAAAAGAAGTGGATTAGTGCATCTAGTTATCCTTACTATTAGGAGTTTGATGCTTTTTCATTATGATTTCAAATTTCATTTCGTTGTAAAATTTCTCTCATTGGGTTTCTTAATACAAGTCTCAGACGACGTTTAAAAAAGAATGATAACGCGTATACNTTGTAAAAAATAAAATAAGTGGGATTAATTTATGAAATTTATAAATAAAAAGTGTTAATAATAAATTACAAAGAAAATATTTTTAGAATATTCATTTTGAGGAAAAATAGGGAAATACATTTTTTCCTCTATAATAGAGATGAACTTTTTTATTTATGAATTGGTCCTTCAACTTTTAAATCTTTTTATTTTTATTTGTATAACAAATATAAAAATTTAATTAACTGTTTACATAACTTATTTTTTATATATCAAGCGAATAGTCATGTATCTAACATAGAAATTTAATTAAACTATATACATAATATGTTAAATAAATTCGAAAAAGTTAAATAAAATTACATAATATGTTACATGTATACGTAATATGTTAATAAAGCTACGTAATCTGTTATGTTTTATATTTTAATATGATGCAATGTGATGTTTTTGTATAATAAATGTTTACTTTTTAATATTATTATTATTTATGAAAGTTTTTGTAAAAAATAAAATAAGTGGGATTAATTTATGAAATTTATAAATAAAAAGTGTTAATAATAAATTACAAAGAAAATATTTTTAGAATATTCATTTTGAGGAAAAATAGGGAAATACATTTTTTCCTCTATAATAGAGATGAACTTTTTTATTTATGAATTGGTCCTTCAACTTTTAAATCTTTTTATTTTTATTTGTATAACAAATATAAAAATTTAATTAACTGTTTACATAACTTATTTTTTATATATCAAGCGAATAGTCATGTATCTAACATAGAAATTTAATTAAACTATATACATAATATGTTAAATAAATTCGAAAAAGTTAAATAAAATTACATAATATGTTACATGTATACGTAATATGTTAATAAAGCTACGTAATCTGTTATGTTTTATATTTTAATATGATGCAATGTGATGTTTTTGTATAATAAATGTTTACTTTTTAATATTATTATTATTTATGAAAGTTTTTGTAAAAAATAAAATAAGTGGGATTAATTTATGAAATTTATAAATAAAAAGTGTTAATAATAAATTACAAAGAAAATATTTTTAGAATATTCATTTTGAGGAAAAATAGGGAAATACATTTTTTCCTCTATAATAGAGATGAACTTTTTTATTTATGAATTGGTCCTTCAACTTTTAAATCTTTTTATTTTTATTTGTATAACAAATATAAAAATTTAATTAACTGTTTACATAACTTATTTTTTATATATCAAGCGAATAGTCATGTATCTAACATAGAAATTTAATTAAACTATATACATAATATGTTAAATAAATTCGAAAAAGTTAAATAAAATTACATAATATGTTACATGTATACGTAATATGTTAATAAAGCTACGTAATCTGTTATGTTTTATATTTTAATATGATGCAATGTGATGTTTTTGTATAATAAATGTTTACTTTTTAATATTATTATTATTTATGAAAGTTTTTGTAAAAAATAAAATAAGTGGGATTAATTTATGAAATTTATAAATAAAAAGTGTTAATAATAAATTACAAAGAAAATATTTTTAGAATATTCATTTTGAGGAAAAATAGGGAAATACATTTTTTCCTCTATAATAGAGATGAACTTTTTTATTTATGAATTGGTCCTTCAACTTTTAAATCTTTTTATTTTTATTTGTATAACAAATATAAAAATTTAATTAACTGTTTACATAACTTATTTTTTATATATCAAGCGAATAGTCATGTATCTAACATAGAAATTTAATTAAACTATATACATAATATGTTAAATAAATTCGAAAAAGTTAAATAAAATTACATAATATGTTACATGTATACGTAATATGTTAATAAAGCTACGTAATCTGTTATGTTTTATATTTTAATATGATGCAATGTGATGTTTTTGTATAATAAATGTTTACTTTTTAATATTATTATTATTTATGAAAGTTTTTGTAAAAAATAAAATAAGTGGGATTAATTTATGAAATTTATAAATAAAAAGTGTTAATAATAAATTACAAAGAAAATATTTTTAGAATATTCATTTTGAGGAAAAATAGGGAAATACATTTTTTCCTCTATAATAGAGATGAACTTTTTTATTTATGAATTGGTCCTTCAACTTTTAAATCTTTTTATTTTTATTTGTATAACAAATATAAAAATTTAATTAACTGTTTACATAACTTATTTTTTATATATCAAGCGAATAGTCATGTATCTAACATAGAAATTTAATTAAACTATATACATAATATGTTAAATAAATTCGAAAAAGTTAAATAAAATTACATAATATGTTACATGTATACGTAATATGTTAATAAAGCTACGTAATCTGTTATGTTTTATATTTTAATATGATGCAATGTGATGTTTTTGTATAATAAATGTTTACTTTTTAATATTATTATTATTTATGAAAGTTTTTGTAAAAAATAAAATAAGTGGGATTAATTTATGAAATTTATAAATAAAAAGTGTTAATAATAAATTACAAAGAAAATATTTTTAGAATATTCATTTTGAGGAAAAATAGGGAAATACATTTTTTCCTCTATAATAGAGATGAACTTTTTTATTTATGAATTGGTCCTTCAACTTTTAAATCTTTTTATTTTTATTTGTATAACAAATATAAAAATTTAATTAACTGTTTACATAACTTATTTTTTATATATCAAGCGAATAGTCATGTATCTAACATAGAAATTTAATTAAACTATATACATAATATGTTAAATAAATTCGAAAAAGTTAAATAAAATTACATAATATGTTACATGTATACGTAATATGTTAATAAAGCTACGTAATCTGTTATGTTTTATATTTTAATATGATGCAATGTGATGTTTTTGTATAATAAATGTTTACTTTTTAATATTATTATTATTTATGAAAGTTTTTGTAAAAAATAAAATAAGTGGGATTAATTTATGAAATTTATAAATAAAAAGTGTTAATAATAAATTACAAAGAAAATATTTTTAGAATATTCATTTTGAGGAAAAATAGGGAAATACATTTTTTCCTCTATAATAGAGATGAACTTTTTTATTTATGAATTGGTCCTTCAACTTTTAAATCTTTTTATTTTTATTTGTATAACAAATATAAAAATTTAATTAACTGTTTACATAACTTATTTTTTATATATCAAGCGAATAGTCATGTATCTAACATAGAAATTTAATTAAACTATATACATAATATGTTAAATAAATTCGAAAAAGTTAAATAAAATTACATAATATGTTACATGTATACGTAATATGTTAATAAAGCTACGTAATCTGTTATGTTTTATATTTTAATATGATGCAATGTGATGTTTTTGTATAATAAATGTTTACTTTTTAATATTATTATTATTTATGAAAGTTTTTGTAAAAAATAAAATAAGTGGGATTAATTTATGAAATTTATAAATAAAAAGTGTTAATAATAAATTACAAAGAAAATATTTTTAGAATATTCATTTTGAGGAAAAATAGGGAAATACATTTTTTCCTCTATAATAGAGATGAACTTTTTTATTTATGAATTGGTCCTTCAACTTTTAAATCTTTTTATTTTTATTTGTATAACAAATATAAAAATTTAATTAACTGTTTACATAACTTATTTTTTATATATCAAGCGAATAGTCATGTATCTAACATAGAAATTTAATTAAACTATATACATAATATGTTAAATAAATTCGAAAAAGTTAAATAAAATTACATAATATGTTACATGTATACGTAATATGTTAATAAAGCTACGTAATCTGTTATGTTTTATATTTTAATATGATGCAATGTGATGTTTTTGTATAATAAATGTTTACTTTTTAATATTATTATTATTTATGAAAGTTTTTGTAAAAAATAAAATAAGTGGGATTAATTTATGAAATTTATAAATAAAAAGTGTTAATAATAAATTACAAAGAAAATATTTTTAGAATATTCATTTTGAGGAAAAATAGGGAAATACATTTTTTCCTCTATAATAGAGATGAACTTTTTTATTTATGAATTGGTCCTTCAACTTTTAAATCTTTTTATTTTTATTTGTATAACAAATATAAAAATTTAATTAACTGTTTACATAACTTATTTTTTATATATCAAGCGAATAGTCATGTATCTAACATAGAAATTTAATTAAACTATATACATAATATGTTAAATAAATTCGAAAAAGTTAAATAAAATTACATAATATGTTACATGTATACGTAATATGTTAATAAAGCTACGTAATCTGTTATGTTTTATATTTTAATATGATGCAATGTGATGTTTTTGTATAATAAATGTTTACTTTTTAATATTATTATTATTTATGAAAGTTTTTGTAAAAAATAAAATAAGTGGGATTAATTTATGAAATTTATAAATAAAAAGTGTTAATAATAAATTACAAAGAAAATATTTTTAGAATATTCATTTTGAGGAAAAATAGGGAAATACATTTTTTCCTCTATAATAGAGATGAACTTTTTTATTTATGAATTGGTCCTTCAACTTTTAAATCTTTTTATTTTTATTTGTATAACAAATATAAAAATTTAATTAACTGTTTACATAACTTATTTTTTATATATCAAGCGAATAGTCATGTATCTAACATAGAAATTTAATTAAACTATATACATAATATGTTAAATAAATTCGAAAAAGTTAAATAAAATTACATAATATGTTACATGTATACGTAATATGTTAATAAAGCTACGTAATCTGTTATGTTTTATATTTTAATATGATGCAATGTGATGTTTTTGTATAATAAATGTTTACTTTTTAATATTATTATTATTTATGAAAGTTTTTGTAAAAAATAAAATAAGTGGGATTAATTTATGAAATTTATAAATAAAAAGTGTTAATAATAAATTACAAAGAAAATATTTTTAGAATATTCATTTTGAGGAAAAATAGGGAAATACATTTTTTCCTCTATAATAGAGATGAACTTTTTTATTTATGAATTGGTCCTTCAACTTTTAAATCTTTTTATTTTTATTTGTATAACAAATATAAAAATTTAATTAACTGTTTACATAACTTATTTTTTATATATCAAGCGAATAGTCATGTATCTAACATAGAAATTTAATTAAACTATATACATAATATGTTAAATAAATTCGAAAAAGTTAAATAAAATTACATAATATGTTACATGTATACGTAATATGTTAATAAAGCTACGTAATCTGTTATGTTTTATATTTTAATATGATGCAATGTGATGTTTTTGTATAATAAATGTTTACTTTTTAATATTATTATTATTTATGAAAGTTTTTGTAAAAAATAAAATAAGTGGGATTAATTTATGAAATTTATAAATAAAAAGTGTTAATAATAAATTACAAAGAAAATATTTTTAGAATATTCATTTTGAGGAAAAATAGGGAAATACATTTTTTCCTCTATAATAGAGATGAACTTTTTTATTTATGAATTGGTCCTTCAACTTTTAAATCTTTTTATTTTTATTTGTATAACAAATATAAAAATTTAATTAACTGTTTACATAACTTATTTTTTATATATCAAGCGAATAGTCATGTATCTAACATAGAAATTTAATTAAACTATATACATAATATGTTAAATAAATTCGAAAAAGTTAAATAAAATTACATAATATGTTACATGTATACGTAATATGTTAATAAAGCTACGTAATCTGTTATGTTTTATATTTTAATATGATGCAATGTGATGTTTTTGTATAATAAATGTTTACTTTTTAATATTATTATTATTTATGAAAGTTTTTGTAAAAAATAAAATAAGTGGGATTAATTTATGAAATTTATAAATAAAAAGTGTTAATAATAAATTACAAAGAAAATATTTTTAGAATATTCATTTTGAGGAAAAATAGGGAAATACATTTTTTCCTCTATAATAGAGATGAACTTTTTTATTTATGAATTGGTCCTTCAACTTTTAAATCTTTTTATTTTTATTTGTATAACAAATATAAAAATTTAATTAACTGTTTACATAACTTATTTTTTATATATCAAGCGAATAGTCATGTATCTAACATAGAAATTTAATTAAACTATATACATAATATGTTAAATAAATTCGAAAAAGTTAAATAAAATTACATAATATGTTACATGTATACGTAATATGTTAATAAAGCTACGTAATCTGTTATGTTTTATATTTTAATATGATGCAATGTGATGTTTTTGTATAATAAATGTTTACTTTTTAATATTATTATTATTTATGAAAGTTTTTGTAAAAAATAAAATAAGTGGGATTAATTTATGAAATTTATAAATAAAAAGTGTTAATAATAAATTACAAAGAAAATATTTTTAGAATATTCATTTTGAGGAAAAATAGGGAAATACATTTTTTCCTCTATAATAGAGATGAACTTTTTTATTTATGAATTGGTCCTTCAACTTTTAAATCTTTTTATTTTTATTTGTATAACAAATATAAAAATTTAATTAACTGTTTACATAACTTATTTTTTATATATCAAGCGAATAGTCATGTATCTAACATAGAAATTTAATTAAACTATATACATAATATGTTAAATAAATTCGAAAAAGTTAAATAAAATTACATAATATGTTACATGTATACGTAATATGTTAATAAAGCTACGTAATCTGTTATGTTTTATATTTTAATATGATGCAATGTGATGTTTTTGTATAATAAATGTTTACTTTTTAATATTATTATTATTTATGAAAGTTTTTGTAAAAAATAAAATAAGTGGGATTAATTTATGAAATTTATAAATAAAAAGTGTTAATAATAAATTACAAAGAAAATATTTTTAGAATATTCATTTTGAGGAAAAATAGGGAAATACATTGGAGAGAAACCAACTCTATTTTGAAAAAAAATATAGCAAAATAGATGATCATAGTAGTGTATAGCAAAATAGATGATCATAGTAGTGTTTAGTCCCAATGAGTGTCTTGTGTCGTCTCTCGAGAAGTCACAAAAGACAGCTTTATCTTAGTGATATGACGTTATAGTTCCAATAAAGCAGAAAATCTCTTCAAATCCAAAACCAGTCAGTGATAAACCAGAGAGGCTTTAAACTTTAAACCGATTATCTCCACTGATGAATTAATATAGCCCACTAAAGGAGATGGAATATATACACAGATGCATGAGTATGTTAAATGTCGTTATAGACTTGTGTCTTTTGATCATAAAAACTAGATAAATTGGCATAAAGAAGAAAAAACATCAGAATGGTCATCACAACTTCACAAGTTGAAGCAGTAAATCTGGAGTTGCACAATTACTTAACTAGGTCGGTGCAAACGAAACTAAGGTTATACCGTAGCATGAACCCCTCCAACAAAGATTGTAAATAAAAATCTTAGTGAGAATGGGGAATTTTTTTTTTTTTAAAGAATGAGAAAATTTAATCATAGAATAGTGCATTTGTTGTCAAGTTTTTCACGCAAGGAAGCAGTCTCTTCCATTGCCTTGTCGAGCTGTTCTCTCAGCTTCTTGATCTCATCAGCCGATTGTTTCTGGATATCGTTCATCTTTCTTTCAGCTTCTTCTCTAGTAGCTTCTGCCTTCGAGAGTTGCTCCTTCACATCCCTCATTGATTCCTTCAACTGATTAGAGACCTGACCAGACGCAAGAGAATCAACATACAATGATGTAACACCACGTCACCACATATGCTTGAACCAGAGAGACGATAAATGTATTACCTTCTCTTCCATTCCCATGAGCATTTCCTTATATGACTTCTCCAACTCTTTCAACTGAGATGTCTCTTTTTTAGAAGACAAGCCTTTCATTGCCTTAATCTGGTTCTGCTTTTCTTGGAACGTGACCTCATTTTCCTAAGAAACAGATAAAGTTTTAGGCTAAAACTTTTAGCCATAGATATGAAACAAAATGTCAAAAAAGATTTTAACAAAAAAATTAATCTTTTTCACCCTTAGCTCAAGTGATAAGTCAGCCATATATGATTTCCCATTGTTCTTCTTTTAGATTTGTTCGACGAGGTTGAGAAGATCATGGACTTGCTTTTCTTTCTTGCTTTCAGGGATATTACGGCTATTGTCAAACAACAACTTACGGTCATCACATTCCTTGAGAATTTCCTATAAAGAAGCAATTTTGGAAGTTATAAAGATGTCATCATGTAAGAGATAATGCTGCATTAACCGTTTCTTGGACGATAATAAACGGACCTGAAACTCAAGACAATCCTCCAAATAGTCATCAAGAGTGTCTCCATCATCAAGTGTATCCCCATGGGTGAAAACAACGATTATATGGTCAATGATTTGACTTCCAAAAAGGATCTTTAACGTGTGAAGCGTTGATTGTTCCTCTTCTGTTAATCTATTCTTCACAGAGAAAACCAGAAGCACTGCATCGATTCCATGTCTAGCCAGACATAAGCATCTGATGATTTCTCTGCTAGTAAATTCTGTAGTCGAGGAAGCACTAAACAGACCTAAAACCAACATTAACTTATCTAAATGTATGTTTTGAGCAAATGTTTGGGTTTAATATAGAAAGTGTTAAAAACTCACCAGGAGTATCGATAACATTGACGGTCAGGCCATTTTGTAGCTCGGATTTATGTAGCTTACACTCTTTGGTGATGAATATTCCTCTTGCTTTTGACGGGAACTTAGTTTCTCCTAGGATGCTGTTTCCCGTTGCGCTTTTACCGTTCCCTGTTCGACCGACAAGGACTAGAGTTCTTTCATTTTTCCGACCAACCTCTGATTCTAATGCCATTTGTTCAAATACTAGTGAACCTGTCAACCGCAAAAGACATGTTATGGTTCTTGTAATAACATAGAAAGGAAGAAAAGAATCAAGAACTCAAAGAAACTTATTATACCATTATGTTGAAAACTCAAACTAGCTGTAAATTTCAAGTGAGAAAGCAAAGGAATTTATCAACTATAGACACTAATCAGAATGTTCATTAGACAAATCGACAACGAACAGATGCAGCACCAAAAAAAGGGATTATAATCTTATTGACTATATCCGTAATTCTTATGTAATTTTTTTAATTTCTCTTCGTAAGTAACAAGAAGATATGATGAATAGAAGTAATTTTATATTTAGAAAGTAGTTATATATTACTAATTGCAATACAGATCCATACTCTCTTGTTTTTGCTAAAATGAATGAGCGAGAGAATTAAAGAGATTCGAACGATTTAAGGAAAAAAAGACGAACCTTGACCAGTTTCGAAATCATCTGCTAGCAGTCCTCCACCCATTTGAAAAAATTGACAAGTGAATCTTAAAATATAGATTAAAAGATTTGATGAAGAAACGTAAATGATCCAACCAATATAAGAAAAGGCGAGATCTCTTGACTATCATAAAAGGTACCTTCAAAATTATATATAAAAATGGAACAAAAGGAAGTAATATCAACGGTCTCTATTGACGAATGGCTGTTGATTGTGTTTAGTCCCAATGAGAGTTTTGCTGTCTCGAGAATGCAAAGAGGCTTTAAGTAAATGT
Source organism: Alliaria petiolata (assembly GCA_020283515.1). Taxonomy (NCBI): domain Eukaryota; kingdom Viridiplantae; phylum Streptophyta; class Magnoliopsida; order Brassicales; family Brassicaceae; genus Alliaria; species Alliaria petiolata. The sequence goes on from JAHZTW010000002.1 coordinate 21,692,909, forward strand.
GGACAAGATTCCAATAAATCCTTATCATTCCCAATTTGTTTTCCCAATTTCTTCAAGATTAGTGATAAAAACCAGAAAAGCGTATAATTAATTTTAAAGTTTAAAGTTTGAACCAATTCATCTAGTGAAATGCACTCACTTAGGTTATGAACTAGAAATATCATCCGATGCAACAAAGGAATGGAGAACGAAAATGGACGGTAAAAGTTGAAAAAGACGTTTGCGGACCACAAAAGTTTGCAATACATCCGATGCAAAATATATTATAACAAAGTTAGATTTAATTGGATTTGTATCAGCTCTTGAAAATCTAATAATTGTTGATGCAAATGTTTTATAGTTATGATACAAATAACGATTTAAGAAAGTTATGATTTAAGAAAAATAAAAAAAATGATTGATCCCATAAAAATCTCGATACCATTTTTATTCAGATGAAGATACAATTTGTATTAATGCCTTGAGTCATTTGCAAAATAACTTTGTATAAGGGGGTGTTATTGGTTTTTGTATTTTAATGGATTTGGAAATCCAAACCAAATCCAGTGTTATTGGTTCTATGATTTTAAAATCCATATTAAAATTCAGTGTTATTGGTTCTATGATTTTAAAATCCAAGTGTTATAAAAATTTGATTTTTGATTGGATTTGAATGGATTTACAAGTATTTTCATGACTAAAATACAAATACCCAAATACAAGATTTAACCATTTTATTTGATTGGATTTGAGTATTTTTTTTTTTTGAATTATATGTTAAATTACTTCAAAGAAAAAACTTTTTTACATCAGATGCTTCGTCTGTTTTAGTGTTTGAAAGTAAATAGCAACAACATTTGAAATCTAATTTGAGATAGCGAACCAGGCTTGGAGCCCTTCCTCGTATCTCCTGTCACTCCGGATCGCGAGTAGTTGGTTCCGCACTTGCTTGTCAATAAATTGAATGATTTTGCTCGCTAGAGTTGTTGTTTTCTAAATCCAAAGAAGATTTCTAAATCCATTAAAATATAAGAACCAATAACCCCACCTAAGTTTTTACCACAAATTATTTTATTTTTTGGTCAAACTACTACAAATCAATAAGTTTTTTTATAAAGGCTTTGTTATCTTTCTTTTAATTCCATGTATTAGTTAACCGAATGACAATATATTTAAGTTTTTTTATTTTATCTTTGGGATAATATGTTAGAGTTTTTTTTAACACTGATTTATTAATCTATTACAAATTATGAGAACTGTTACATCGACGATTCTACAACGGTCAATTCTACCGTCTTATGAAGATCTACGACTAACGGCTCTACCTGCACCACGTTTACCATCATATGAAGATCTACGTCTGACGGTTCTGCTTGCACCACGTTGAAGATCTCTTGTAAGTCTGCCTCCATTAATTTGCATAATTCTTCATTAATATGCATAATTAATAATAAATCGCGCTTTCTGGGATTTGAAATCAAGATATCTTGGTGTAGAAGCATTAATAAGCCTTTGATAAACCATTGGGCCAAGGGGGCTTCCACTAATATGTTAGAGTTATGCTTAACTTTTTTATTTCTTTAAATATAGTCTCTTATATTATTTTAATTTTTGATGTATTAGGAAACCAATCTATTCAACCATTAAATTTAACAGAATTTGACTAAACATAAATTGTATTTATATTTATTCTTTACTTTTTGCCTTTTTCTTACAGTTGTTGTTACATACCATAAAAATATGATCCATGATCTGTAACATTTTTTCAGCAAGATATAAAGGAAAAAAAAACATTGAGTTGTCTATATATATAGCTCAATGTTTTCAGCAAGATAGGATCATTTTTTCCAGAAAGATATGATCCAGCTTCACATTTTTTTCCTAGATATATATATATATATATGGAAATGCATTGAATATTGATTTATTTGTATTAGATTTTGATATATATGGATATGATCCAGCATGATCGAAATATGGAAATGTATTAAATTTTGACAGCAGAAGTTTATTGTATTATATATATAGAAATCTAATACAACAAACTTGCTGTCAAATTTTCAGTACATTTCCATATTTCGATCATGCTTTGAATATTGATTTAGTTCATGATATCAAATCTAATATTAACTCTTTCAAGATTTTCTGGTCAAACCATAACATACCATTGCACTATAAAAAGCGATGAAAAATAGTCTAACTTCATCACTAAAAGCAAAAATATAACATTCTTCTTTGCAGAATGAAGAACGTTTCCTTTCGAGTTTTGTTATTGGTTTCTCTTCTTGTTCTTATCTTTCGTAAGTAGTATTACTTTCCAGTCTGTACTTATTTTTTTTTTGTAAACACTCTTCATTTTGTAGTTTAATTACATGAACGATGTGATCTTTTCTGTATACAAATAGAAAATAAGAAAATGAAAATTTATCCAATAGAAAATAAGAAAATGAAATTTTTTGTAGAGAGGAGATGCTACAAAATATATGAAACCTACTGATGGAAATTAATCTTATAAAATATTTTTTTATGACAATTTTTGTTGGACTAACATATTATCACATTTGAAGGACAAGATCTTGTGGAAGGTAGGACAATGGGTACAAATAGAGTCGTGGATACAAGTGGAATTGATGTGAATGAACAAGGTGCCATGGATACAAATAGAGTCGACGTGAATTCTTATGATCCTTGTAATCCATGGAGTGCATATTGTAAGAAACCTTGTAATCCAGAGAATCCAAATTGCTGAAAGAAATAAGGCGTTGATAAGGAGTTGATGTAAGGGGAGGGGAGGGAAAGATCAAAAAACAAAAAAAAGGGGGAGGGGAGGGAAATTAATATTGGTGGCGATGGAAATTAAAATTAGAAAATATGTGAAAATATGACTTATTATTGAATAAATAAAACATATTAAATCAACTTTTTGATCTGGAAGATATTCCGCGTATAAGAAGTATCAGACCAAGCAGAGCATACAAACCAGATAGCTATTGCTGGGCTTATTCAAAATCTGGCATGTATTTTGTCAAAACGGGGTACGAACTTGCCATTCAAATGAGAGACGAAGAATGTATGCCACAGGTGCTAGAACCTAGTTTTACTCCTCTAAAGAGTAAAATATGGTCTCTCAAAACCTCTCGAAAGATAAAACATTTCATGTGGCAGGCTCTTTCGGGGTATATGGCTTCTAACAGTCAACTAGTTAATCGTCATTGTGGGACGGATCGCCGATGTCAACGATGTGGAGCTGAAGAAGAGTCGATTAATCATGTACTCTTTCAATGTCCTCCTGCGTTACAATCGTGGGCACTAAGTGTGATACCTTCCCCTCCGAGAGTTTTCCCGTGTACGGTTATATCCCAAAATCTTGCATATCTCCTAGGACGTGCTAGGGAGCAAGGAGTGGCGGAAAGATCACTGGAGGTGTTCCCCTGGATTATGTGGTATACATGGAAGGCTCGAAATGAAAAGGTCTTTAATAATAAAGACATTTTACCCATCGATACTTTGGAACTAGCCACAAGAGAAGCGGAGTCCTGGAAATTAGCCCAAATAATACCAGAGATAGAGGATACGTCGAGGATCTCACAGAGCAAAATGCGGCGCCAGAGCAAAGGGAAGAAAGGCCTTTATACTCAAAGTGTCAAATAGACGCTTCATGGGTCAGGGATGGAGCAACGACAGGCGGCGGTTTGATACTTGAACTCGCAGATGGGGGTCGGATGATCGGTCTTTTCGCAAAAGACCATGTTCTATCACCCCTGCATGCAGAATTCGAGGCTCTCTTGTGGGCGATGGAAGCGACATTACCGATGCGGATCCCATCCTTGGTTTTTGAGACGGGTTGCGTGCAGTTGGTTAGAATAATAGAGGAGGAAGAAGAATGGCCGGCCTTAGCCACATAACTGGAAGAATTCTATCATCTTCGCTCGAGTTTATGTCATTTCTCTATTTCTTTTATCCTTCGTTTACTAAATGTTCGGGCTGATAAGCTCGCTAAGAGTGCTCAAGCCCGTGGTGTTGTTTTTTCCCATGTAGACTCTTTGATTCCGGAATGGTTGGCTCTTGAGCCCACTTTCTTCGGAATTTAATTTTAATATATAAAATATTTGCAGTAAAAAAATAAAATAAAACATATTAAATTTTAGACAGCTTTCTTTAAACAATAATGCGACTGATTTTCATGTGCATGTAAGCAACTTTAAACTTTTTTTGTACACACAGCTACAAATGTTTTTTTGTGTGTATGGTACATCATTTTCTACAAAGCTTGATTTCTCCATAAAAGTTAAGGAACCAAAATAAAACAAATATTTCAAAAATAAAACTCAAAGAGATTAATGTGACTCCTCAGAATAAGAATATTCTGGAAGATGTAATTTTTTTTTTGTTATATGTAAATCTCGGTTCTATTGAAAAATATATTTAGATCTGTTTTATTTAAAATGAGTTGCATATATTAATAGACTCTTTTCAACTCTCATTATTAAAGGTCATGTGCGTAGTAACACATACTTCTACTTCACATCCTACAGTTGATAATCCCCAAATAAACATGGTTCATGGATTTGAAGTTTCTCTTCGATATATATATATATATATAGTAATATTTAAAAATTTATTATGTGTTGAGACAAGATTGTTTCAGAAGAAACAGAGTAATAAATCAAAACAAAAAAAGTCGAAACACGCAGGAATCAAAGTCCCAGAAATATCCCACACACGAAGACGAAGCAATTTACAAACTTTGGCTGCTTTGTCTTAAATTTTAAACGTCCTTTTCCGTAATTAATAACCGTTTTCTTCTTCACCCACTCATCTTCACCTTCGTCTCTCAGTCTCTCTCTCTCCCAAGATCTTTTCTTGTAATCTTTGACTTTTAGTGAACAGATAAAAAACCGATCTTGAAATAAATAAATATAAATGCCATTTTCTCGGGAAATTTCTTGAATATCCGCTTCTTGGGTCTTATTGATTCAGGGGATTTCGTGAAGAAGGGTAACAGATTTATATGTATGAAGAAGAAAGATGTTATCATCAGAAGTAGTGGAGGAGATGGATCTAGAAGCAAGAGAGTAAATCGTTCTCAGAGGAAATTGCTTGGTGATGAAGAGATGTTGCATCGACGAGCTTTGTCTATCGCGATTCATCAAGCTCAGCTTTCTCAGAGATTCGATGAATCCATGTCTAGGCGGGTCGGGTCTACTAGCTCCAGAAAACGCACACTCTCTGACCCATTTTCCGATAACAAGCAGGTCAACACTCAGATTCTATAATTGTGAAAAAAGGTTTCTAATTTCGGATTTTTGACTAAAGTCTTTTTTCTTTTGTTTTCCCCCAGTTTTATAATGTTTGTTCCCTTTGTCAAATCTTGCTTTTTGATGATAGTTGTTAAACTTTTTGAGACATGAAGGGAAAAACTTTATAAAAATCAGTTACTTGAAGAGAGTGTTCAAAAGTGTTAGAGATTAAAAATCTGATACTGGCATTAGGTTGGGACCAGAAGAAGTGTTATCTTTGAAGAACTTTTACTTTCTCTGATTGTTCTCAAAAGTTCTGTAGTGGCTTTGCCTTTTTTAATGTTTTTATATAGTTGTTGTCATATTTCTCTAGACCAAAGAGTGAGACAAGAAGCTTCTTTTTGGTTATTACACTAAGTTTTTTACCAAGTACAAAAGCAGAGAACTTTGTTTGAGAATCAAGTTTTTCGAAATTGAAGGCAGATAACTTTGTTTTAAAATCAAGTTCTTTGGGAAATTGAAAGCAGAAAACTTTGTTCAAGAAAACTAAGAGTTTGTTCATGATTGGTCCTGTCACTGCTCTGTAATTAACACTTCCTGTTGCTATGAGAAACCAAGTCTCTAGAGATCAAAACACTTTTTTATGTTCTAACTGATGCTATTATCTTTTCAGGTATCTGATTTTTTGGAGAGCTTGAAGGTTAAGAAATTCATTCTTGTACATGGTGAAGGGTTTGGGGCATGGTGTTGGTACAAAACTATTGCTTCATTGGAAGAGTCTGGACTATCGTAAGATCTAATGTTTACTATTTGCCTTTTTTGTTTTTTACAGTTGTTGTTACAGACCATAAAAATATGATATATGATCTGTAACATTTTTTCCAGCGAGATATGAAGCAAAAAAAAAAGAATTGAGTTGTCTATAGCTCAATGTTTTCAGCAAGATAGGATAATTTTCTTTTCCAGAAAAATATGATCCAGCTTCACATAATATTGATTTATTGTATTAGATTTTGATATATGGATATGATCCATCATGATCGAAATATGGAAATGTAATGAAATTTTGACAGCAAAGTTTGTATTATATATAGAAATCTAATACAATAAACTTCTGCTGTCAAAATTTCAATACATTCCATATTTCGATCATGCTTTGCATATTGATTTAGTTCATGATCAAATCTAATATTATTAACTCTTTCAAGATTTTCTGGTCAAACCATAACGTACCATTGCACTATAAAAAGCGATGAAAAATAGTCTAACTTCATCACTAAAAGCAAAAATATAACATTTTTCTTTGCAAAATGAAGAACGTTACCTTTCGAGTTTTGTTATTGGTTTCTCTTCTTGTTCTCATCTATCGTAAGTATTACTTTCCAGTCTTTAGTTTTTTTTTTTTGTTAACACTCTTCATCTTGTAGTTTAATACATGAACGATGTTATCATTTCTGTATACAAATAGAAAATAAGAAAAGAAAAATTTATGCAATTGAAATCCATGTGTTAGGTTACAAGAAAAAAAAAAGAATTAACAAGATATAAATAAATATTCGTTTTAAATATTAAAGTAAATAAATAAATTTTCCATAGTCCTTTAGTTACAAACTAAGATTTGAAATCTTGTTTCAAATGGGAAACCAATTTTTTTTACCAGGGATGAAAAAATAATCTAAAATCCGAGATCTAAGTTTTATGTGAGATGTATTCGTTTTAATCATGAATTCTTAATTGTAGAGATTACAGAAAATTAATGTATTTTGTTTGCTTGTGATGTCAGAATAAATAGGACGAATATTTTTGTAGAGAGGAGATGCTACAAAATACTCCATACTGATGGAAACAGGCCTGAAATATTTAGGGTTCTAATACAAAATTCGAAATCGGACCCTAAATAATATATAAAAAAAAGTTTCAAAATTTTTTTTTAAGAAAAAAGTGTAAAAAATTCATAGGTCCTATTCAAATGTTTCAAATGTGTATGTTCTGAAACGGCTCTGGACGGAAATTAATCTTATAAATTATGTTTTTTTGACAATTTTTGCTGGACTAACACATTATCACATTTGAAGGACAAGATCCTGTTGAAGGTAGGACAATGGGTAGTACAAATAGAGTCGTGGATACAAGTGGAATTGACGTGAATGAACAAGGTGCCATGGATACAAATAGAGTCGACGTGAATTCTGATATTGATCCTTGTTATCCATGGACTGCATATTGCAAGGATCCTTGTAATCCAGAAAATCCAAATTACTGAAAGAAATAAGGCGTTGATAAGGAGTTGATGTAAGGGGAGGGGAGGGAGAGTTCATAAAAAAAAAAAAAAAAAAAAATTGATGATTTTTTAAAATAAAAAAAAAAAAAAAAAAAAAGGGGAGAGGAGGGAAATTAATAAGAGAAATTATAACAGATAACCATAAAAAAAAGTAAAATTAATCAAATAGTCATATTAATGTGTGGCTAGAGTATTCTATGTATAATCTACTATATGAAAATATCAGGGAACTCTGCTGGGTGTGTCAGGTCAGTATGTAAAAATGTGACACGTGGCATTTTATTTTTTAAAGAAAAAAAAAAAAACGTCTCAGCGTATCCTTCTCTTCATCTTCTCTTCTACAGTTATCATCTTGCCGAATGCCGATGTCGCTTCCTCTACTCTTTCTTCTGGTAACTTACATGTTTCTCGCTTAATAATCCCTTCGAGCGATCAAATTAGTGACACTTTTTTTTATTTCTCCGGTACCCGCTACTTAAGAGAGAGGAACGGACTCTACGATTCAATGGTTTGCGACTTTTTGGATCAAACTTTGATCCTCCTGATTGGTATCCACAAATCGATAGAACCCAGGTATCCTTCTCGTCTCAATAGAATGTGGCTAAACATGCATGATTCATGAAATTGCTTACACACGTTTGACTTTTGTCGTTTATTATAGATCTAAAACAAAACCTTTTCCATCAAAGGATTTACCACCAGTCTTTGATGGGTCCCAAATGCGACTATGGCCTGTAATTCAAACGCTAAGTGTTTAACTGCATGTTTTGAGTTTCAATTTCATGGAGACGAGTAGATAATTTCACAAACAAGTCCAAAGTTGTCATGAATCTTTTCTATGGGTGAGTCGAGTGATCTTTAAGACAGCCCAAACTTTGGGACTTTGCGAATCACAACATGTGAGTCTTCGCAGTGGTGAAAACCACATCGATCAGCTTACTCGGGAATAGGGAACCTTTCTCTCAAAGACTCGAATCAAATTCAAAAGAATTGGCAACTGAACATCGCTCCTCCAGTTCTTAACTCTTCTTCATCAAAAGAGGTCTTCTCAAACGCCTTCTTAAGTTATGACATTTTTCCTACAAATAACGTCCACTTATGACCGCTCATATCATCCGACTTCTTTTAGAGGTTGAGATTGTGTAGAGTTACCTCATAAACATAAAAAATATTAGGCGTCATTTACTCTCACATATGGTGATGTCGACTTCTCAAGATTTTCATAATCTGGTGTCATGGCTTCTGTCAAGTCTTTTAATTAGTCTAAACGAACACTCGCTTCTAGAGTTTATTTTCCACCTTGCCGGTAAGATCATCTTCTTTTAGAAAGATACTTACTGCCTACTGGAATTGTCATCTGCCTTAGAAAATGTTTAAATAATGTTAATAGGCTTGCTGAAGTTGTTGTTTATTGGTTTGCATTTGGTTGTTTTATAGATTATCGCATTTGATCAACAGCCACGTTTTTAATTATGAAATGGTTGTGTTTGTATAGTATTCAGTCAATGCCAACGTTTGACTCATTAATAATGGCGCAGAAAATAGCTATACGATGTTTGGATGCGAGAAATAATCCAGTATTGTGTACCGCTGCTTCAATGACGTTTTACGAGATTCAGATCAGCAGGGTGGAAGAGAAGATGCTAAATTTTAAAATGACACTATTTGTGTACCGCTCAACTCATGGTAAGAAGAATTTAGGGATTCATGGCCAAAGGGAGGAAACAGTTCTAAGGTAAGATGTGGACACTTAGGCCAGAAAGAAACTCGATGTCTGATGCAAAAAAGGGCATAAGGACTTAACCAATATGAAAAACAAATTGGTATGTTTATTTTATTTGTATGTTTATTTCTTTTCACTATACCAATATGAAAAACAAATTGGTGTACATACCATTAGATGTTTATTTTCTTCAATGAAATTATTTAATTACTTTTCTCATCGTCGTTTGGTGCAAATAATATATTGTTTAGGAGAGGAGTTGCTAGAAAACGTACTTGGACACTTAACATATACATTCTCTATTAGTTGTTGCTATTTATATATGTCTATATATTAATGAATTATGGTTACAATTTGAAAGTGTTTCATTATTTTATTCCTAGAGTTCTTTTCACATCATACATCTTTGTGGTGTAATGAACAATATATGGAGTGAACTCAAGAAGCAAAACTCTTAAGATCACTTCAATTCATCGTCTACAAGGGGAAAGAACTTCTGAAAACGAGAGAAAAATTGCTTTACGTAAAGAAAAAAAAAAGAACAAAAATCTAATTACTATAATTTCAACATCCACACTGATATTGGGGTTTTATTATTTCAACCTAATTTGTGTAGTTGAGTTGTGGCCTTCTGGGTATTGATCAGAAAGTGTGTACAAGTTGTCAGAACATAAAAGCAGCCTACGAACAATTACAATTTCATAACTACGAGTGAATGAGTAAACAAGGATTTTTTTGGTTGTGTTTTATCCTATGAATAGATGGCAAAGCAAACTGAGGGATACAAGAGGATTAAAGAAAAATAAACCATTAGCCAGAAAATGAAAAGAAACTCGAAACAAAAGCTTTCTTTCCAACTACTCAATAAAATGGAGAAAGTTGATAATTTGATGAAGGTAAGTAACAGACTTACTTTTTTTTTTTTTAATTATCAGGATTTCCATGCACTAGCATAAAGACTAATTACTCTAATTACATCATCACTAAGTAAGAAAAAAAAAACCCAAAAAATTAGTTTTCACATAAGTTGTCAAAGTGAATTTTAACGAAACTTCCTAACTTTTTTTTGTGTGTTAAAAACAAACTTCCCAACTTTAAATAAACCAAATAAAAATTACTTTAACAAGAGAAGTTCAAGTTTTACTAATACCGAACTAACCGATCCAATCAAAGGATACACAAACACGATTGACCAAGAAAAATAATATTATAGTTTATAGTTAGACATCATTAAACAAAAAAAGCAAGCATAAAAGAAACCTATATATAAATGATTATACTAATACTATGTTTATAATAATTTTTTCTCAAAAAATTAAAACCAAAAAAATATGCACATCGCGCGGGTTCTCACCTAGTAGGATAATCATATATTGTATACGTTTAGCCCAAACAAAACAAAATATATTTTTTTTCATTTTTCGATTTTGTTTGTTAAAACGATTTATATGGTGTGCAAAAAAAATAATTAAATGAAGCAATGAGCATTTTTACCTTATTGTGTGCTGCTTTGATATCATTCTTCTTCTTTTTCTTCTTTCAAAAGTTGGATATTAGTAAACAAAATTTGTATAGTCACGGATTAGTTACGAAAAAGCTATGAAAAGACTCAAATTTCTGTCGCAAATGAGTATTTTCTTGTAGTGTTAGTTACTGGTCTCTTATATTAAAAAAAAAAGAAAAATAAAATAAATTGAATAATGAATAGGATAATTATATACTTTTAGCTTGCCATGTGCAATTAATCTGGATATCATTTCGATTTCATTTTGGTTTTTTCGTTAGTAAAAAATAGTTACTATTTTAAAGTCATATCCATTTTGGTTTAGTTTGACTTGATACCTTCGATTTTTGGTTTATAACCAAATCTAAAAAATTTGTTTGGTATAATATCAATTTCGGTTTTTTAAATATAAAATTATAAAAAAAATTAAATAAAAAAATATAGAACACAGAAAAATTATAAAGCCGATCGATGTCTTATTTTAATAGAAGAAAGAAAAACAAAAACAAATGAAAGGCACTAAAGCATTTATCTTTTAACATCATCAAATATATTGTTTTATATTAAAACTAGAATAGGATCCGCATATATGCGGGTTTTGAATAAAATATTTTAAAACGGTAAAAAAATATTTCAAAATAAAATCCGATCACTTCTGAAGAAAAATAAAAATAAAATTTTATAGTGTGAAAATTACTAATAGAACTTTTATATCTTCAAACAAAATCTATTCGATAGTGTCAAAATTTGATCGATAGACTTTAACACGTGTCACAATCATGTTAATTAGCAACTCTGAAACATCAAACTTTATTTTACAATAGTCGACTTATTTTACAACAGTCGACTTATTTTACAACAATCGACTTATTTTACAACAGTCGATTTATTGTGGATTGGTCGACTTATTTTACAACTGTCGACTTATTTTAGATTGGTCGACTTATTTTTCAACAGACGATTTATTTCACAACAGTCGACTCATTTTCGATTGGTTGTCGACTTATTTTACAACAATCAACTTATTTTACAACATTTGACTTATTTTGAAATACTTGACTTATTTTACAACAGTTGACTTATTTTAGAACAGTCGACTTATATTTTGGGTTGGTCCACTTATTTCACAACCGTCGACTTATTTTGGATTGGT
>JAHZTW010000002.1:21732492-21749475 GCA_020283515.1 Alliaria petiolata
TTTCTCTCATTCCAAGTATTGTGTGTGTTCAGTATCATTCTCTTGGAGGTAACGGGTCTGCGTTTCGGAATGATTGGACTATTGTGTATGGTGTTTTTGTTTCTTCCAATCTCGAGAGGCTCCATTCTCCTCCGTCTTATAGATATCCCTTTCGAGCATGCTACAAGATACCATGTTTGGCTTGGTCATATCACCATGGCTTTCTTCTCCTTACATGGCCTCTTTTATGTTGTTGGATGGACTATGCAAGGTCAACTTTTAGAGCTTGTAAGCCTCCTTAAACATTAACTCTTCTTTCTTTTTTTCCACATATGTAATGGACATAGACTAATCTACTTATTGTCAATTGGTTTTGTTATGGAAGCCATGAACCGTTATGAGTATATTCTCACATCGATAAGTATAAGGGACCTAATCCAACCTTGACAATTTGCTAAATCCATATTTTCTGTTTTATTATTTTAAAGTTAAAGATCTTCAACTACTTACTCTCTCTTTCTCTCAGATATTTGAGTGGAAAGCTACTGGAATCGCTGTGTTACCAGGAGTTATCAGTCTAGTGGCTGGTTTACTGATGTGGGGCACGTCGTTTCACTACGTGAGAAATCATTACTTTGAGCTCTTCTTCTACACCCATCAACTATACATTGTCTTTGTTGTCTTCTTGGCACTTCACGTTGGTGACTATTTATTCAGCATAGTTGCTGGAGGAATATTCCTTTTCATTCTTGACCGTTTCTTGAGGTTCTGCCAATCAAGAAGGACAGTAGATGTAATCTCTGCAAAGAGTTTACCTTGTGGAACTCTCGAACTCGTTCTTTCGAAACCACCGAGTAAATATTCTGTTTTAATCTCTATAATTTAAGAGTCCTTTACCACTAATCTAGACCACCTACTGACTTTCTGTTTCTGTCCAATTCCAGATATGCGATATAATGCACTGAGTTTTGTCTTTCTCCAAGTAAAGGAACTATCATGGCTACAATGGCATCCTTTCAGTGTTTCATCAAGTCCTCTAGATGGTAACCATCATGTTGCGGTTCTCATAAAGGTTCTTGGTGGATGGACTGCAAAGCTCAGGGACCAGTTGTCAAAGCTATACGAGGCAGAGAATCAAGATCAGCTTCTTTCTCTTCAGTCATATCCCAAAATCACAACTTGTGTGGAGGGTCCTTATGGCCATGAATCTCCATACCATTTGGCGTAATGCGTTAACCATTTTGAATTGTTTCAATACAATAAGCTTTTTAGCTTGACTGAGAAAATGATTATTTTGGATTTGTAGGTACGAGAACCTGGTCTTAGTAGCAGGAGGAATCGGGATTTCGCCTTTCTTCGCCATCTTAAGTGATATCTTACACCGTAAAAGAGATGGGAAAGCTTGTTTACCGAAGAAGGTTTTAGTTATCTGGGCAATAAAAAACTCGGACGAGCTCTCTCTTCTCTCAGCGATCGATATTCCTTCCATTTGTCCTTCCTTCTCTCACAAACTAAACCTGGAGATTAACATCTATGTCACAAGACAATCCGAGCCTCTCTTGGTAAGTCTTACATAAGACTTTTGGTGTAATAGAAAATGTACAATAAAGTTAAGTTTTATAATAACAATAAGGAAATATATTAAAGTCCATCTCGTAATCTTGAGATTACCTAATATTTGGCTCTTCTGCAATAAGGCAGCCTTAGTTTGTTGAATTCTGCTTTGTTTCATTGTTTCATATAGGAAGATGGAATGGTTCACAAGATGGTGAACCCTTCGGTCAAACCACGGACCAACGGGTGTCCCATGTCGGTTTTAGTTGGTACAGGGGATAATATATGGTCTGGACTCTATCTAGTTGCATCCACAATTGGGTTTATTGCAATGATCACATTGTTGGACATCTTTTACATAAACAAATTCAACATAACGGCATGGTGGTACAAGGGACTTCTGTTTGTGGTTTGTATGGTTGCAAGTGTGTTGATTTTTGGAGGTTCTGTGGTTGTTTTCTGGCATCTTTGGGGTCACAAAACCAGTGAAGTGGAAGCAAATGGTTACAAGATGGTAGGTTCGAACGAAGAAGAACCTCATAATCCATCTGCGGAACGTAAAGGCCTTGCCATAGAAGAAGATATCCAAAGTTTTATCACTACTCGTTATGGCACGAGACCAGACTTTAAAGGTACGCTATAACTTTAAAATATAGTTTGTGTTGTTACCCATTTTCCCCTCTACGGAAATCTCTTTTTGTGTTTAAAAAATATAGAAACTGAATGAGAACAAGATATCATTCGGTTCGGTTTGGCACTGTTTTGCTTTTGGTTTGGATTCAGATTATGTTTTTGAAAAAGAAAAAAAAAATTTAATGATTTTCAAGTCTCTTTCTTTTACGGTTTTGATTCCAGTTATGATTTGTTCAGATTTTCAGATATAAGAAAATAAAACCAATAATTTCTCTCCATATCGGTTTAGAAAACGGGTTTATGTAGGTTTGATTTGAACCAATCCGGAGAGAAGAGAAATTAAACGTTTGTTTTTTTTTTGTGCTTATGCAATATAGAAATGAATGAGAACAAAATATCATACGGATCGGTTTGATACAGTTTTGGTTTTGGTTTGGTTTTAAAAACAAACTATTTGAAAGATTTTCAAAGAAGTTCAAGTTTTAATCTCCCTTTTCTTTTCGGTTTGGTATGATTTTGATTACGGTTTGTTAGGATACTGAAAAAACAAAACCAAATCAATTAATTTTCTCTCTCGATTGGTTCTCAAAAACCCAAATTAATAAAAAAAAATTAACATTTCTGTTTGCAGAGATATTTGAATCGTTGAATGGGAAATGGGGAAGTGTGGATGTTGGAGTTATTGTATGCGGACCCGCGAGCCTTCAGTCGACCGTTGCTAAAGAAATACGGTCACATAGCATCTGGCGATCCGCAAATCATCCCCTTTTCCACTTCAATAGCCACAGTTTCGATCTGTAAATTCAAGGCTGAAGAAAATTATAAAATATATGTATGGTAATTCTAAGAAAAGTTATACATATGTTATAGTTAATAATTGTATGTATGTATTAAGGAAACAGCTATGGTAAATATATGTATGTTTGTCTTTAAGTTTTCATTTACCAAGTTATTAAATGTATGAGCTTCTTCTATAAATGGTTTCTAAATTCTTTACTTGTTGGTATATATTTGTTGACATAATCCCGGCGTGCAGAGTTTGAAGGTGCACCAACTGCAAAGGCAGCATGCCAAAAGAAGAATTGTCAGATGATTTTCAAGTCTCTTTCCATTATAGCTTGTTTCGATTCCAATTATGGTTTGTTCAGATATAAAAAAACAAAACCAATATTTTCTCTCCGGATCGGTTCTTAAAACGATTTTTATGTAGGTTTTATTTGAACCAATCCGGAGAGGAGAGAAATTAAACGTTTATTTTTTGTATGCTTATGAAATATAGAATTGAATGAGAACAAAATATCATACAAATCAGTTTGATACAGTTTTGGTTTTGGTTCGAAATGTAAACTATAATTACATAACCTAAGATCTTTAAACAACTGAATAATCACATAATAGATTATGAGGAGATTTGTAGAATTACTTCCTGCCATTGTCGCGGAAGATGAAAAGTCTATGAGATAGGACTTTTAGCTTTCTCTCCCTTGCCTATAAACTTTCTTTTAGGTGTTGTGCTCTTATGTTTGTGATGCCTTTACAATGGACTAAAGGCATCTATTTATAGGTGGAGAGAGGATCTAAATTCCTCATTAGGTTTTCCTTAAGATCAATCTCAACCGTCCATCAAAGTAGAGATTCATAGGAATTAACTCTTTCATTTCCAATTTAATTGGTCAACAAATATCATAAAGAATAGCATTAATTCATAAAAAAATTGATGACTATTAGACCATATAATAGGAGAAAGAATTATTCCTTACACGAAATTGGTTTTAAAAACAAACTATTTGAAAGATTTTCAAAGAAGTTCAAGTTTTAGTCTCCCTTTCCTTTTCGGTTTGGTATGATTTCGATTACGGTTTGTTTGGATATAGATAAAAAAATCAAATCAAATCAGTTAATTTTCTTTCTCGACTGGTTCTCAAAAAAGTGCAAACCAAATTAATAAACATTTTTGTAACGTTTCTGTTTGCTGGCATATTTGAGTCGTGGAATGGGAATAGGAAAGTGTGGATGTTGGAGTTATTGTATACGGACCGGCGAGCCATCAACTGTTCTTAAAGAAATACGATCACATAACATCTGGCAATCCGCAAATCATCCCCTTCTCCACTTCAATAGGCACAGTTTCGGGAAGCATACTTTCATTCTCTGACTTCATTTCTCAATTTGTAACTCATAAATTTTAGATTCTACCAAAACCGTTTTTGTTAATCAAGAATTATTCTGCAAAACGTCATCCCTCCGATATTTCTTTCTCTATCCAGTTGTGTGTTTCATCTCACTTGAGCGTCAGAGAATAATCAGGAGAACACCGTATTACAGCGCTGCCCTATTATCGTTCTGATAAACTAGGTCTTATTTATTTTTATAGAGTTCGAACCCTATTGCATACAACAAAGCTAAACCAGAGCCCATGTCAATAATTCAAAAATCCATTCCGAACAACTTCCCATACTTTTCCAAAATTCCTTTGCAAAAGAGAATATATATATAGCCGAGCCCAATATATGTAAGTTTTGTTTATTAAAAGCTTTAAACATAAGAGTGTCGAAAAATATAATATAACCGAACTATAATTTTAATAGGTTGAGTGTTAAATTAGTCATGAATCCATTTTATTCAATTAGTTAATCGGTAAGATCAATCCATCAACCTATTTAATTTGAAATTATTAAATGGATCAACCTTTTTTTGTGTGCAATGGATCGACCTATGACATAAATTTTGTAATAGTTCTGCCATAAAATACTGTTCATTCCGTTTATGATATGTCTTTTGGCGTGACATATTTTTAAAGTGTATGATATTCAAAACATTTCTCTATAGTCACATTTTTATATATATAAATGTCTAAAATAATAAATAATTCATGCTTCTCATAAATAATAACAAACACATGTATATATTGTTAAATATAAAGTTATATATTTTCTTAAAATGTTAACTTATTTCCTGTTTTATATTTTAATAATATAAAGATATATTTCTAACTTTCTACTTAATTCGATAACTGTATTAGTGATGACTGTATTAGTGATGTAGTTAACTTTTTTATTAGTGTATCTGAAAAAAAAATTCACTTTGAGAATGAAGTGTGTGTTCTGAAAAAAAATCATTTGTTTTATCGAAACAATCCTTTTATTTATNTTTCTCTCATTCCAAGTATTGTGTGTGTTCAGTATCATTCTCTTGGAGGTAACGGGTCTGCGTTTCGGAATGATTGGACTATTGTGTATGGTGTTTTTGTTTCTTCCAATCTCGAGAGGCTCCATTCTCCTCCGTCTTATAGATATCCCTTTCGAGCATGCTACAAGATACCATGTTTGGCTTGGTCATATCACCATGGCTTTCTTCTCCTTACATGGCCTCTTTTATGTTGTTGGATGGACTATGCAAGGTCAACTTTTAGAGCTTGTAAGCCTCCTTAAACATTAACTCTTCTTTCTTTTTTTCCACATATGTAATGGACATAGACTAATCTACTTATTGTCAATTGGTTTTGTTATGGAAGCCATGAACCGTTATGAGTATATTCTCACATCGATAAGTATAAGGGACCTAATCCAACCTTGACAATTTGCTAAATCCATATTTTCTGTTTTATTATTTTAAAGTTAAAGATCTTCAACTACTTACTCTCTCTCTCTCTCAGATATTTGAGTGGAAAGCTACTGGAATCGCTGTGTTACCAGGAGTTATCAGTCTAGTGGCTGGTTTACTGATGTGGGGCACGTCGTTTCACTACGTGAGAAATCATTACTTTGAGCTCTTCTTCTACACCCATCAACTATACATTGTCTTTGTTGTCTTCTTGGCACTTCACGTTGGTGACTATTTATTCAGCATAGTTGCTGGAGGAATATTCCTTTTCATTCTTGACCGTTTCTTGAGGTTCTGCCAATCAAGAAGGACAGTAGATGTAATCTCTGCAAAGAGTTTACCTTGTGGAACTCTCGAACTCGTTCTTTCGAAACCACCGAGTAAATATTCTGTTTTAATCTCTATAATTTAAGAGTCCTTTACCACTAATCTAGACCACCTACTGACTTTCTGTTTCTGTCCAATTCCAGATATGCGATATAATGCACTGAGTTTTGTCTTTCTCCAAGTAAAGGAACTATCATGGCTACAATGGCATCCTTTCAGTGTTTCATCAAGTCCTCTAGATGGTAACCATCATGTTGCGGTTCTCATAAAGGTTCTTGGTGGATGGACTGCAAAGCTCAGGGACCAGTTGTCAAAGCTATACGAGGCAGAGAATCAAGATCAGCTTCTTTCTCTTCAGTCATATCCCAAAATCACAACTTGTGTGGAGGGTCCTTATGGCCATGAATCTCCATACCATTTGGCGTAATGCGTTAACCATTTTGAATTGTTTCAATACAATAAGCTTTTTAGCTTGACTGAGAAAATGATTATTTTGGATTTGTAGGTACGAGAACCTGGTCTTAGTAGCAGGAGGAATCGGGATTTCGCCTTTCTTCGCCATCTTAAGTGATATCTTACACCGTAAAAGAGATGGGAAAGCTTGTTTACCGAAGAAGGTTTTAGTTATCTGGGCAATAAAAAACTCGGACGAGCTCTCTCTTCTCTCAGCGATCGATATTCCTTCCATTTGTCCTTCCTTCTCTCACAAACTAAACCTGGAGATTAACATCTATGTCACAAGACAATCCGAGCCTCTCTTGGTAAGTCTTACATAAGACTTTTGGTGTAATAGAAAATGTACAATAAAGTTAAGTTTTATAATAACAATAAGGAAATATATTAAAGTCCATCTCGTAATCTTGAGATTACCTAATATTTGGCTCTTCTGCAATAAGGCAGCCTTAGTTTGTTGAATTCTGCTTTGTTTCATTGTTTCATATAGGAAGATGGAATGGTTCACAAGATGGTGAACCCTTCGGTCAAACCACGGACCAACGGGTGTCCCATGTCGGTTTTAGTTGGTACAGGGGATAATATATGGTCTGGACTCTATCTAGTTGCATCCACAATTGGGTTTATTGCAATGATCATATTGTTGGACATTTTTTACATAAACAAATTCAACATAACGGCGTGGTGGTACAAGGGACTTCTGTTTGTGGTTTGTATGGTTGCAAGTGTGTTGATTTTTGGAGGTTCTGTGGTTGTTTTCTGGCATCTTTGGGGTCACAAAACCAGTGAAGTGGAAGCAAATGGTTACAAGATGGTAGGTTCGAACGAAGAAGAACCTCATAATCCATCTGCGGAACTTAAAGGCCTTGCCATAGAAGAAGATATCCAAAGTTTTATCACTACTCGTTATGGCACGAGACCAGACTTTAAAGGTACGCTATAACTTTAAAAAATAGTTTGTGTTGTTACCCATTTTCCCCTCTACGGAAATCTCTTTTTGTGTTTAAAAAATATAGAAACTGAAATGAGAACAAGATATCATTCGGTTCGGTTTGGCACTGTTTTGCTTTTGGTTTGGATTCAGATTATGTTTTTGAAAGAAAAAAGAATTGAATGATTTTCAAGTCTCTTTCTTTTACGGTTTGGATCGATTTCAATTATGGTTTGTTCAAATATAAAAAAAAAACCCAATAATTTCTCTCGATATCGGTTTTTAAAACTGGTTTTATGTAGGTTTGATTTGAACCGATCCGGAGAGAAGAGAAATTAAACGTTTGTTTTTGTGTGCTTATGAAATATAGAAATGGATGAGAACAAAATATCATACGGATCGGTTTGATACAGTTTTGGTTTTGGTTCGAATTTGGTTTTAAGAACAAACTATTTAAAAGATTTTCAAAGAAGTTCAAGTTTTAATCTCCCTCTCCTTTTCGGTTTGGTATTATTTCGATTACGATTTGTTCGGATATAGAAAAAACAAAACCAAATTAGTTAATTTTCTCTTTGGATTGGTTCTAAAAAAAGTGCAAACCAAATTAATAAAAAAAAAATTTAACGTTTCTGTTGGCAGAGATATTTGAGTCGTTGAATGGGAAATGGGGAAGTGTGGATGTTGGAGTTATTGTATGCGGACCGGCGAGCCTTCAGTCGACCGTTGCTAAAGAAATACGGTCACATAGCATCTGGCGATGCGCAAATCATCCCCTTTTCCACTTCAATAGCCACAGTTTCGATCTGTAAATTTAAGACCGAAGAAAATTATAGAATATATGTATGGTAATTCTAAGAAAAGTTATACATATGTTATAGGTAATAGTTGTATGTATGTATTAAGGAAACATCTATGGTAAATATATGTATGTTTGTCTTTAAATTTTCATGTACAAGTAATTAAATGTACGAGCTTCTTCTATATATGGTTTCTAAATTCTAGACTTGCTTTTATTAATTTTAATGCGATTGAATATTTCTTTTTGTTATAAGCATCTTGATATGATAATGGACTAGGCGCAACACTTGTACCATGAAGGAGAACCTAATGAGCCGCTAGAACCAGAGCTAGGAAACGTGGATATTTTAGAAATACCTACTGGTCCTATGACACGCTCAAGAACCAAGCTACTCAACACAACGATCGAAAGACTTCTCAACAATGCCATCAATTCAACCAATCAAGTCATTCCTGAAGGTGTCATTCCACAAGGCACCTTGACTCTTATTCAAGGAATGTAACTTAACAAATGAGATTAGTAATGGGTCATACTCTTTTTCCCTTGTCAAGTTTTGTCCCATTGGGTTTTCACAAGGTTTTTAATGAGGTGCCCATTTACTAAGTCATCTCCCATTTGTTAAAGTCCAATAAGCTTTCTACTCCAAAGAAATCAAGAGGGATTAAGAAATCATGAAACTTCAAAGGCCCAAATGAGCTTAGGAGGAGTACAAAGCAAATTTTATCATTTTGTTTAGTAACCCAATAAGGATTTCGAAATCTATGAAGGCTAGAGTGACAAGAAGCAGCCCATTAGTGCCTACCCAAGAAGCATTCAAAGAGAACAAGAAGATAAGGGTTTAAAAATCAATTTTTGGATGCAAGGGGACAAGTAGACAAGCAAGCACCTCTCCACCTTGCCCATGCTGTGTCATACCAACCATTAAAATAAGAAGACAGCCAGGCCACCCATCACCCACGCCCATACCAGCCTTGGTCCCCACCAAGCCACAAAAACACTTTATTCACCCATACTCTCTTGTCTCTCCCATGCTACAAGAATCTTTCCTTAGTTTACTTATTCTTTTAAGCTTGCCCATATGGGGTTTGTGGTTCTATATAACTTGTATTCCTCACTTGTAACTTGGCAACTTACCTTCAATCAAAAACAATTGAGTTCTCTCAATATTTCGTGACTCTTGGTGTGTAATATCCAAGTTTCAACTTTTCGATTTTCTTGTGTGTTATATCAAGTAAATCACTTCTGGTTTAGTTAAGGGAATCCACAACCTTAACCAAAACCATTCCTTCATACAACTCGCTTCTGTTCCTCACGGTTCATTAGCCAACTTCCCCTTTCACATTTAACTTCAGATTGCTCATCCTCGGGAGAATCACATTAAGTGGTATCAGAGCAACCAATCTGCAAGTTAAGTACCCTATCTTTAAATATCTGTTAATCTTGTTTCAATTCAAAAAAAAAAAAAAATATATATATATATATATACGCTTTGTTCTTGTTTATCTTTTCTTTTAAAAAAAAATAATAATAATTATCATTACTTGTAGCAATTTTTGATTATTCCCATAAAACGTTTTAGAATTCTCTTAAATTTATCTTAAGTCTCTACTCTTTGGAATCTCTTTACTGGTGTTTGTGTTTCTATTTTAGGAAACATGGTTGGAGTGGATAAAGAAGAAGGAACTAGTGCCCCTCAAAACAACAAACTTCTCATTGAAGCTATCACAACTCAACTGAAGAAAAATGTTAGCCGACAAGATAGAAAATCTTAGACAAGAGTTCAACCACCATACCGAACAAGAACCCAGACAAACCGAACAAAGAAGAGAGCAATAAAGGTTCCCCCAAAGAGAAAGAACACACCGAAGACAGCCAAGAGATGAAGCAGCCAACGATTACTATGGACATGGCGACAGTTCTCCTCACACCAATCAAAGGAGACCTAGGAGGGATCGTGAGACTCCACACGATAACTTTGGTGGTCTTAAACTGAAAATACCACCATTCCATGGCAAGAACGAACCTGACACCTACCTAGAATGGGAGAAGAAGATTGAGCTGGTGTTCGACTGTCAAGAGTATACCGATGTCAACCGAGTAAGGGTGGCAGCAACCGAGTTCTATGACTACGCCCTCAGCTGGTGGGATCAACTTGTTACTTCTAGGAAGCGCAACCGAGAGTACCCAATAGAAACGTGGGTAGAGATGAAAGCCTTGATGAGGAAACGCTTTGTCCCAAGTCATCACCATCGAGAGCTACATCAAAAATTAAGGAGACTCGTTCAAGGAAGCCGTGGTGTAAAAGACTACTATCAAGAAATGGAAACTCTTATGTTAAAGGCGGATGTATTTGAAGATAGAGAAGCAACCATGTCAAGATTCATGGGAGGTTTGAATAGAGACATAAAAGACCGATTAGAAATGGAACACTACTTGGAGTTAGAGGAGTTACTTCATAAGGCGATATTAGTAGAACAACAACTCAAGAGAAGAGGGTCTACAAGGCCTACCTATGGAGCTGGAGTTACACCTACAAGATCTATCTTTCACCGAGGAGAGAAGCCAACTTACGCAAGGGATATCAAACCTCTTGTCAACACACGAGTCGAGCACAAGCCATATACATAGCTCCAAATGACAAAGGCAAGGCTATAGCTAATGCTTCTAGAGCCAGAGATGTCAAGTGCTTCAAGTGCCAAGGAAGAGGGCATTATGCAAATGAATACACTAATAGAAGGGTCATGATCCTTCTTGACAATGGTGAGTTTGAATCCGAAGATGAGGAGCAGGAAGCTGATTCATCCTCACATGAGTTTCAAGAAGAACCTGCCAAAGGAGAACTGCTAGTAGCAAGAAGGACATTGAATCTGCAAACCAGCCAAGAGGATCAAGAACAGCGTGAGAACCTGTTTCATACTCGGTGCATGGTTCAAGGCAAGGTATGTAGCTTGATCATCGATGGAGGTAGTTGTACTTATGTGGCGAGTGAATTGATGGTCAAGAAGCTGGGTTTAAAAACTAGAAAACACCCCAAGCCATACAAGCTACAATGGCTCAATGACGTGAGAGAAATGAGAGTCGACAACCAAGTGGTGGTTTCCTTGGCCATTGGTAAATATGAAGATGAAGTCTTGTGTGACGTCCTACCAATGGAAGCTGGACACATCCTGCTTGGAAGACCATGGCAGTCCGATCGAAAGGTGGTTCATGATGGCTACACAAACCGCCACACCTTTGAATTCCAAGGCAGAAAAACGGTGTTGCTGCCCATGACACCAACTGAAGTACACAAAGATCAATTACACCTTAAATGCCAAGGTGAACAAGTATCAAAACCCTTAAATTTCTTGGTGAAATCTAACATAGTTAAGAAAGCTTTGTTTTCAAAAAGGCCGATGTTATTATTCATATATAGGGAAGCTCTCTTGAGCTTAACTCACCTTACACCGGCACTGCCGAGTGAGATGATATCTCTTTTGCTGGATTATGAGGATGTGTTCCCTGAAGATAACTCGGTAGGCTTACCACCAATCTGTGGCATAGAACATCAAATCGACCTTGTTCTGGGAGCCTCTCTTCCAAACCGACCAGCTTACAGAACCAATCCTATGGAAACAAAGGAGTTACAAAAACAAGTAGATGAGCTAATGGATAAGGGTCACATCAGAGAAAGCATGAGCCCTTGTGATGTACCTGTCCTCCTTGTACCAAAGAAAGATGGTAGCTGGCGCATGTGTGTTGATTGTCGAGCAATCAACAATATCACAGTGAAGTATCGACACCCTATACCTAGACTAGATGATATGCTTGATGAGTTATATGGTTCTTGCATATTTTATAAGATTGATTTAAAGAGTGGGTATCACCAAATTAGGATGAAAGAAGGTGATGAGTGGAAAACAGACTTTAAAACTAAGCACGGATTGTATGAATGGCTAGTTATGCCCTTTGGGTTAACAAACACCCCTAGTACTTTTATGAGGTTAATGAACCATGTCCTTAGAGCTTTCATAGGAGTTTTTGTGGTTGTGTATTTTGATGATATCCTTTTTTATAGCAAAACTTTGAATGAACATGTTAAGCATCTAGGACTTGTCTTAGACATGCTTAGACAGGAAAAGCTCTATGCTAACCTTAAGAAATGCACTTTCTGCACAGATAACCTTGTGTTTCTAGGTTTTGTTGTAAGTGCAGATGGAGTTAAGGTGGACGGAGAGAAGGTCAAAGCCATCAGCGAATGGCCAAGCCCAAGGAACGTTAGCGAGGTCCGGAGTTTTCGTGGCCTTGCTGGCTTCTATAGGCGAATTGTAAAGGACTTCAGCACCTTAGCCGCGCCTTTGACTGAGGTCATCAAGAAGGATGTTGGATTTAAATGGGGACAAGAGCAAGAGGATGCGTTCCAGAACCTAAAGGAGAAACTCACGCATGCCCCGGTTTTAACCCTTCCGGACTTCCTTAAAACTTTTGAAATTGAATGTGATGCTTCTGGTATAGGCATAGGAGCTGTTTTAATGCATGAGAAAAGGTCTATAACATTCTTTAGTGAGGAGCTTGGAGGAGCCATGCTGAACTATCCCACTTATGACAAAGAGCTATATGTCTTGGTGCGTGCATTACAAACGTGTCAACACTATCTATGGTCTAAGGAGTTTGTCATTCACACCGATCATGAGTCTCTTAAGCACCTAAAAGGTCAGAAAAAGCTCAATAAGAGACACGCTAGGTGGGTTGCATTCATAGAAACTTTTCCCTATGTCATCAAGTACAAACAAGGTAAGGATAATGTAGTAGCTGATGCATTATCCTGAAGGTATGTATTACTATCCATTCTTGATGCTAAGCTCCTTGGTTTTGAACAACTTAAACACTTATATGAAACAGATGTTGATTTTCAAGAAATATATAAGTCTTGTGAAAAGTTTGCTTCAGGGCATTATTTTAGGCAAGAAGGTTTTCTTTTCTATGATAATCGGTTATGTATCCCTAACTGTTCTATGCGAGACTTGTTCATAAGAGAAGCTCATGGTGGCGGATTGATGGGTCACTTTGGCATCTCTAAAACTCTTAAGGTGATGCAAGAACACTTCTACTGGCCGCATATGAAAAGGGACGTGGAGAGACTTTGTGGTAGGTGTACAACGTGCAAACAAGCTAAATCAAAGGTCCAGCCTCACGGTTTGTATACTCCTTTACCTATTCCGAATCATCCGTGGACAGATATATCTAAGGACTTTGTGCTAGGATTGCCTAGAACTAAGACAGGAAAGGACTCTATTTTTGTTGTAGTTGATAGGTTCTCTAAAATGGCACATTTCATTGCTTGCCATAAAACTGATGATGCATCTCATGTAGCAGACTTGTTCTTTAAGGAAATCATTCGCTTACATGGAATGCCTAGAACTATTGTTTCTGATAGAGACACTAAGTTTCTTAGTTATTTTTGGAAAACCCTATGGTCTAAATTAGGAACTAAGTTGCTTTTCTCTACCACATGCCACCCTCAAACTGATGGGCAAACTGAAGTCGTCAATCGGACCTTAGGAACACTATTGCGTGTAATGATTAAAAAGAACCTTAAAACATGGGAAGAATGCTTGCCTCACATTGAATTTACATATAATCATGCTATGCATTCTGCTTCTAAGTACTCCCCATTTCAGGTTGCCTATGGGTTTAATCCTTTATCTCCTCTAGATCTAATGCCTTTGCCTTTAAGTGAAAGAATTAGCACAGATGGAAAACAAAAGGCTGATATGGTTAGACAGATCCATGAGAAAGCTAAAAAGAACATAGAAGAGAGGACAAAAAAAATATGCTAAACAAGCAAACAAAGGCAGGCGTGTTATGAACTTTGAAGAAGGCGATCAAGTATGGGTTCATCTAAGGAAAGAACGGTTCCCAGCCGAAAGGAAGTCTAAGCTAATGCCTAGGATCGACGGCCCATTCACCATCAAAAACAAAATAAGCGACAATGCTTATTAGCTTGACCTCCAAAGTAAGTATAACATAAGCCCCAGCTTTAATGTATCTTATCTAGTCCCTTATGTTGCAGATGAAATGGATTTGAGGTCAAATCCTTTTCAAGTGGAAGAGGATGATATGATAATGGATAAGGCGCAACACTTGGACCATGAAGGAGAACCTAATGAGCCGCTAGAACCAGAGCTAGGAAACGTGGATACTTTATAAATACCTACTGGTCCTATGACAAGCTCAAGAACTAAGCTACTCAACACAACGATCGAAAGACTTCTCCACAATGCCATCAATTCAACCAATCAAGTCATTCCTGAATGGCACCTTGACTCTTATTCAAGGAATGTAACTTAACAAATGGGATTAGTAATGGGTCATACTCTTTTTCCCTTGTCAAGTTTTGTCCCATTGGATTTTCTTGACAAGGTTTTTAATGAGGTGCCCATTTACTAAGTCATCTCCCATTTGTTAAAGTCCAACAAGCTTTCTACTCCAAAGAAATCAAGAGGGATTAAGAATCCATGAAACTTCAAAGGCCCAAATGAGCTTAGGAGGAGTACAAAGCAAATTTTATCATTTTGTTTAGTAACCCAATAAGGATTTCGAAATCTATGAAGGCTAGAGTGACAAGAAGCAGCCCATTAGTGCCTACCCAAGAAGCATTCAAAGAGAACAAGAAGTTAAGGGTTTAAAAATCAATTTTTGGATGCAAGGGGACAAGTAGACAAGCAAGCACCTCTCCACCTTGCCCATGCTGTGTCAGACAAACCATTAAAATAAGAAGACAGCCAGGCCATCCATCACCCACGCCCATACCAGCCTTGGCCCCACCAAGCCACAAAAACACTTTATTCACCCATACTCTCTTGTCTTCCCATGCTACAAGAATCTTTCTTTAGTTTATTTATTCTTTTAAGCTTGCCCATATGGGGTTTGTGGTTCTATATAACTTGTATTCCTCACTTGTAACTTGGCAACTTACCTTCAATCAAAAACACTTGAGTTCTCTCAATATTTCGTGACTCTTGGTGTGTAATATCCAAGTTTCAACTTTTCGATTTTCTTGTGTGTTATATCAAGTAAATCACTTCTGGTTTAGTCAAGGTAATCCACAATATTAACCAAAACCATTCCTTCATACAACTCGCTTCTGTTCCTCACGGTTCATTAGCCAACTTCCCCTTTCACATTTAACTTCAGATTGCTCATCCTTGGGAGAATCACATTACATCTTCCCAGACAAGAAGTTATAGTTTTTTTCTTAGCCCCCTCCGTGTGCTCTAGAGGCTTAGAGCATCTCCATCGGCGGTTGTTAGGAGGTTTTTAGAAGGGTTTTTAGACTAAAAAATAATAAAAAAATCATTATTCTGAAAAATGTCTAAGAAACGTATGTTAGCTAAGATGTTTAAGAAATAATAAGAAACGCATACGTGTCACATGGAAATTGGTCAGGTAATTAAAAAAATAAATTAATTTGTTCTCCTCCGATCGGAACCCGTCGACGAGCACAGCTCACCTGAATCCCTAAGCAGAAACTCTTAGGTTGCGGATCTTTTTCTTCCTCCTTATTATCGCCGTTGCGGATCTTCTGTATCGGTTGTGAGAAATTTTGATTTTTCTGTTTGGTAAATTTCCGAGTTGGGTTTTGACGATTCGTTTTGTTTTGTGTTCTGATTTTGAGTTAGCTTTTGACGTTTTATATATGGAATCGTTTTTGGTTGAATGTTCTATTTCTGGAAATTAGATTTTTTATCCTCTCAATTTCGGAGGAACTTCAAAAGCTTGGACCTTTGTGCAGTCTATTTTTGGGTATCAGAGTTTTTTTCCAATTGGGACTCTGCCTCTTTGTGTTGTTCCTATCTTCATGTTTGATTTGATTGGATTTAGTGTCTTGCGTGGTTGATACTGCATTGTTCAGCATGAAACTGGATGATTCTTCAACCGATTGATTAACTATATGCTTGATATGGCTTTGATATATAGC
This sequence comes from Alliaria petiolata, assembly GCA_020283515.1. Classification (NCBI taxonomy): domain Eukaryota; kingdom Viridiplantae; phylum Streptophyta; class Magnoliopsida; order Brassicales; family Brassicaceae; genus Alliaria; species Alliaria petiolata. Next base: position 21,748,732 of record JAHZTW010000002.1, read on the forward strand.
TTGTTGTTAAGGAAACCTCCTCACAGTTCACGCAAATTTACCGGAGTCGAGAAGTTGGTCAGTCTTATGTCTGTCTCTTATACACATCTAGATGTGTATAAGAGACAGGACATATATAGCTTGTTGTTAAGGAAACCTCCTCACAGTTCACGCAAATTTACCGGAGTCGAGAAGTTGGTCAGTCTTATGTTGTCTCTTATACACATCTAGATGTGTATAAGAGACAGTAGTAACCCAATAAGGATTTCGAAATCTATGAAGGCTAGAGTGACAAGAAGCAGCCCATTAGTGCCTACCCAAGAATCTTTCAAAGAGAACAAGAAGTTAAGGGTTTAAAAATCAATTTTTGGATGCAAGGGGACAAGTAGACAAGCAAGCACCTCTCCACCTTGCCCATGCTGTGTCAGACAAACCATTAAAATAAGAAGACAGCCAGGCCATCCATCACCCACGCCCATACCAGCCTTGGCCCCACCAAGCCACAAAAACACTTTATTCACCCATACTCTCTTGTCTTCCCATGCTACAAGAATCTTTCTTTAGTTTATTTATTCTTTTAAGCTTGCCCATATGGGGTTTGTGGTTCTATATAACTTGTATTCCTCACTTGTAACTTGGCAACTTACCTTCAATCAAAAACACTTGAGTTCTCTCAATATTTCGTGACTCTTGGTGTGTAATATCCAAGTTTCAACTTTTCGATTTTCTTGTGTGTTATATCAAGTAAATCACTTCTGGTTTAGT
>JAHZTW010000002.1:21749613-21795470 GCA_020283515.1 Alliaria petiolata
AAATGTTGCTTCATCAGGGGGACACACGGCAGAGATGTTGAGTCTCCTCTCTGTTTTGCGGAAGGACAGATTTACACCACGGTTTTACATTGCTGCAGCTACGGATAACATGAGTCTCCAGAAAGCTCGTACTTTTGAAGATTCTGTAGCTGAGAAGGTTTAGTTAAATGCTTAGTTACAAGTATCGGTTTTGAATTTTTATCCTTCTTCTTTTGAGTTTGCTGCTTCTCGCTTATGGTTGTCTTGAGGTAAAATTTATGTTTTGGAAAGATGTGAGAGATTGGTGTCTTGCGTGGTTGATACTGCATTTTTCAGCATGAAACTGGATGAACCGATTGATTAATTATATGCTTGATATGGCTGTGATGTATAGCCTGCTGTTAAGGAAGCCTCCTCACAGTTCACGCAAATTTACCGGAGTCGAGAAGCTGGTCAGTCTTATGTGACTTCTGTGTGGACTACCATTGTTGCATATGGAATCTTCTCTCTGTGCAGAATGTGTATATTAGCCTCGCTTCTCCTAGTTTGTTTCATTCATGGTCTTGAGTATTTCTCTTACTTTATCTAACTGTTAAAATACTTGGATTTTAGGAGCTAAGTGCCATATTGGGGGAGAAACTATCAGCAGAAGATGAAGAAGAGATCTTAGCAGAACTCGACAACCTGGAAAATCAGGTTTGTTACATTATGGGTTCTCTCGTTTCTCGGATGATAGAATTGCTGGATTATGAACATTATGCCCCTATTGATATTTCTTCAAGTACCATTTACTTTGTTGTCTTTATTGAATGGAGTCTTAACTTTTTATTTCTTTGGTTAAAACTCATTGTTGAAGATATGCCTGACGTGCCTACACTAGAGCTCGTGCCTGAAGAACCCGAGATATTGGATCTCCCGGATGTGCCGACAAAAGAACCCGTCGCTCCCAATGCAGAAATCGCTTCAACATTGGTGCATACGAGAGGCCATCTTATTGAAATCAAGAACTCTCACAATATCCTAATCTCTAATTACTGCAGGTTCTTAATTACAATTCCAACTACTTTTGCTACATTGTTATGCTATATATATGTCACAAGTGTGCATCGTTTGAATAACCTCTGCGAATATGTTTTGCAGCAATGTTGTTATTAGAAATATGACCATCCTTGCTCCGATGAATCCCCCTAACACCGACAGTATAGGCTCAGGTAAATTCTCTAATTCTGGCATACATTGTTTCGTTAGGTACCTTGGTCTTATGTCTCTGAATAACATTGCAGTAAAATGTCTGGTGGGATCTTACGAGTGTGATTTTTTGTATGTTTCTTAGACTTGTATGTACATTCTGTTGGAAGTTCCTTTTCTTTGTTCTATTGATTGATAAACAGATAAAACATTTGCTATTTACTCAGTATCGTGTGGATCTCACGATCTTAATACATTTGAAGTTATCATTCTCTTTGTCTTACCTTGTTCTTAAAGTCTTTTCTTAAATATACATTTTTTATTCTTAAAAACCCTATTAAAGATTCTACCAATGGAGGTGCAAAAAATTAAAATCTATTACTAAGGTTCTTAACATAGAGTGATAGAAAATTTATATTAAAAAATTGGTTAAGAAACCCATTAAGGGTTTAACCAATGGAGATGGTCTTAGACTTTCCAAATCAAGTTTTTATAATAATCCGGAATGAATATTTCCTTGCCGCTCCTTCTCAGTTTTTGGAAAACTTCCAAAAAGGCTTGAAATTCTCTTACCATTTTCTGACAAATTTTCATCACACCTCAAAAAGGAATATTTTCTCCAAATATCACCACCTTACCTTTGGCGTCCTAGGGATTTTCACGAAAAACATCAGCAACTCACAACCGATTCTTACTGCAAACCTCTGTTTTGGGACAGAATTAAGGCTTTTTCTTCTTTTGATGGACGGTGGTGTGAATCAGGCCCTACAATCGATGTCGAACGAAGAAGATATTCCAATCACGATACCAGCGGATGATAATTTTAGTGCAATGGTGCGGAGTACAAGGAGCTTAATCGGGCGTTTGTTAAACCTAGAGTCTCAAAATATGGCACGGATATTGCGATATATGCTGATGATGATTTTAGTGCAATTGTGTGGAGTGGAAGATTTATGAGAGGGTTCAAGGAGTGGCGCTCACAAACTAGACTTTTCAATTCATCTTCGAATTGAAAATAGATCTGGAAACAGTAATGAAGACAAGGTTATGGTTTTTTGATGAATGGGGCTTAGTAATGGACAAATGGAGTGAATTTCCACCATCATATTTTCTGAAAAAATCTCATGTATGGATTCGGATGCATAAGCTGTGAGTGAATTACTTTACATTAAATACAATGAACGTGGTTGCAAGTGCGGTGGGCTATGTAAAGAAGATAGAAAACGATCCTGAAAAACCAAGTCTACATAATTATATCCATGCTATGGTTTGGATTTGGCACAACCAGTGAGAGATACAAAATCTCTAAACTATCCTAACGGTATGGTGACAATTGTGGAGATCGAATATAAACACTTTAAAAAAAAGTGTTTCCATTGCTTACGTCTTACGCATGAAAAACAGAGATGCCCGTTATTACAAGGAACTCGAAACAGGGAAAATAAGGACGACAACAAACTACAACTCGACCTGGAGCACATTTTCAACCAAGACAGCACCACACAAATCTCACAGAGCGCCTGATGCCACTATTATCTCCTTCGGTACCTCCCGGTTTCAACCCTCGTCTAAACCTTGTGGCATGAGAGGTCTTTGAGCAAATGAAAATATATATGTCCTGCACAGACCCTACGAAACGAGTTATTCGCGAACATCGAATGAAAACAACTTTGGATGCACTGTCTCAGGACCCTGTAGCACAGAGATCTTACCTCAGGCTGGACGCACCGCCAATTATCACTTTCCCTCAAAGAAAAGGTAAAGGAATAATGGAGACGGAGAGTGATTCAGATCAAAATCAAAGTGAATCAGGGGATTCAAGATTCAACACGACAGTTATTGCTGAGAACACTGGCGTGGGGAGAATTAGCAGCAACCTGAATATCACAATTGATATGGAACATGGGACTTCAAACAACAACATTGCAAGTACAAGTACTATGGGCAACAATTTTGATCTGAACACTTTGGCAGAAGAAAATGAAGAGACCAGAATGAGAATGGGTACCACTGAAGGGTTGGAGAAGGATAGTGATCAGCCGCTCATGTTAGCGACCATCGATCAGCCGCAACACCTTGAGGGCAAGGAAGCTAGAACGAAGAATATTCCGGCATTACTGGAATAAAAAAAGACACAACTAGCCTTGGCACATGTACTCGAAGAAACTGCAGAAAAGCTCATTCCTATTACAGACATGAGAGGTTTTAAGATGGGGTGTTTTACTACAAGCTCAACAGGTCTGAACACAAAGAGCAAGAGCTCTAAACAGAAGAATGCTTCATGGTCCAGAAAGTAGATAAGCAATGGTGGAGTTTCGGCTAAGTCTCTGACGGAGAAAAAAGGACAAACAGAGACAGAAACTGAACATCCTACGAAACGTAAGGCTACAGATTTGTCAGAAGTTATGTCTAAGCTATCTAAACAATATAAGGGTTTGATGGTTCACCAGAAACCATCCAATCCTCAATGACGACAATCAGTTGGAACTGTCAAGGGATGAGGAACGACTTGACAGTTCGATGCCTTTAGGAGATGTGTCGTGAGCATCTCCCGGATTTTCTGTTTCTCCTAGAGACTAAAAACTCTAGTGAACACATGAGGAAGGAACAAAGTTTGTTGGTTTATGACCATAGTCACTTGGTAGATCCAATGGGACTTAGTGGAGGATTAGCATTGTTTTGGAAAAGTTCACATTCGGTGGACGTTCTGTATTTAGACAACATAGTGATCGATACTCAAATAAAAATTGGAGCTTTGTCACATTCGGTGGACGTATGGGATACAATCACTGATATTGGTATTACTAGGGATACAGCTTGGTTTCTAGTTGGGGGCCCCCATAGAGCTGAGAACTCGTTTTACCCCTTCAGATCTTTGATTCGAGATTGCCGTATTAAGGAGATCCCAAGCACATGCAACAAATTATCATGGGCTGGAAAGAGAAAAGTAATCAATGCAAATGGAGAAAAAAGAAAATGTTTGGATACAGTGTAGGCTAGACAGAGCCTTTGGTAATGCGAATGGTTTAGATTATTCCCACGGTCCCAATCAGAATATTTGCCAAGAGTGGGGTCAGATCATCGTCCGGTGATTACATGGTTAGTCAAGGAGAATGGAGGTCATTCGGGACTTTTTGGTTTGATATGCGTTGTTGTAATAAAACAGAAGTGGTTGAGGTAGTACGAAGAGGGTGGAATAGACAACAGTCTTCGAGAAGGAAAAATACATCTTATTGTATTGCAGATGTACGAAAAGAACTTGCGAAGTGGAAAAGAGGTGCCAATACAAACTCCAAGGCGAAAATGCAGGCTCTGCAACTCAATTTGGATGTTGAATCATCGATGAAACAACCCAGATTTTCAGAGAATGTCCAACATCAAGACAAGTCTGTTAAAGGCAATCCATGAGGAGGAAACTTATTGGCAACTAAGAAGCAAGGATCAGTGGAAGATATCTGGGGATCAAAACACAGGCTTATTTCATGGAAGTGTGAACACAAGGCGAATGGAAAACAAAATAGTTGCTCACGTTGATCAAAAAGGAATAGAACAATTCTCTGAATTAGAGAAAGGAGGGATTGCTGTCGACTTCACTAAGCTATTTAGCACTTCAAATCCAGAACCGGCTAATGCCCTGCTGGAAGGTCTGGATCCTACAGTCACAACCCATGTTCAAAATTTTGCTAGGCGTTAATCGGGCGCTCGGATTAGGCCTAGTGTCTAGCTAAGAAATCGAAGATTATATGGAGATTAATCAGAGACTAGTTTTAAGTTTTTTTTAATTTAATTAATATAAAAATTATATGATATTAAATATAATTTATTATATTGAAAAAATATTAATAGAATTTTTTATCAAATTAAAATCAACAAATTTTATCATTAGTCAACATTTTCTATGTATATTGTACAACTATTTATATTAATATTATACTATTTTTTTTTTTGGACTTTTTGGCTTCGTTGAGATGATTGTCCAGCCATGTGTCAGGCTTGTGTAGGTAAATTACAAAAAAAAAAACTGAGAAGATGAGTTTCTCACTTTCTCCCACATAGACTATGATACAAAGAAAGGGTAAAAATCTTTTAGTATAAATAAGTATATTATCTCAACGTTTATGTTTATAATTGGGCTTTGTGTTGAAGCTCATTTTGTAATAAAATCGGTTATTAATCCGATTAGTCATCTTATTCGGACGAATAATCGGATAACCGATTTCTTTAACCAAATAGGGTAAAATCGCATCGGGACTTTGGTGCGCGCGAGTTTGCGGCTGATTTTTCGGCTGGACGCCCGAGATTTTGAACAAGAGCTTATATGAACCGGGAATTAACCAAAATGATCACCGACGGAGAAATCAAACGAGCAGTGAAAGGAATAAAGAGTGATAGTGCTCCAGGAGAGGATGGTATGTCAGGCAAGTTCTATCAGAGTTTCTGGAAAATTAAAGGACCTCAGATTTCAGAAGAAGTAAAGAAATTCTTTGAGAGCGGAGTGCTACCACTTGACTGGAATTTCACACAATTATGTCTACTGCCAAAGAAGCTGAACCCTACTCAAATGACAGATTTAAGAACTATCAGTTTATGCTCCGTTACATATAAGATAGTCTCTAAGATACTCTGTTCGAAGCTTAAACGTTTCTTACCACGACTCGTCTCTCAGACCCATGGCGCTTTTTGTAGCAGGACGATTGATTTCTGACAACTTTCTCATTGCCCACGAGATGATATATGGTATGCGTACCAATCTGAGATGTAAAGAGGATTACATTGCCATTAAAACAGACATGTCCAAGGCATACGATAGGGTGGAGTGGAACTTTTTAGAGGATTTATTTCGACGTATGGGCTTTGATTCAAAAGGGATAGCGTGGATAATGACGTGTATACATTCAGTGTCATACATAGTCTTGTTGAATGGGCTAACACATGGGCATATTACTCCAGAGCGTGGGATATGACAAGGAGATCTTTTGTCCCCGTTTATTTTCATCTTGTGTGAGGAGGCTCTCGTTCATGTGATGAACAAGGCTGAGAAAGATGGCAAGATAACAGTGATGAAGCTGTCAGATAACTGCCCACCTATACAACACTTGCTATTTGCGGATGACTCCTTATTCATGTGCAAAACATCTCTATTGAAATGTCTGAATTTCCAAAATGTTTGAAGTTATATGGCAATGCATCCAGTCAAGAGATTAACTTCCGGAAATCTGATGATTCGTTTGAGCAAACCCGATCCGATAAACATTTATTGCGCTGACCTTACCATCTACGAAAGCATTAACTGCTTATTGACATAATCCCGGGGTGCATAGTCGGAAGGTGCACCAACTGCAAAAGCAGCGTGCCAAAAGAAGAATTGTCAGATGATGAATCTCGTATCAAGCAAAATACATGTGGATCAGGTCAATCCAGGAGAACTTGCATCCGAATCAAACATATGTATGCTTATAAATATCTCAAAATATTAAAGAGAGGAGAAAAACTTTCGGGAAGCATACTTTCACTCTCTGGCTTCATTTCTCAATTTGCAAATCATAAATTTTTGATTCTACCAAAACCGTTTTTGTTAGTCAAGAACTATTCGGCAATCTAAAACGTCACCCCTTTGATATTTCTTTCTCTATCCAGTTGTGTGTTTCATCTCACTTGAGAGTCGGGAAAACACCCTCTTATCGTTCTCATAAACTAGGTCATATATATTTTCATAGAGTTCGAACCCTATCGCATACCACAAAGCTAAACTAGAGCCCATGTCAATAATTCAAGAATCCATTCCCAACAACTTCCCATACTTTTCCAAATTTTCTTTGCAAAAGAGAAGAAAAAAAATCTATAGCCCAGCCCAATATATGCAAGCTTTGTTTATTAAAAGCTTTAAACAAAAATGACAACATAAGAGTGTCAAAAAAGATAATATAACCGAACAGGTTGAGTGTTAAATTAGTCATGTATCCATTTTATTCAATTAGTTAATCGGTAAGATCAAGAGTAATTGCAAAAAAAGCCCCCAAATAATGATGTAAGTGACAGTTTCTGACACACTTTATGTCATATCCAAGCATTTAAAAAGACGCTACTGCCCCTACTAAATTATAGCAATTTATCCAGTTTCTAATTCGAAATAATTTTGCATCAGCGTTGACAACTTGCCCAGCGACGATAACGCTGGTAGACGACGGCAACAATACGTTAGCGATAATGCCGATGAAGGTTAGTAAAATAGTTATCGGAATAATTTTGTATAACTTGTAAATTTAACAAAATTAGTTAATCAATAATTCATAATTTTATAAAATTACAAGAAAGTTAGCACGATGGATATCACGATAACATGATAACAAGGGTAACATGATAATTTTACGATATGATAACAGACTTAACATGATATTTTATATGATATGCTAATTGAGTTAACACGTTAACTGCATGATAACAGTGTTGGAGAATGGTTGAACCTTAAATAAACAGTGTTAGAAGACGGACGATGAACAGTATCTTCGATCTATTATGATAACATATTAGTTAGCACGGTAATCGATTTGTTATCCCCTAAAATTGATTGAAATAATTGTAGGGACGAAACCGTCATAAATTTTGTGTATAATGTGTATCAACCTAATTCAAATTTATTTGTTCCCTTTTCTTTATTTTTATGTTATCTGGGGCCATAAATTAAAATTGCCCTAAGATCAATCCATCAACCTATTTAATTTGAAATTATTAAATGGATCAACCTTTTTGTGTGCAATGGATCAACCTATGACCTAAATTTTGTAATAGTTCTGCCATAAAATAATGTCTATTCCGTTTCAAATTAATAAATATTTTAAACGAATGTATATTTTTTATTTTTCTAGTGCATTATTAGCTTTATATATTTATTTTTCCCTTACTTATTTGTTCTTTGTTTGTATTGAAATTTTCTTTTTCTTAATTTTTTAAAAAATTTGTTATTTAAATTTGAGATAATTCGGCTAAAGATGAGTATTTAATTAAGAGAATAACAAGACATATTTAGAGATTCAAACATGAAATTATTTAGCCATCTATTCAGCTTGTTTTATCCCCACTCGCCCAAAAAAATAGATGAACCAAACTGACAATATTTTAATATTTTCAAATAACGAGGTATGTTGCATGTTACAATTGCCCTTTATTCCTATTGTCTAAACAAATAATTATGATGTTCATACGCGAATATAATAGAGATCTAAATTGTGTCTATTAAATCCAACAAATGGACTTTTTTCTCTCTCGTTCTTCACCGATTTCTAGAGTGATTTCGATCTCTCTATTTAATCCATCAACTCTTTCCTCTCTTCTTGCCTATTCAATTTTGGATCTTCAGGGATTCGTAATTCTTCTACATATTTGTTTTATTCTGCAAAATCCGATCAAGAGAGGTAAAATTAAAGGAAGACGAGAAGGATCCGAAGATGGCGATCCTAGACGAGAGTTCTTCAGCTAAGAGGAGATGGCTTCCACTTGAATCTAACCTAGATGTTAAGAATTAGGTAATGTGTCCAGTCTCTCCAGATTTTTAACTTTCTCTAAATGTATTCGTTCTCCGATCATTGGAGGGGAAAAGAAGTGTATAACTAGTTTTAGAACACTAAATATATTTTTTATGTATATAAATGTAAAAAACATGTTATGTGTGTTTATATACAGTTTATGTCTTTTGGCGTCACATATTTTTAAAGTGTATGATATGCAAAATAATTTCAAACTATAATGGGCTTATTTCACAACTAACTTAAAACACTTGGTCAATTGCAAATGTAACCCATATTTTTCTCATTTTCAACATTAACCACTTTCTTCCAAAACCACCACTCTCAGTTCCACTTATTCACGAAATTGCCATTGGTTTTTATTTTTTTTTCGAAAATCCAAAAGACAAAACAATCCTCATCATCATTACTTATTCACGAAAATGCCATCATCAATTCATCCAACCACCATTTTCAACACATTTGAAGATTTTAAAGCTTCTACAACCAATTTTTGACATCTTTAAGCTCATTATCTCATCTCATAACCTTCTATTCTTCACTTTTCTCTCCATTTTCATCCCAAAAACGCTCTAATTTACCTTTAACAAACTTGAAGTTCTAAGATATTGCCATATCCGGTGATTTGGTCATGCATAGTGATTGGATTTCTTTGGTGGTGGTTAGAATCGAAGTTCTCGGCGGTCGAAGAAGCTAAAGACCACATCTAGATAATTTTTTCAGTTGATTTTTGTGAATTTTCTGATCTGTGTCGCGACAGCAGACTTCTTGGAGAAGTCTCCTACGAGTAGACTTCTCCAAGAAGTCTGATGTTCAATGCACATGTTAGTTTTGCAATTGACCGCGTGTTCCGAATTCTGATAGTAAACTTCGTGTTGAAGTCTGCACCTTTCTTTGAGAACAAAAAAAATGGTGTAGACTTCTCAAGGAGACTTCTTGAGAAAATGTTAGTTTTGCAATTGACCAAAACGAAATTTTTTTTAACGAAGTCTATTCAATAAGTCTGTAGAAAAGAGAGGTTAGTTTTGCAATTGACCAATATTTGACTTTTTGCAGACTTCTTGAGTAGACTTTAGAGGCTAATTTTGGGGTGACGAAAATATTATTTAATTAGGAGACTTCGTAGAGTAGTCTACTCTCCTCGCATACTTCTCCGAGAAGTCTACTAATTAATAAATTCAATATTTGGTCAACCCCAAAACTAAACCATTTTAGACTTCTTTTGGAGTGGAGAAGTCTACTTGAAAAGTCAAACTTGGTCAATTGCAAAACTAACCTCCAAGAAGTCTACTTTGCATAGTAGACTTCTTCGAGAAGTCTACTTTCTCGGAGAAGTCTCCCTTACGTGGAGAAGTCTCATCCGAAAAGTACATAAAGTAATTTTTCAATTGCAAAACTAACCTCCAAGAAGTCTACTTTTCATAGGAGACTTCTCCACGTAAGGTAGACTTCTCGGAGAAATCTACTAACTTTATTCAATTGCAAAAGTAACCTAAAAATGAGACTTCATATGTTGGCTACTATAGTAGACTTTTCTGGTAGAGTACTATAGTAGACTTTGTTATGAAGTCTTATTTTACAAGTTTTTTTTTAAACGCCTTTTTATCAAATTTATAACGAATTTTAAAGATTTTTTTTGTTCTTGAGCTTGTGTTAGTAAGTGTACTTGCTTCTGTATCAGTTATACATGATAATATTTTATACGTATGGTGGAATCAGTTTTTTTTTTTTTTTTAAGGTAGTCAGCTTATTAAGCGCAGACTTCTTAAAGAAGTCTAAAAAAGTAGTCTTCTTTGTTAGTCTCCGACATGAATTTTTTTATAAAATTCATTTATCTGAAATTTGTAACAAATAAAAATGATTATTTGACTCTTGCGTTTGTGTTAGTTATTGGTCTTGCTTATGTATGAGTTTGACATGTTTGTTTGTTATAGTTAAGCTTTGATTAATTTTCTTGTGTTTTTCACTACAAGAAAACATACTTTTTACGAGGGCCGAATTCGTGGCAAATTCGTCGTAAATCGACAGTCGCAACGAATTTGCCACGAAAGTTCAATCGTCGGTAATCGATCGTCGCGAAAGCAAATTCGTCGCAAATTCGTCGTTAATATTGGGAGATCCAAGTTTCGTCGTAAAATCGTCGTTAATAGTGTCGTCGCAAATTCGTCGTTAATATTGGGAGATCCAAGTTTCGTCGTAAAATCGTCGTTAATAGTGTCGTCGTAAAATCGTCGTTAATATTGGGAGATCCAAGTTTCGTCATAAAATCGTCGTTAATAGTGTCGTCGTAAAATCGTCGTAAAATAGCGAGGTAAATAATTCGTCGTAAATCCGTGACAAATTGAGAGAGAATAAATCGTAGTAAATTCGTAGCAAAATAATAATCGTCGTAAAATCGTGGCTAATTGAGGGGAAACAAATCGTAGTAAATTCGTAGCAAAATAAATAATCGTCGTAAATTCGTGGCAAATCGAGGGGAAAATATTCGTAGTAAATTCGTGGCAAATTAAAAAATCGTCGTAAAACCGTGGCAACAGAGTTCGTCCTTAAATCGTGGCAAACTTATTTTCGTCGTAAATACCTAGTAAACTTTTTAATTTAAAATAAAAAAAAAATATTTACAAAAAAGAAAATTTTAAAATTAAAATTTAAAATAAAATAAAATAAATATTTTTGGTTTTANTAAATACCTAGTAAACTTTTTAATTTAAAATAAAAAAAAAATATTTACAAAAAAGAAAATTTTAAAATTAAAATTTAAAATAAAATAAAATAAATATTTTTGGTTTTAAGAAAAATAAAATAAAACTACTACTCGTCTAGGCCATAATCGAAATCCGGGATAATCCGTCGTGCTTCTTCAGTAGCTTCATCCGCAAGGCGGCGTGATTCCCGTTCTTGCTCGGTCAAGTGTTCCTCTGTCGAATGGCTGGGCCCGGCATGTGTTGTTGCCGCTCGTCGTCTCCGCTTCTCTTGCAAGAGTGCGGCGATCTGGGGATTTCCCACTTCCATTATCTCGAAGATAGCGTCGTACTCCGAAAGTTCAGCCTTGACTTGTTCTTGATATTCGGTTTGATTTTGTTGGAGAGTCGCTATCTTGGCACGTAGGACGACCGGATCATCTTCGGCGGACCGCTGAGGGGCAAAAGACGAGGCAGATGGGACATGATGAATAGATCCCATCCCTACGACTTTCCCCTTTCTCTTAGGGGCAACCTAGAATTGAAAAAAAATAAACAAATTATATTTAGATAAAAAAAAATAATAATAATAATAATAATAGATATATTATTATACATACCTCCTCGTAGATCCGATCGATGTCGGGAGTGGTCAAACCCCCGGATTGCATTGAAGAACCGCCAGGTGAAGTCTGAGACATCTGGGACTCTCGCTCGGCAATCCTCGCCGTGACTTCGTTGTAGATCCTCTCGGTCTTGTCGGAGACAAAGAGACCCGACGCCTTCTTGCGATGTGTCTTTGCAAAAACTTCCGTCATCGGAGGCAAAACACCTCCGTTGTCGGATGCCTACGTTTTTTGTAGAATATGTTGTTAGTAAAAATTTAAAAAAAAAAAAATAAATTTATTAAAGTAATTAATTAATAATTTATCATTTGTAAACGAACACCCGCAAAAGGCGTCTGACCGGCTGTATGAGGCAATGTCGCGGGTAAGCCGTCCGGACCAACGGTATTACGGGCAGATGAGCACTTTGCAGAAATGAGGACCGAGTGGGGATCCCGCCAGTAGCGAACCAATCCGTCCCAAACCAACTTCTCGATGTATATCGGTTTTGCGTCGTCGCCTATGACCTCCCATTTTCTTTTCCAGTCCGAAACGGTCCCTGCGAGACGTCCCATCACTTTATTTTTGAACGCTTCCCGCACTTCTGGGGTATCAACAGAATCCCAAGTGTATTTTTGCTACAAAAAAAACAAAAACAAATTAAAATTTAGTTAATATCAATTTTAATAATTGATAATTAAAAAAAATATTTATTACCGCAAACATTTTGAACCAAGTTTCGAAGATTTCCGGCGAGAGTTGAGAGAAATTTGCGTGAGGCTCGGTGAAAAATGACTTGATGATATCGCTAACGGAGCGTCCGACACTACTTTCGATCCCGAACCTAAAAAAAAAAATTAAATCACAAATAGAAAACATAAAAATGAAATATGAAATTAAATTTTAAATTTAAAAACGTACCACTTTCCGGTTATATGACGCGGATCTAATCTCGTAACATTAGATCTTCTCGGTTGTGCAATCAAATCATCAACCGTCAAATGGGCATAGGGAAGAGGAACACCAGGTTGCCGGAAGAGTTGTGGTGGTGCAGTAGCCTTGGTCTGGGTCTGCGGAACTTCCGACTCAGTAGCGGAAGTAGTGTAAGGCTGAGACGAATCTGGAATCGGAGCTGTCCTGGACGTCCCACCACCATTATCAGGAATAAACTGATAATAATGGTTACGACGAGAAGGCCTCATCTGCACAATAATTAATATATATAATTAATAACTAAAATTAAAAATTCTCTAAATTAAAAAAAAATCTATTTAAAATAAAATATTTCTATTATTCCGATATCCTAACATTCTTCTAATATTCCGATTTTCAAACATTTTTTAATATTCCGATATCCTAATATTATCGAAAACTAAAAAAAATAAATAAATTTAGATCCTTACCTTCAAATATTGGGAAAGATCGGAGTTGTTTTGTAGAGAGAGAGAGAGATCTAGAGAGATTTGAGAGAGTTGAGAGATTTGAGAGAGAGTTGAGAAGTGAGAGGAAGGAGAAATCTCGGCGAGTTATATATAGATTTTAGATTCGTCGCTAATTCCTCCCAAATTTACGAGGAATTAGCGACGAATATTCTTCAGTCGTCGTTAATTCGTCCCAACGTGCCGAGGCATTTACGAGGCCTATTTTTACGAGGATTTAACGACGTACGAAACGTCGGTAATTCGTCCCAAAATTACGAGTCGTCCTTAATTCGTCCCAAAGTCATAAATTCTGTTATGATTCCAAGGAAACATACGGAAGAGGGTTTATAGGGTATGAGTTTTACGACGAATTTGCGAGGATTCCTCGCAAATTCGTCGTAAAATGTAATTTTTTTTTAAACCCTAAACTCTTTAATTTATACGTTTAACTAGAGTATGATATTTATATCAAACATAATTTAGATACTCATATAGTTGTAAGCATACCATAGAGAATTTTAAATTTTTATAAAATGAAAAGCCGTAACATTCAATACAAAGAATCATAGTCGTTAAGAAGAAGTATCACTCGTAGTACGTTATCATTCGAATTTATAAAAAACATAAGATTTTTATACATGTACTATACATTTTAAAGCAAAAACAACAACTTCAGTTAAACATTTATATAACCAAATATATTGAACTAGAGTTTGCAAGTTTGGGGTTTAGGGTATGAATTTTACGACGAATTGGCGAGGATTCCTCGCAAATTCGTCGTAAAATTGGACATTTACGACGAATTTGCGAGGAATCCTCGCAAATTCGTCGTAAAATGTAATTTTTTTTTTAAACCCTAAACTCTTTAATTTATACGTTTAACTAGAGTATGATATTTATATCAAACATAATTTAGATACTCATATAGTTTTAAGCATACCATAAAAAATTTTAAATTTTTATAAAATGAAAAACCGTAACATTCAATACAAAGATTTTTATAAAAAACATAAGATTTTTATACATGTACTATACATTTTAAAGCAAAAACAACAAGTTCAGTTAAACATTTATAACATAAAAAGTCGTAACTATATATTTAATAAAAAGTCGTTTATATTACATGGATTTTATAAATCACCATCATATTCATTTTCCGATACATCTGATTCACCTTCTTCATCATCGGGTGAATCACTTTCTTCAAACTCTGGCGCTTCTTCTTCATCAGTAGTATCCTCTGGAAGATCTTCATCAACCTCCCTATTTTGCGGATCTATTAGAAGAATATCGCCGGTACTCTCATCTGGTTGAAGAATATCATAGCAATGATCTTGTTGCATTGGCAGATCAACAATTTTTCCCCTTGGAGAAACTTTAATAACTGCTAACCATGGGATGCCTGTTGTGCGAACTCGGGGATAAGGAACAAAGGCGACTTGTTCTGCTTGCGATGCAAGGATAAATGGCTCGAACTTGTTGTAACGCCGTGATTTATTGACGTCCACCGTCCCATTTTTATTTTTACGCACACCTCGACCAACAGTTGGATCGAACCAATCACATTTGAAGAGAACACATTTCATTGCAACCAACCCGGGGTACTCAACTTCAATTATGTCTTGCAACACCCCATAAAAATCAATTTCGCCCCTCACACAAACCCCGTAGTTTGCAGTAGTCCTTTGATTGCCGTATTTGAATGTATGAAACACATATCCACGTGTACAATACATGGATGCAGTAGTGATTTTCCAAATCGGGCCTTTGATTAATTCATGAAACCAAAGCGGATATGCCGTATCTCCATCCGCAACCTATATAAAAATAATTAAAAATAACTGTTATTAATTATTAATTGAATTATTTAGTAAATTAATATATATAAACGTACGTCATGCACTTACTTCCGACTTTAACCACTGAGAAAAGTGGCGATCTTTACGAGTGCTGATTTCCTCATTTGTAACTCCGTCAATAGCTTCACGTACCTGTCTATCGAATTCCCTGCAATAACATTATATATATATGAGTGAATTGAATGACCAACCAAACTATATATAGATATATATATACATGATATGACATATAAATTTATTTCACTTACATTTCAAATGGACTAACTTCCTCGCAATTTAGAAGGATATACGTATGTGCGCTATGATGATCATGTTCGTTGGCGAACCATACTTCTTTCAACTTTCCGCATAGGCGTCCGATTGATGAGAAAATGTCTGGGACACCTTCCACCGGGTATGTTCGACCTACACCTCCATCATCATATCGTCGAGGAGCCCTTTTCCGTGTCCGCACATTTGATCTCTACATCCATCGTAGAGTGGCTGATTTGCAGCATCTAACATATCATAAAATCTCTTGGCATCTAAATTGGGTTCCTCGTCGTAAATATTACTATCATGACCAGCAGCTAGAAATGTACCCGTGTTTTCATGAAATGCATCTGTAACCATCTCATGAATCCTATCATGATCACCATATTCACCATGATCATCAACTTGATGCACATTATATGACTCAGCATCAGCATTAACTGCTTGGTTATTACCGCTACTACTAGCAGCATTTCCCCCATGCCCTTCTCCATGATTATACCAAATATAGTAGTGCGGAAAAAACCCTCTATTTAATAGATGCGACCACACTTTTGAGATACGAATAAATTTCCTATTCATGATTTTTGACAAGGACAGTACATCATACCACTTTCAACGGTAATTTGCAAACTTCCCGCCTGATACATGAATCCTTCTAGCCCATCTCGAAACTCCCTCGTCAGCGATCCCTCCGAATCTTTACGATTATACATCCAACTTCGTAATTCGTATATTGACATTTTTTTTTTTGTAAACGAATATATTGAAAAAGTGTTTAGAAAGTGTTTTTTTGGTGAAAATGTTTTTTTTAGGTGAAGAGAGAGTTTGTTTTTGTTTTTGTAATTTTTCTAATGAAGTGTTGCTTCTATATATAGGCTTCTTTTTTTTTTTTTACATCGAATTACCAACGAATTACCAACGAATTAACAAGGAATATTTTCGTGGCTAAAAAACCAGTAAAACACGTTTTCATCTAACTTATTTTCCTCCCAAATACGTCGTTAATTTACTTCGAAATACTTTCTCGGTAATTCGTCGGAAATTAACGACGAAATTCCGAGGAATCCACGTCAGCCATATTTCCTTGCTAATTCGTCGTAAATTTACGACGATTTAGCGACGAAGTATATTTTCGTCGTTAATTCGTCGTTAATTCATTGGAATTTACGACGATTTTACAACGATTTATTTTCGTTGCTCTTTCCGACGAATTACCGACGTTTTTAATTTTCCTCGTACATTCCTCGTAAATTCGATGCTAATTTACCACGAATTTATTTCCTCGCAAAAAATCCTGGCAAACGTCATGTTTTCTTGTAGTGTTTAGGCATTTAGCTTATTAGAAGCAGACTTTGTTTTCTTTTTCAGTCTGCAACATCAATTTTTTATAAAATTCATTTATCTGAAATTTGTAACAAATAAAAATGATTATTTGACTCTTGAGTTTGTGTTATTTATTGGTCTTGCTTATGTATGATTTTGACATATTTGTTTGTTATAGTTAAGCTTAATTAATTTTCTTGTGTTATTAGGCATTTAGCTTATTAGTAGCAGACTTCGTGTAGAAGTTTACTTCAAAGGAAGTATGCTTACGAAGTCTGTTTGAGAAGTCTATTTAGGAAGTCTGAATAAAATATTTAGATAAGCCTTGTTATATGGGTACCGAACCTGTAATATTGTTAATTGTGTTTTATCAATTTCAAAGGAAGTCTGCTTACGAAGTCTGTTTGAGAAGTCTATTTAAGAAGTATGAAAAAGAAGTCTATTTAAGAAGTCTATGTACAATACTTAGATAAGTCTTGTTATATGGGTACCGAACTTGTAATGTTGGTGTGTTTTATCAGTTTCAAAGGAAGTTTGCTTACGAAATCTGTTTGAGAAGTCTATTTAAAAAGTCTATGTACAATACTTAATGTTCACTACAATAAAAATGGGTATTCTTAGCACACCGAATAGCGTTTTCATAAACGCTATGTCAGCTATAATAGAGTGACCATGTACAATAGCAGTTTGTACTTGTACTATTATATGTTCTTCTATCATAGCGTTAATCAAATGCTATAATTTAGTGTATTGTAGCTCGTTTGTAGCTCATTTTCAAGTTATAATCTAATGTTTTGTAGCTTATTTTTTAGGCTATAAGTTATAGCACTTTTGAATCCTGTTTTGTAGCATATAATCAATTAGATTTATAAGAAAAAATTATATTTAAAATTTGGTTCAATAAATTGTTTCATTAATCATCCAAAACAAGTCTTACACAAACTTCATACCATAACAAGTGCTACAATACATCAACTCTTACAAAACATCAAGTCTTATACTAACATTATACTAACGTCTTATACAATTATTCATCCACTCTAAGCTAATCGTCAGTAGCCAAGACACGCCTCTGCCCCAGTAGTAATTATATACTCAAAACGCAGCAATCTAGTTAGTTAGATGGACAAGAGAAAATGATCGAGTTGACAGAGTTTCTCGATCTCTTCCCAAAAAACAAGATCAGTCAACACAAGATTCACTATCACCAAGAACAAAGAGAGAAAGACAGAGACTCACCAGTGAACCAGAATTCCAAGAATACCTTGCAAGATCAGAACTGATTTGAGCCATGCAATTGGACCTTGGACATATTGAAGAAGTTCCTCAAGCTTTACCTAGGAAAGAAAAACAGAAAATGTCATTACAAAGTACAAGATCTCTAACACTTAAAATCCAGTGAGCTTGTTCATCTTACAAGGCAAGAACATGTGTACCAAAATGCAAAAACGAAACCATTTGATTTCAGAACCTATATGAACTATGTGGGTGGACAATTTCAGCAGCTTCTATCATAAAGAGCAAATGTGACATGTATGGAAACCATTTTTTCTAACTGAAAAAAAACAATTTTAACAGTTTTCAACAAGAGATATATATTTATCAGAATTGTTGCATGAAATCAATCTAGGACACTCGTGGTTAATGTAGATAAGTATACAACTCTGATCCCAATCTCATCATTCATATGATATGAATAGCTCAACAAACATCAGAAAGAAAGAAAAAAACCCAATTAGTCTGAGATTAACATGAATCCAACCTCAATAGATTCAATCAAATCCTACAAAGAAATGTATAAATCAGAAGAAATTTAAACGAAATTCCTCACCAAAACCGAAAACCCTTAAACGAAACAGAGACTAAACCTATAATGATTTTGATTCCTCCATATTAGTAATTTTGTAGATTCAGATTCTCCTATAACATTCATCTCTGTCTTTTAATATAATATGCAGACACATATACACAAGAGACGTACATATTTTCTGATAGAGACAATGAAACATACCAAATCGAGTTCATGAATTAGGGATTTGACAGCGTTTTCGTCCATGGAATTGACATTCTCCTCAACCCAATTCCCCAGAACCAAATCCTTCCAGAAACCCTCGTTGCTTGCTCCTAGACAACAATCTATTCAAAAAAAAAAAAACCCAAGATAAACCAAAAAAAAGACCAAAAACTAGTAGGCACCTCTTTGCATTTCAAATCACCATCAATGGTCTTGGGGCACCCAATGACTCGGATTTTCAAGTTCTTACTCCTACTTACACAAGATAAACAAAGTTTCAACAAATATAAACAGATTCAACTACATGGTTTACCTGAAGTTTTCGACAAGGAGCCAAGCATTGGTGTTGGAGTCATCTCCTCTACTTCTTCTTCGTCAATCTGACGAAGGCTTCAAACTTGGCGGCTCAGATCTGCGAAAATCGGAGATTCCATCTCCACCGATAACCTCATCTTGAAATCGCAAAAGGGGTCGTCAATCTCTGAGTATGAGAGGTTAAGAGGACTCGAGAGAGAGAGAAAAATGGGTTTTTTTTTAATCCCCAGGCAAAGGAATCTGCGAAAAAACAATTTAAAAAAAAATTATGGATCAGATGCTAACAAAAAAATTAGAAGGGGGAAGGAAAATGATAGAGATAAACCGTAAGTCACAGAGTAACCGATAGATGTCAGGATCAATGTTCTTAAAATACAGATTCTTTTACTCACTTGCAGAGAATCTACAATTGTAGAAGGGATTCTCAGCCAAGGTAAAATTTGTTCAACGAAAAAGACAAGAGAAGAAGGAATAACTTTAAATTTCTGTATATTATTACAAAGTTCATTTTATAAGGTTTCTCATAATAACTTAGCTACTAAAAACCCTTAATAAATATGTAAAATTCCAGTTTTAAGAAAACCTTGATAGTAAAACCCTTAATAAATATGTAAAATTTCCTATGTAGAAAACCTTAATAGTAATGTAATAATTCCTATATCAAATCTCCAGCATTTGAAAAACCTTATCCTCCAGGTTTAAAAGGGTACTTCTTCTCCAGATCAAAAGAAACTCCCACGTAGCTTCCTCCAATGCCTGATTTGTCCATTTCACCAAGATCATTGTTGTTGTTGGTTGACCTTGTCGATTAACCATTTTTCTCTTTAGGATATGCTCAGGTTCCTTAACCAACACATCTCGTATAATAGAAGGTAGTTGATTCGAAGTAAGAACATCACCAACCTGCAATTTCAGCTATGAAACATGGAACACGGGATGAATTTGAGATGTTGCAGGTAGTTGTAACTTATAAGCAACCTTCCCACACTTATCAATAATTTTGTAGGGTCCAAAATACTTAGGAAAAAGCTTCTGGTTTGATTGAAGAACCACTGATTTCTGCCTATAAGGTTGCAGTTTCACATAGACAAAATCACCGATATCAAAGTTGCGATCCATTCGATGTTGATCGGCGAACTGCTGCATTCTGTGCTGAGCCCTAAGCAAGTGAAATTTCAAGATCAGTATCATATTTTCCCTTTCCTGCAAACACTTTGCAACCACTGCCACTTTCGATTCACCCGGTAAGTAAGGTAAATGCTGAGGAGGAGCTTGGCCGTAGACAGCTTCGTATGGAGTCATTTGTATTGCAGTGTGGTAATTAGTATTATACCAAAATTCTGCCAACGGAAGCCACTTACTCCAAAGGCGAGGCCGATCACTACACATGCATCGTAGATATGTTTCCAAGCACCGATTAACAACCTCGGTTTGACCATCACTCTCTGGATGGTAGGCGCTGGATAAGTTAAGTGCAACTCCTTGAAGACTAAAAAGTTCACGCCAAAACTCGCTTAAGAAAAAAGTATCTCTGTCACTAACTATAGATTGTGGAAAGCCGTGAAGCTTAAACACATTATCTAAAAAAGCTTGAGCCACTGTTGCTGCGGTATAAGGATGTGAGAGTGCCACAAAATGCGCTGCTTTACTGAGTCGATCAACCACCACAAAAATGACGGATTTACCATAAGATGAACGCAAACCATCGATAAAATCCATCGAGATGTCCGTCCATATCGTGTCAGGTATTGGTAAAGGCTGGATCAAACCCGGTGATGATGACGAATCATACTTACACTGTTGGCAAATGTTACAGCTTCTGATATAAGCTTAAATGTCTTTAGACATACCTTTCCAATAAAAGAGCCACTACCCGAACAATGAAACCATTCCAAGACCTTGTTACAAATAGTAGTATTGTCAGGTAAAACAATCTTACTCTTTCTCCGTAAGATGTTTTGCGACCACGAGTAATTTTTTTTGCTAATGGTTGCTGCTGCAACTCAGTGATTAACCCTTTAACCGCTAGATCAGAATCATAACAGGCCTGAATTTGTTAAGGTAAATCGCATTCCAGGACTGTAATTGACATGTGTAAAATCTCAGCTCCTTCCATTCGAGATAACGCATCAGCGACTAAGTTCTCTTTACCCTGCTTGTACTGTATTTCGTAATCAAACTCTAGCAATTTAGGTAACCATTGCTGCTGAATCGGAGTTTTTAACCTCTGCTCCAATAGATACTTTAGACTCCTTTGATCCGTTTTAATCACGAAATGACCAGTGAGCAAATAATGACGCCACTTTTGCACTGCAAACACCACTGCCAACAATTCTTTCTCATAAATTGATAAATGCAGTTGTTTACCTTTCAAGTGACGACTGATGTATGCCAAAGGTGACCGTCCTGCATCAAGACAGCGACCATTCCCTGTCCACACGCATCTGTCTCAACCGCAAAAGGCTTATCGAATAATGGCAAAGCCAAAACAGGGGCTTCACATAAGGCACGCTTCAAACTGTCAAACGCCGTGAATGCTTCGTTGGACCATTCAAAAGAGTCTTTCTTGGTTAAAGGTATCAATGGACGTGCGATTGTTCCAAAATGTCTAACGAACTTTCGGTAATAACCAGCTAACCCCAGAAACCCGCGGAGCTGTTTAAGATTCACCGGAACGGGCCATTTTGCAACTGCCTTAACCTTGTTATGATCCATAGAGATACCTTTTTCTTCAATAAAATTCCCCAAATACTCCACCTTATCTGCATCAAATGAATGATGGGGTCTAAATAGTCGTTCGAGATTGGAGGATTTCTTTGGGGACTCGTCGAGTTTTGAATTTGTAGAACCCTAAGCTGCAAGTGCACAGCGTGCATTGTAGTACTTAGGGTATCGATCCACAGGGAGGAGGTCAACTGCAAAACAGAAGAATCAGGGCAAGTAAAGACGCAGAGAATAGGGGGTTTGTAGGATTGTGTCACAGTTTCAGAAGTTATTGAATGCAGGAAACGAAAAGCAAGTTTATATAGAGCTGTTTGTCAATCAACTCTATATCAGACGGGAATCAAAGCAAGCAGTGCAGGAAAAGTAAGTATGGAAGTGCGTAAATCTCGATTAAAAAGCAGATGGGGAAACGATAAAATGGAGCGCTGGGTTTCAGGGGTGTTCTCCGGGGTTCATGGATCGGATCTAACAAGCAGTAGATTATGTTTTAAATGATTAATGGGTTAGGTTCTTAAGCTGAAACGGTCGACTATGACTACCCCGCCTTCACGGATCTAGCCACCTGCGTTTGTCTTTCACGGCGGATATGATTTCTCATCCCACGATGCAAGACAACCGCGCATACATATCATTCACCTATTTGTAAACACTCGCGGTGCGGTCCGTCGATATGCCTAAACATCCTACGGTGCGATCCGCTCGTTAACTTCTAGATCCAGACGATAGACCACATGTTCATGTATCTAGTCGTCCTGGAATCAGTTGCTAATTGATCAGAGAAGCAAACATGCAATAAGAACAAGACATCAACGAAGATACCTAAAAGAAACTCTATCTCTATCAACCTAGCGAAATCAATCCATGATTAAACCCCTTCGAAAATCCCCTTAAAACCCAACTAAAAGACTACTCAAACATAGAAACGAAAATCAGAATCATAGATGAAGAGAATTGCATAAAACCAAATCAGATTAATGAAAGAACGAGGGTTCAAGAACAGATCTATCTCCCTTAGAGAACAAAGAACGAAAAACAATGAAAAGTGTGCTAGGAGGCGGCCATGAGGCTCTCTCTGAGTTTGCAATAATGTGTCACACGAAATTAGGTTGTAGAATAAGAGTATTTATAGGTCTTAAGGTCCTCTTAGGCGTCACTTAGGGTTCCACCGAGTTTGGTGGCCATCTTGCTTGTTTTGGGCTTGCAAACTGGCTCTGGAATCGTCACTTGTTGTGGCCGCTCGAGCGTGGGTTCATGGTCCGGCCATTGGTTTTCTGAGCTTTCCTGGCGCGGCCAGGCTTCTTCTGAGGATGTGTCTGACGGGCCTTCTTTCTTTTTTTGTAACTTGAGATCCAACCGTGGGATTGGACTCAAACCACTTCTTGGTGAAAGGTAGTAGTTTAGGCTATCTTGTCACCAAATTTCAGCTCGATCCCGTGGTGGGAAGGTCTCCGTCTTGTGCTAAACTTCTGTCAAAAAGCTCATGTTCCGAAAATGTCCGTTTTGCTCCGTTTTGCACCCTTTTTCCTAAGATTTCCTGAAAAGAGTCTTGAACACACAAATACTCGAAAACTACTAAATATACATTAATACTTTAGTGAAATACTTATTAAAACATACACTTATGATGGTAAAAATGGGTAAAATATGCATGTTATCAATGAACACTTGCTCTGTTTCGCAAATAAACTGTTATGACGCATCAATTCAAACACACAGCGTAGATGATGCGCATGCAGTTCCATGGAAGAACTATAGATCAATATGTCATCAAAGAAAATGAGAACAAATTTCCGAAGAAATTCCATGAACACCGAATTCATAAGACTCTGAAATGTAGCTGGAGCATTAGTAAGACCAAATGGCATTACTAGATATTCAAAGTGTCCGCTATGAGTTTTAAAAGCAGTCTTGTGAATATCATCAGGATCCATCCTTACTTGATGATAACCTGCTCGTAAATCTATTTTTTGAATAGACCTTTGAGCCTCCCAATTCATCCATAAGGTCTTCAATTAACGGAATAGGAAACCTATCTTTAACTGTCATACCATTCAAACCCCTATAATCGACACAAAGGCGCCAATTCCCATCCTTTTTCTTAACAAAAACAACTGGTGATGCGTACGAACCAGAACTAAGTTGAATTGTTCCTGCTGCGATCATCTCTTGCACAATCTTATCGATTTCATTTTTCTGGTAAAGGGCATATCGATAAGGACGCTGATTAACGGGGTTGGAGCCTTCTAAAAGAGGAATTCGGTGGTTATGACGATCCCAAAACGGAGGTAAAGCTGAAGGTTCCTCAAAAATATCAGTAAATTCAGCAAGCACGACGTCAATCTCTGGACACTCTGTGGTAGATGTAGTTGAAGCGTCAAGAGAAGACAACTGAATCGGGTCTTCCTTAATCCACGGTTGAGCAAAAATCATAGCTAGTTGAACCTGCTCATCTTGTAGCTTGTTAAGTTTAGCCGCTTTCATATGGCGCACTGAGTCTTGCTTAATGTCGTGAAGTAGTACCTTCTTCGTCCCTACTTTAAAATGCATCTCTAGTTTCTTGAAATCCCAAGTAATTAGACCTAAGGAGTATAACCATTGGACTCCTAACACCATATCGCAACCACCAAGGGGAATTACCATGACATTGGACTGGAAAGGTGTTCCTTTAAACGCCCATTGGAAGTTATCTATGTGACCACTGATGGCAATCTTGCGCCCATCAGCCACCGCAACACGATACATCCCTGCAGTGCGCAGAGTACAACCCAACTTCTCTGCAGCCCTCGTGTCCACAAAATTATGAGTGGAGCCTGTGTCAATGAGTATGAACAAAGCATGCTTCCCACATTCTCCCTTAACTCTCATAGTATTGTAATCAGATACTCCGGCGATAGCATTCATAGAAATTTGGGCAATATCTCATGTTTCTTCTTCTTGTAGCTGCTCGTCGATACTCTCACATTCATCTTCTGCCTCTGTTTCAATCATAAATAGTTGAGTTTTCTTGTGCTTGAAAAAATTACATGGAGTGTATTTCTCATCACAATAATAACATAGACCATAGGCTCATCATTTGGCCATCTCTTCGTTGGTGATGAATTTCCGAGTTGGGTATTGTTGTTCATTCGTTTTTAAAACTGGTGCAGGAAGTCCCCCTCTCGTCTTGGTTTCATTTTTAAACGGCAGCAAGCCTTTTGTACCAACGTTTGCTCTTGAGTTAGACCATCCCATGTTAAATGGTTTCTTGGGATGAGCCTTCTCATACAATTTTCCCAGAAGTAAATATTGTCGAGTAGTTTTCGGCTGGAATATTCGGATATGCATCTGTGTGTCCATTCTTAAACCCGCTAAGTAAGCACTAACCAAGTATGTTTCAGATAAGTTGATTCTTGTTTCAATGAGCTCAAAGCGAGCATGGTAGTTCATGATTCTATCAGTTTCTTGCAATTGTTTCAATTCAGCCATATATAGGATCATCCAACACCTCGTCGAATCTTTCTTGCATCAACATCTTGTATGTATTCCAATCAAACATAGCCGTGTTTCCCATATCAGATTGCATGATCGACTGATGCCAAGTCGCTGCGATATCGTCAAAGTGGATAGAAGCAATTCCCACTTTTAGGTCTTCCGGTGTGTGATCAATTGCAAAGAACTGGTCAACTTTAAACAGCCATTCTTTGATTTTATTACCACAAAACCTAGGAAAGTCTAGCTTTGCTAACCTTGTAACTCCTGAATAATTGGTTTGTGGACCCATTCTTCCTGGGTCAGATTTACCATTGTTCGGAGTAGCAGAAAGCGTATGAGACGCGTTTGCCGATGCGTTGACCCGATTGCTAGAAAGGAAACGAATTGCTTCGAACATATCTGCGATGTTCTTATCGAGTTTGTTGCTTTGAGTTGCCACTACTGCTTCCAAATTTTGAGTTCGCTGAAGCATGTCATCGATGCGTGCTCCGATGGCTTCTTCAATTTCGTGAGCCGCCTCCTCCATAGCTCTTGTTTCAGCCATTGATTCTGAGAACCGTTAGGTTTCTGATACCTTTGATAGAGATAAACCGTAAGTCACAGAGTAACCTGTAGATGTCAGGATCAATGTTCTTAAAACACAGATTCTGTTACTCACTTGCAGAGAATTTACAATTGTAGAAGGGATTCTCAGCCAAGGTAGAGCTTGTTCAACGAAGAAGACAAGAGAAGAAGGAATAACTTTAAATTTATGTATATTATTAAAACGTGAATTACAATTATTTTTATAAGGTTTCTCATAATAATTTAGCTACTAAAAACCCTTAATAAATATGTAAAATTCTCTGTTTTAAGAAAACCTTAATAGTAAAACCCTTAATAAATATGTAAAATTTCCTATGTAGAAAACCTTAATATTAATGTAATAATTCCTATATCAGAAAAAGAAAAAATAAAAGAAAAAGAAGAAAAGGTACAACAAAACATGCTATCTTTGTTATCGCCTTTTTGTTTTATGGTTTTTGCTTTTTGAGTCCACTAGAACTTTGAGATGGTTCGAGTAGTAGATATAAAGTGTTGAGGGTTGTAGATCTGCAACAGTAAACTCAGATCTGCAACAATAAGACGAGATAAAGAAGGAGAATAAAAAATAAAACGACGGACGGCTTACCACTAGCACAACCGGCAAGGGAGAGGAGGTTGACGGAGAGAGAGAGAGGAGGGAGATAAGATTGACGGCGAGAGATGGAGGAGAGGAGATTCATGGCCAGAGAGGAGGAAGAGCAGAGGGAGGCGCCGTTTTAGAGAGAGAGATAGATTTTCTTTTTAACACAATTAGGTTAAACTCTCTTTATATATGAAGGTAAATTTTCTAGAATAGTTAAAAATTTCAGTTAAGTAGACTTCATTTGAAGTCTACACAAGAAGTCTGCTGAAGAAGTCTGCATATGCATTCCCGCACATTTAGTTAAAAAAATCGATTTCCCGCTAGGTTTAATTCGAAATTCAAACTTTTTTTTGAAGTCTACAAACGAAGTCTTCCAATGAAATCTCCTTAACCCTAAACCCTAAAACGAATATTTTAGATTAAAATTTATATGATACATTAATTTTATTAGCATATTAACAATTTAGAGTTAAAATAACAAAGATATGACCTTAAATCATGAACTGAACCATAAACTATGATTCATATAAAATTTATGTTTACCCTGTTAATTACTCATTTATACCCTAAACTTTAAACCTCAAACCTAACCCTTTTGAACTGTAAACTCATGAAATTTATAAATTGATTCATTTCATGAAATTTTATTTTATATAGATGCCAATTGTCTATGTTTTGTTTATGTATATAATTTTTTATCAACATGTTTTTAAAAAAATTTATAATTAAAATTTAAGATTTAGTTATTTAATAGACTTCTTTATAAGACTTCTGAGGGTTGTATTGGTTTCTAGCATAATTTATCTTTGTTGATTTAAATTGATTCATTTGTATGCAATTTGTTTTTATAGATGCCAAATGTATACGTTTTGTTTATGTATACAACTTTTTTATCAATTTCTTTTATTATTATAATTAAAATTTAAGAAATAATTACGGAGTAAACTTTTTTTAAAGTGTACAAACGAAATCTTCCGATGAAGTCTCCTCAACCCTAAACCCTAAATCGAATGTTTTATGTTAAAATTTATATGATACATTAATTTTGTTAGCATATTCACAATTTAGAGTTAAAATAACAAAGATATGTACCCTTAATTATTAACCGAACCATAAACTATGATTCATATAGAATTTAACTCATTACCCTAACAATCACTCTCTTATACCCTAAACTTTGAACCTCAACCCCTAACCCTTTTGAACCGTATACTCATGAAACTTATAAATGGATTCATTTTCATGAAATTTTATTTTATATAGATGTTAAATGTCTATGTTTTGTTTAAGTATATCATTTTTTATCAAAATATTTTTTATAATTAAAATTTAAAAATTTAGTTATTTAATAGACTTCTTTAGCAGACTTCATAGGGTTGTATTGATTTTTAACCTAATTTGACTTTGTTGATTTAAATTGATTCATTTGTATGAAATTTTGTTTTTTATAGATGCAAAATGTATATGTTTTGTTTACGTATACAAATTTTTTATCAAATTATTTTTTTATGATTTTTATAATCAAAAATTAAAAAATAATTACGGAGTAGACTTTTTTAGAAGAAAAGAAGTTTACAAACAAAGTCTTCTTTAGAAGTCTACGTAGGGTTGTATTGGTTTCTACCCTAATTCGTTTTTGTTGCTTTAAATTGAATCATTAGTATGAAGTTTTATTTTTTAAATATAGAAAATGTATATGTTTTGTTTATGTATACAAATTTTTTATTAAATTATTTTTTATGATTTTTATGATTAAAATTTAAGAAATAATTACGGAGTATACTTCTTTATAAGTAAAGAAGTTTACAAACGAAGTCTTCTTTAGAAGTCTACATAGTGTAGACTTCTTAAACAGATTTCTGCGGGTTAAAACCGTCATTGTGGCGAATGTTTTTTGTTTGCTCATAAAGGAGGGAATTGTAATTTCAATATCCTTGTGGATTATTTTTGCCATGTAATATGAGTTTACTTTTGCAAACAAAACTAACTAATTGGTCATTTTCCGCAGTTTTCCTAACTTATTTCTTGTTTCATATATTAATATAAATATATATTTCTAACTTTCTACTTAACTCGATAACTGTAGTTAACTTTTGTATTAGTGTATCTATGTGTGTGAGAAAAATTTATTTGTTTTATCATAACAATCCCTTTATTTATATATTTTTACCAAACAATGATCATTATCATAATCTTGCTTATTCAATATCTCATTTAATGTAAATACTTATTTATCTGATATTCGACTCGCATGGAGTGGGTAATATTTGTAAATACACTTTGACAAAAAAATCTCTTTTGATACATTTTAGTTGATACCTTCTGACATATTGTATCATAGTCTATTACTTAATTTTTTTTCAGATTTTCGCCAATTCATCTTTTAAATTTGGTTTTTAATATATCTGAAAACTCCAAACATACATCAATTTGAAACGGAGAAGTAATAAATAATTAATAATTGTCATCATATCATCATTATCATATAATCGTTATTATAGTCATCAAGAGAACATCATAATTGTACAACAATTTTGAAGTTTAGGTGTTCGAAGTAGATGAATGATTCTTAAAGTAACAACAATAGTCTCCATGAATCTCGTACCAAGAATATATGACAGCATAATACAAAATCTACTCGCTAAAAAAAAAAAAAAATCTATTCGCTAAAAGTCGACCATTTGATCTGATTGATTTCCAAACGAAAGAAATCAATGTGTGTATACATATGCAAAGAAATGAGCACATGAGACGATGCAATGGTTTTTTCCGATCTTTGATCTAAACATCGCTTGTTTATAATTATACATCATACTAATGTTGTATCAAACGTTTTAAAGCACAATGCATCGCTGTTAAAAGTTAAAACAAAAATTTATGTTAATTATTTGTACACACAAAAAACCTATGTTAGTTTTTTTAGAAATATTTCTGACCAAAAAATAGTAAACAATAGTAATGAAATGAATTTTGAGGTAAAATATCATTTTTGTACATATTAGTGAGAGTATTAGCGTAATTTATTGTTTTATTAATGTAATGAATCTAGAGCCCACTAAAATGGTGACGTAGAAAACACCATAATCTCGAGATAAAATAAAATATGCACCCCACCGACAGTGCGTATTCGTCGAGTTAGGGGACGTGTCATTGTCATCCACCCAACCTCAGCCAGTTGCTTTACCACTAAACAAAGTATATGAAATTTAGAAATGGACAAACTGGTATATTTTCTTAAAACGGTGGATAAAATATTTTATTAATTTTTAATTTTTTGTTTGATGGTAAAATAAATAGTTTAAGATTTGCCAAATATATTCATTTTAAAACTTGAGTAATACTGTAGTATTTATAGTTTTAAAATTTAGTTTAACTAGATTTTACTTGATTTAGATGAAATATTTATTATATGTCTTTAAATCCGTCTATTAGTCTTATATAGCTTTTCATTAATTGCCATTTAACAAATTAACCTGTTGGCCGGAAAGCTCAATCATGGTTGGCGGAAAAAAAAGTCCAAATTAGTGTTAGCTGTAACGTAACATGTAGAAATAAACTGACAAACATATAATAAGAAAATAACAAAATAATAATTGAAGTGAAGACAGAGAAGGAAAAATAAAAAGAAGAGAAAGAATCTAAACCACAAACCACATGTTTTTTTTTTTTTCGTCCATTAATTGACTAAAGAAGCTTAGCTCACATTTCCTCACACACTCTCTTTCTCTCTTCCTCCATATTCCACACTCTCTTCTCTTTCTCAGATCTGATCCTGAAACTCTGATTCACTCTGATTCACTCGTCTCTTCTGCTTCAACTTGAACAACCATGTACGGCCGAGATCCATGGGGTGGTCCGCTCGAGATCCACGCCACGGATTCCGCCACCGACGACGATCGTAGCCGGAATTTAAACGATCTCGATCGTGCGGCTCTTTCACGGCCACTCGATGAGACGCAACAGAGCTGGCTTCTTGGTCCAACGGAGCAGAAGAAGAAGAAGTATGTCGATCTCGGCTGTATAATCGTCAGCCGCAAGATCTTCGTCTGGACTGTCGGTACTATCGTCGCCGCCGCTTTACTCGCCGGATTCATCACCTTGATCGTCAAAACCGTGCCGCGACACCACCACAAGAATCCGCCGCCGGATAATTACACACTAGCCCTTCACAAAGCCCTCAGGTTCTTCAATGCTCAGAAATGTAAGTCCCGATTTGTGATCAGATCTTGAAAATTTGGGTTTTGTTGTAATTTTTAAATATAGTTTTATACAAAGTCTGATTTTCAAATTTCGTTTATGCAGCTGGGAAATTGTCGAAGCACAATAACGTATCGTGGAGAGGCAATTCTGGTCTTCAAGATGGGAAAGGTGACGCAAGCTTCTACAAAGATTTGGTTGGAGGTTATTACGATGCTGGAGATACCATCAAGTTCAATTTCCCCATGGCTTATGCTATGACAATGTTGAGCTGGAGTGTGATTGAGTACAGTGCTAAATACGAAGCTGCAGGAGAGCTTGATCATGTTAAAGAACTCATCAGATGGGGAACTGATTACTTTCTCAAGACCTTCAATAGTACTGCTGATTCAATCAATGATATGGTGTCGCAGGTAATAACAAGATCTTAGCTTTCTTTGATGTATAAATTATGTCTTTTGTTTTGAGTTTGTTTGTTTCATCGTTTTAAACATAGGTCGGATCTGGAAATACCGACGAAGGAAGTACGGATCATAATGATCATTACTGTTGGATGCGGCCTGAGGACATGGATTACAAAAGGCCTGTGACTACGTGTAATGGCGCCTGCTCGGATCTCGCCGGAGAGATGGCGGCTGCTCTGGCTTCAGCGTCCATTGTGTTCAAGGATAACGGAGCGTATTCTAAGAAGCTTGTCCATGGTGCTAAGACGGTGTATCAGTTTGCAAGGACTAGGAGAGGTAGATACAGTGCAGGCGCTGCGGAATCAGCCAAGTTCTATAACTCAAGCATGTATTGGGATGAGTTTATTTGGGGTGGTGCCTGGATGTACTACGCTACAGGAAACGTTACGTATCTTGAACTAATCACTAAACCCACTATGGCTAAGCATGCTGGTGCCTTCTGGGGTGGTCCTTTCTATGGTGTGTTTAGCTGGGACAACAAGCTTGCTGGTGCTCAGGTCAGTCTACAAGACAAACTTACTGTGTTTATAATGTTTCTTTTATGTTCATGTCGTCTTAACGCTTATGAATCCCTGTGCTTTTTCAGTTGCTGTTGAGCCGATTGAGGTTGTTCTTGAGTCCTGGATATCCATATGAAGAGATTCTAAGCACCTTTCACAACCAGACCAACATAGTCATGTGCTCATACTTACCGTATTTCAACAAATTTAACAGAACCAGGGGTGAGTTTATCAGCCAGTTTTGATGTTTGGCTTTAATAAAAAAAACTCCAATTGTTGAGCATGTTTCTTGTTTTGGAAATCTAAAAATGTGAGCTTTTGTATATTTTCAGGAGGTTTGATAGAGCTGAATCATGGAGACCCACAGCCTCTGCAGTATGCTGCGAATGCAGCTTTCTTAGCGACGCTGTACAGTGATTATCTGGATGCTGCTGATACTCCTGGATGGAACTGTGGACCTAATTTCTATTCAAACAATGTTCTACGTGAGTTTGCAAGAACTCAGGTAATGCGTCTTGTGCTTTCATCTTTACACAAATGGTAATAATCTCTGATACAGTTATGGGAAATATCCAAAAATGATACTTTTTGACACAGATTATCACCTGAAACTATTTACTAAGTTGTACACAAATAATTTTGATTCTATCCATTTCGTATTAGAATATTACGTTTAGTAATAAAAGAAATCGCAGAAACATAGTTGTTTTGGTTAAATACAAAAATCTTGTTAGATTTGATGATTTATTTTTCGTAATGCTAGTTGTGATCAAAACCAGAGTTGGACTTGACTCAGGCTAGCTGTGTTTTTTCGCAGATCGATTACATACTCGGTAAAAACCCTCGGAATATGAGTTATCTGGTGGGTTTTGGCACAAAATACCCGAAACACGTGCATCACAGAGGAGCTTCGATTCCCAAGAACAAAGTGAAATACAACTGCAAAGGAGGATGGAAGTGGAGAGACAGCAAGAAACCAAACCCGAACACGATTGAAGGAGCCATGGTTGCTGGTCCTGACAAGCGCGACGGGTTCCGCGATGTCCGTATGAACTACAACTACACTGAACCGACCCTTGCAGGAAACGCTGGCCTGGTCGCAGCTCTAGTGGCATTGTCGGGTGAAGAAGATGCCTCTCGTACTATAGACAAAAACACTATTTTCTCAGCTGTACCTCCGTTATTCCCGACTCCGCCACCGCCACCAGCACCATGGAGGCCTTGAAAAAGGCTAGTCCTGTGTGATTATGTTTCTGCTGCCAGAAAAAAAATGAACGAGGTAAGGATTTGGAGTATGAGACCAGAAGATTAGATGTGGGCTCCGCTAAACACACAAGTCAACCATAATCAACTACTAAGGATTTCATTTGGCTTTACTAGATACAAACCCTGTGTGGTAGCTTACGACGAGCATTTGTTCTTTTTCTTCTCTCTTGTTTTGGGTTGCTCTTTTGTTCTTGTGAGATATAACATATATATATATATATATATGCGTTTCTCTGTATATGTTTGATACCAATTTGTATTCTTTGAAAAACAATCGAATGAACGTCTTAAACTTTAAAAGTTCCAAGTTCTAGTTGTTTTATGCTTTTTTTATTAGATTAGGAATAGCAAATGACTAGAAGTAGAGGATCTAGGAGCTTTGTTGTTTCTTTGCCATGGAATTGACATTTATAATAAGAGCTGTGAAAAGACTCTTCTTCGGACTGTTATAACATTAAGACAAAGATTTGATTATATTTGAATGTAAAACTAAATTACTAAGAACGATTTCATTCGTTTATATAGAAATACAAAGTTTAGTGTATCTGCATAGTGACGGTGAGTTGTACAGTACAAATTTATCTTTTTTTTGACATTCATTCGCACTATATTTTTGACTTTTCTAACACTTCCTCTTGCACATCAGTGTTACCTCTTTTAAATTTTTTTACATTCGATTTTTATATTTTGATATGGAGTCATATGCAAAAACGTAGGAGAGAAAAAACGATATAGTTTTTCAGCCACTAGACTTAGAAGCAACCATTCAAAGTTCTTTATTTTTTCATAGTTTTCGATTTGAGATTTGCTACTTTGTGCTTTGTAAGAAGATTTCATCCTTATTTCATCACTAAGAGTTATTTTCAGAATTCTATTCTTTTTCAATACATTAATAATAATATGTTTATCTATGTTGTTGTTGTTGCTTGTTTGATAAATATGTGTGAATAGTCATTTGTTGGGATTAATGATCTCTAAAGGGGATTCATCATTGTTTTGTAGATATGATGAGTACATAGTTTAGGTTCTAGAGTGGGGCTTACATTTAGTAGAAGTAATTTATCTGTCTTTCCAGCCATTAATGCATATTTCTAGTCTGATTATCTAGTAGTTGATGTTAGTAAAATCATACTTGAACACTACTTGATGATTGTACGAAAATAGAATTGATAGGCTATATTTTTAAAGCCTGAACACTAACTCTAAGTGGTACTAGTGAGATATCAAAACTGATTTTTTGGTCTCTGCATCGCTTTGCTTCCGCTGTATTTGACAAATGTGATTTAGGTTGTTAGATGTAAGTCGCTTTTAAGCCACAACCATATGGTAATTACCAAATACAATGATGTTTTGGCTGTAAAATAAAAGTACTTGTGTTTGCATCTAGTTTGCTAAGTATGAATAATCTAAAGTTCTAAACCATGACCCCTAAGGATTCTGAATTCCTAACATTTTAACCATAAGTTTTAACACTATTATCATTGTTGTCATTTACTTTTATTTGCATCAAAAACCACAATCATATTTCGACTTAACTTTCGTTTCATTTTGAGAACCATTGTGCACTCAAGACTCTCTATGGATTCTAAAATACTCCGATTGATTGATATGCACTTGCAGCCCTTATATTGTCATGTTCTCAGAAAATTGTTTTGCACTCACATTATCGGCCATCAGACGAGGGTGGAGCACATGGAAGGTGGCACTGTAGACGTTAAAAGTGCTATCAGAGCCAAACCTAGACGAGTATGGAATCATGTGGGCTCACACCGTCGGAGGTGACGATCTTGGTACGCAACAAGGGCAATGTGAGGTGATTATAACATCTTGATTTCTGGAATATGGTTTCGTATGTGAAGAAGTTTTAAAGAATTGATTTGGCTACCTATGTCACCAAAGAGAACTTATATTTTCGGTCGCTTGTACAGAGAGAACTCTAGAGTAAAGTATGCTTGAGCTGCAGCAATTTAAGGATAGGTGACCTTCTCGAGAAGTGATTTCTGGTACCGTGTGAGCGATGAAAAAATACGGAGAAAGATCACGGGGTGATTGCAGGGTCAGTATATTAAGTTTTTCGAGCCTCCTGATTAATGCAGTGGCCTTTGGAAGAGAGTGGGCCCACGAGCCATGAGAGGATGGGGGGCTACGGACGATGGCGGTCGGGCTATTACAAACACAGCATGAGCAATGTTGATAACACTCATATTTTACCTATTTTATCTATCAAAAGAGGGCATTTTAATAAATATTTCACTCAAGTTTACATGTATTTATAATAGTTTTCAAGTATTTTTATGGTTAAGACTCTTTTCAGGAAAATTTAGCAAGATGGATTTAAAATGGAGCAAAATGACGTTTTGAACAAATTCGGACTGGCAGAAGTTTATTATCCGACCAAGACCTTCCTACCTCGCGATCTTCCTCAAATTTGGACAACAAATAGAAGGTAATGTTAACTTTCATATCCAAGTGGTTTGAAGGCAAACTAATCGTTAGATATGGAGTTATGGCATTTTTAATGAAGATGTGTTATGCAGTCTCGCGAAGGGAGCAAGATAAAAAATGAAGATTTGACCACTAGGTTGATTCGCCGCACCACCTAGCGTCAACCACGCGGCCAAGGCTCTCTCCGCCATGCCACCAGCTTCCCAAGCCGCAGCCAAAAACCTCTTGGTCGCGCCATGAGCCCTCGCTCGCCCGACCACACTAAAACGTCAACATCAAGCCCGTTTGCAAACCCGTCAAGCCCAATTACCATCAAACTCAAGAGAAACCTAAGTGACACCTAAGAAGCCTCCAGACCTATAGATACTTAACTCTTATCATTATTTTCGAACAGCTTTTTTTAGAACCATCCATATACAATTCACAGCCGCAATTTTTTTAATATTTTATTCTTTAAGGGAGATAGATTTACTATTGAACCCTCTTTGTTTCATTGCTTTGTTTTCGTTTTTGCAATTCTCTTCATCTATTATTATGTCTTGCGCAACTATGTGCAAGTAGTTCTCTAGTTGGGTTTGGGGGTTCGCATAAAAGGATTTAATGATTCGATTGTTAGGTTGATAGATTAGAAATTATTAGTACATTTAAAAGTTCTTCGTTTATCTTTTTTCTTAACGCAAGTGGGCTAAACTCGCGATCTAGTTTCAGATCTTAGGATTGATAGAACCATTAACGTGTTGAATCTATTAGTCGGAACTAAGGTGGACGAGCAATTGCGTCATGATATACAAAAGCATACTCACAGAGCGTTGTGAGCGTATTCAAACTCGTTATTAATGCGTGCTCTGCTACATATACTTACGCAGTAGTATGACATAAGTAGTCGATTATATGATTATAAGTTGGTTATACTTTCGTATTTCATTTTAAAAAACTTGTCTATTAGAATACCTTTTTCGTTGAATTATCTTATCTAGATCGATCTATGAATCTCCGCGAAATCTTTTTGGCCTAACATTTCGTTTATTGATTTCTTACTGAGTTTTTATTTCGTTTTTGCTTTCTTGCTTACTTGAAACAAGACATACAACCCACAAAACCCTTTTCATTGCATCTTTGGTCGCTCTAACATTCTTTTGTTTTGCAGTGAACTATCTCTGTGGTTCGACCTTTTGGTACTACAACGCACACTGTGCTCATTTGGATCCACAAGATCATGGCCAAACATTTGCGCCTCCAAATTATGGTGGCTCATGGTGTTATATATATGGATCTTGGAAAGAGTTTGAGGCTTTTTCTCGCTTATGCTGGTATTGTTTTGAAAAGGATAACAATTAGAGTCTTTTGGAGACAAGAAATCTTTGCAGAAGTCTCTCTCCTACATGCAAAATTAAAAGCATTTATATGAGATATGCATTGCATGATTGTGAATCATAAGAAGGAGATAGCTTTTGCAACAAAATGTTCTGAGTTGGTAAAGAAGATGTCTAAACCAGAGGAGTGACCACTATTCTTACAAAAGCTGGAGGAAATCTTGAAGATGTCTAAACTATCTTTATAATATCACTTATGTAAATTCGGTATCTTCAGATTGGATTTCTGAAATGTTCAAGATATCGAAACTATTGACGAAAAAAATAAAAAATAAAAAAAAACTGTTTGCAAATAATTTTTTTTGGAGCTTAACTACATCGACCCTAATACTAATAAAAATATTGTTTAAGGTTTGTAAAGAATGGTGGAGAGTATGGAGAGCGGAGAGACTAGGGTTTTGGCGATTGGAGGGCAAGATGCAACTATGGTGGAGAGTGGAGAGGCTAGGGTTCAGGCGATTGGAGGGCAAGATGCAACTATGGTGGATATCGTTGATCAGGCGCAACCACCGGGTGATCCGCCGGGAGATCCGCCATATGCAACGAGAACATGGGTGGATAGGGTTGTAGAGGGAAACGTTAGAGGACAACTATCGCCGGAGATGTTGCTGAATGATGAGTTTGTGTCGGAACGGGTGCAGCTGGCCTTCCTGGATGGCGAGGATGGGGAGCCGGTGATTACGATTGGGAAGGAGGTGTTGGATGCCATGAATGGTTTGTGGAAGCGGTGTTTGATTGTGAAGGTTTTGGGACGAAATATTGCCATCATAGCGTTGAGTAAAAGGCTTAAGGAGATGTGGAAGCCGAAAGGAGGAATGTATGTCATGGATCTTCCACCAATTCTTTATGATTCGGTTTGAGTTAGAAGATGAATACTTGGCGGCTTTAACTAGTGGTCCGTGGAGAGTTTTTGCGAGCTATCTCATGACACAAGCCTGGAATCCCGAGTTTGATCCGTTAAGAGATGAGATTGTTACGACGCCGGTGTGGATTCGCCTCTCGAACATTCCAGTTAATTTCTACCATAAGGCGATTTTAATGGGGATTGCTAAGGGTTTGGGTAAACCAGTCAAGGTGGATGAGACTACACTAAACTTTGAGAGGGCAAGGTTTGCCCGAGTGTGTGTTGAGGTTAATATGTCCAAACCTCTTAAGGGGACAGTGATGATTAATGGAGAGAGATACTTCGTCGCATACGAGGGCTTGATGAATATATGCTCCGGATGTGGTATATATGGTCACTTGGTGCATAATTGTCCTCGAAGGATAATGGAGAGAGTGGTAGAGCAAGCAGCCCCGATTTTGCCGGTGCCGGAAGCAGTAGAGAGGCCAGCAAATGATGGGTTTACGGTGGTGGGAAGGAAGGGGAGGTCTTCCTCGACGCCAGCTAACAGAACGACTCCGGTAACAAACGGATCAAAAAAAGATTTTGGGCGTAATCTGCGCGAGATCTCCGGTAACACAAACAGGGCAAGTATTGAGATTTCTAATAGATTTGGCAATCTAAATGAGGAGGGGATTTCGGACGAATTAAGGGAAGCGGTTATCACCACAGAGGCAAATAAGGAGAATGAATATACTTTGACCGATGCAAGGAAGGGGAAGAGTGCTGCTCAAGGAATGGATAAGGTGGTTTTCACCACGTGAACGAATAATACGAATGGTAAGAAGATGACTTCGAAAGAAAGACAAGCTGGTACGAGTAATGGGGGACCTGCTAATGGCCAAAGCCCAGACAAACAAATTCCCCCTCTCTAGTTTTTGGCCCAATAAGAAGAGAGGGGGAATTGTCGGCGTCGGGAAAGCGTTTACGGGTGGAAGACGTTTCTGCTGGACGGCCAGGTGGGGTATTTTCGACGGAGAGAGATGAAAGTAATGATGTTACGGCGATTAATCGAAGCCGGGAGTCTGAGGCGGAGAGACAATTGGGAGCTTCGACAGAAATTACACAGAATGTGGCGGATGAGATGCAAAAGGATCAGTCGGAGAAGCCGGAAGGTCCGACGGTGGCATGACGGGTTGCCCCGACAGTTCGTGTTCTATTGAATCAATTATTGATGGATTGCTTATTCTGGAATTGCCGGGGGTCGAATAAACCCAACTTTAGACGATCAGTACGTTATCTTCTGAAGAATTTTCATACGTATATGCTTGCCTTATTCGAAACGCACACAGAAGGTGACAGAGCGAGCCGAATTTGACAGAATTTGGGCTTTGATGGCTCTTTTAGAGTGGATGCAGTTGGTCAGAGTGGCGGAGTTTGGCTCTTGTGGAGATCATGTGTTGGTACTGTTACTATTGTGGAATCAGAAACTCAATTCATTCACGTGAGGGTGGAGAATGGTGATTTCATTCAACATATAATTGCAGTATATGCAGCGCCCACCGTCAGTAGAAGGAGTGATCTATGGGAAAAGCTTAAAGAGATATTGATGGGAGTTACGGATCCAGTGATCATTGGAGGTGATTTCAATACCATTCTCCGGTTAGATGAGAGGACTGGTGGGAGTGGTAGGTTGTCTTTGGATTCTCTTGCCTTTGGAGAATGGATTAATGAAGCTTCTTTGATTGATATGGGGTTTATGGGGAGTAAATTCACTTGGAGAAGAGGATGTACAGTGAGAAACTATGTTGCTGATGGGGTCTAAATAGTCGTCCGAGTTTGGAGGATTTCTTTGAGGACTCGTCAGGCTTTCAATTTGTAGGACCCTAAGCTGCAAGTGCACAGCGTGCGTTGTAATACTTAGGGTATCGATCCACAGGGAGGAGGTCAACTGCAAAACAGAAGAATCAGGGCAACCAAAGACGCAGAGAATTGGGGTTTGGGGGTAAGTGTCACGGTTTTTGCAGAAAATAAAGAAAGCAGTATCACGTCTTATATAGAGGAGGTTGTCAATCTCTTCTATGACCAACGGGAAAAGGAAATCAAACTTAAGAACTTGTAAAAAGGAAATCAAGCAAGCAGTGCAGGAAAAGTAAATATTGAAGTGCGTAAATCTCGATGTAAAAGCAGATGGGGCGAACACGTTGGGAATCTTCTCGGGAAATCTATGGGGTTCTAACTAGAAATCAAACACACAAAAGTTAAGCAAGCGAGACTAGGCGATTTTCCCCAAACTGATTCACTGGTTTTAACAACCTAACTTTATCAAACTAGGTCGATCTGCGAACTTCCATTCCACAGGTATACTTTCATATCCTGCGTCCTAGACGAACACGCAATAGGATCGGGACAATAAACATTCAGACATCTTTTAAAGGATGCTCTCTACCCTATTTTGGTCTAGATCTGAGATTCCGGACATTCGTCGTTCTCAAGACCCTGCGATCAAAATATAGTTCATGACGCCAGACTCATGCAATAAGAACGAATAAGATGAGACGGAAAATCCTAATCTTTGGCCTAAACAATCGGTTTAACAACAGTTAATGAAATTCCCCATAGATCCCCTTAAAGAACACCCAACGAAAGTAAACTACTCAGACATAAAAGAAGAAGTAGAAAACGTGATTGATGAATGCATAACTTGTATAAATCGATTAAAACAAAAGAGGGTTCAAGAACAAATCAATCTCCCTCAAAGAACAAAGTGGAAACCACGAATCAGAGATTCGCGGCCACCAAAAGCAATGTATGAATATGTGTTTCGTCTCTCTCTCTAAAAAAAACCCTAAACAACGAGTATATATAGGTCTTCAAGTGCCCTAGGTCGTGGATTAGGTCTTGGCTTGCATAAGACGGCTGCAGGTTTAAGTTGGGCTTCAAATGGGCTCGGGAATCCGTGAGTGGCCTGGCCACGCGAGCGACTGGCCGTGGCGCGGCCACTGGTCGTCTGGTTTGACCGTGGCGCGGCCAGCTCGTCCTTCCGGGTGCTTGATGGACCTTCTTGCTTCCTTCATAACTTGAGATCCAACCGTGGGATTGTTCTCAAACCACTTCGAGGTGAAAGACAGCTGATAAGGCTACCTTGTCTCCACATATGAGCTTGATCTCGTGGTGGGAAGGCCTTCATTTGGTGTTGAACTTCTGTCATCGGGCACTGTTTCCGGAATTGTCCATTTTGCTCCAAAATGTGCGTCTTTTGCTAAGATTACCTAAAAAGAGTCTTGAACAACCAAATACTCGAAATCTAGTGTTTATGCATCAAAACCTTAGTAAAATGCTTATTAAAACACTCACTTATGATAGTAAAAAGGGGTACAATATGCATGTTATCAACTCCCCCAGACTTAAACCTTTGTTTGTCCTCAAACAAAACAGAAATCTAAGTAAGGAAAAGAGTTTTGAAAACGTGGAAACTCACCAATACTTGGGAACTCATCAAGTCTAGCAATCGACCTGTTGAGCCACATAACTCGTGATTCAGCTTCAAGGCATTTGGGTCTAGTTACCTTGAGCTT
Source organism: Alliaria petiolata (assembly GCA_020283515.1). Lineage (NCBI taxonomy): Eukaryota > Viridiplantae > Streptophyta > Magnoliopsida > Brassicales > Brassicaceae > Alliaria > Alliaria petiolata. The sequence goes on from JAHZTW010000002.1 coordinate 21,790,786, forward strand.
TTCACCCTTCCCGGATACGCTTCATTGTCCCTTTGAGTATTTCGAGCTCCCTCTTGTTGACTCCTTTATTCATTTAGGCGTGCGGTCTCTATCGAGGGAGTATTGGTCGACGAGACATTATACTTTCTCTTCCAAACATCTAGACATAGACATTTCACACACAACTCTCCTATTTTCTCTTCCCTTAGTCGATTTCTCCCTACTTTTCTAGGGTATCATTTTATTTTTTCTATCGACTTTCTTATTTCAGTTTTTTTTCTTCTTAGCTTGAGAATGATCACTTCTTTGAAGTTTACATGATTGCTGCGAACCGTCATTGTCCTTTAAGGAATTCTGGTTGCCATTCCCAAACTAAAACCTTTCTTTCTATATATATATATATTTTTTCTATAACAAGGGAAGATCCATAATTTAACATATTTTAGCATCCATATTAGATAGTTTTGAATGTACTTTTGCATTCATTTAGCCACTTTTAGTCCCATTTGCATACATATTAGAGTTTAGTGAGTGTTAGCTTAGGTTGTTGCATATTTGTACATATTGAGTCTTTATTAGGTGTTTTGGAGGCTTGGAGGACCATATGGAGTCTCATGGATGATCAAGAGGAGGAAGAGAAGCAGCCAAATGAGAAGCAGAAGTCTTTTAGAAGCATATCGAGCATTTGGAGGTGGAAAATGTATGTGTCCGGAAGAAGGCATTTCACTGAGATTCAGACTCCGAAGCCTTCTTAAGAGTTGTAGAGAATCCAGTGAGATTTCTAGTGCCGTTGGAGTCAAGTCATTCGGACCCATGGTTAAAAAGTTACATCGATTTTAAAACGGTTTGACGAGATGGATCGATGAAGACGACGAACCAAACAACCAGGGGTTCTGTTCGACGACTTTGTTCGACCAGCTGCTCGAACCACTGCACCAGGGGTTCAGTTCGACGACTTTCTTCGACCAACACGTCGAACTGAACCCAGACGATTTTTTTCCAGGTACAAATCAGATCCGACGAAGACCTTCCGTTCCGATTCAGCCTTCGAGCTCTTCATGAAAGTTGTAGGTAATTGAATCAGCTTTCACTTGGAAGTTGTTTCATCTCATTACGAGCTGTGGTTAGGGAGATATGACGATTTCCGCAAGACTGCTACCCGGGTCAAAACCCGGTTTGTTCCGGATTGACCCGGTTTGACCTCCTTCCCTATAAATACTTAAAAACCTAATTTTTTATGTATCTTCTCTTGTGCTTAAACATAAAAAACGCCCCTTTGGGGGTTTGAGGAGATTTTTAGATTTCTTTTAAGTTTAATGCAATTTGAATCTTGTTTCTTCTAATCTTTCATCTTTATCTTCTCTAATCATGTTTACTAGCATTTCTTTCATTAGATTTTTTGCTTTAGCTATGTTTATTGAGTAGTCTCTTAGGAACTTGGGGATGGGTTAGATTTAGGGTTTTCTAATGGTTCAATCTTGCAATCTATGATAGATTCTTTCATATCTCTTCTTATTAATGTGTTCTTAATGCCAAATAGCTAATCCTTGCTATTTTGGATCATAAGCATTTCATACACCCACCAAGTGTTTGATGAAATGCTTGAACCACTTTCTAATAGATTTACATTCCTAGCCTAAGAGATTAGTTTCCTAGGGTGTTTATCATGCCATTTAGACTTATGTTTAACGCTTGCTAATCATTTTAATGCTAACACATCATTAGTTCATTAAAGTGATTAGGAAAGGGATTAGTACCACACATCATGGATTAGGGATTAGTACCACACATCATGGATTAGTCTTTATTAGTGTTCTAGGCATATAAATAGCTTGTTTAGTTGCTTAAATGATTGCAAGGTTGGCCATTTAGATACCCAAATCAATGATTTCATCCCTAGGTTTCGTTTTTAGTAATTTGATAATCTCTTGATTAGTGCTTAATTAGTTAAAATTAAGGCCTTAGCTCATATAATTAGTCTTGTAGTATCCCTTTTAGCTTGTAGTTTGCTTTTATTAGTCCCTTGTCTCCTTCAATATTGAGTTTGGCTTAGATTAAATAGTTTCATGTATTCCTAGTGTTGTTAATCTTAACCCCATTTGGATTGACATCTCAAATACTACAATGACATGAGTAGTAGAGATGAATTGAAAGAGGAAAAATCCTACTATCAATTTGGCGCCGTTGCCATTGGGGTTTAGCATTAACCATTAGGATTTTGAATCTCTTTGAGACTAAGCTTTTATTTTACCTTGTTTGCTCATCTCTATTTNATTAAGGCCTTAGCTCGTATAATTAGTCTTGTAGTATCCCTTTTAGCTTGTAGTTTGCTTTTATTAGTCCCTTGTCTCCTTCAATATTGAGTTTGGCTTAGATTAAATAGTTTCATGTATTCCTAGTGTTGTTAATCTTAACCCCATTTGGATTGACATCTCAAATACTACAATGACATGAGTAGTAGAGATGAATTGAAAGAGGAAAAATCCTACTATCAATTTGGCGCCGTTGCCGGGGATTGTTTGATCACTAGGATTTGAGTTTAGTTTGAAACTAAGCTTTCTTTTGTTTTTGTTTGTTTGGTTACTAACTTTCTTTCAAGTGTTTGTTCTTTTTGCAAGGCACAATCACAAGGGAGAAAGTATGGATTCAGATATAGCTTCAATGTTGAAGGCTATATTAGAGAATCAAGAAAGAGGGATGGATTGGGACCCCCCAAGTCACCATGGTTTTGAAAGCTCATCCACTTATCAAGGAGGACTTTTGGATGGAAACTTTGCTCAAGTGAACCAATATGGATATCGTGAGAGATACCAATCTTGGGGCATGGAGTATGATCAAGGAGAAACCTATTCTTCCCAAATCTCTTATGAAGAAGAGAATCTCAACTTGGCCAAGTTGATTTTGGAAAAACAAGAGAAGTTTAATGAGAGCATTCTCATGCTTGACTTCACAATAGGCACTCCTACTCCATGTTCAAGAGTTGTTGCAACATCACATGTGGAGTCCATCAACACCAAAATTACCCAATGGAATGAGGAACGAGAGGATGAAGCTCACATCAATGATGAACTCCAACAAGAAGCTGAAGGGTCTATAGAAGAACTTGAAGCTCTTCTTGGATGCATGGTTGATGAGAATCTTGTTATAAGATATGAAGATCCTTGTGAAGGTGATTTGGTTGTTGATTGCATAGGGAATACAAGTGAGAGCTCAATTGTTGAGAAAGAGCTCTCAACCAAGAAGGAAACACATGTGCAACTCATTTCCAAGATGGAGAAAAAGGATAGTCACATTGAAGAAGCCTCCAAGGAGGGTGAAGAAGAAGAATCTCCAATGGCACAACACTTTTCCAAGTATCTTGGTTTAATCTCCACCAATGAAGAGAGCATTGATGATCCATGGAAGTTACCATTTGAGGAGGTTAGGATGCAAGAGTTTAGGGGATGGTTCTATGATGAGTATGATCCTGGTGATCCGAGCTTCAACTTGTCGAGCTAGAGACTTAAAAACAAGCGCACTTGGGAGGCATTCTCATGTTTATCCTAGTAAAAGGGATGTTGGAGGTCACGGAGCATGTTACAAGGTCAAGTCTGCCCAAGTAAAAGTGTCCAAAGCCTCCTCTAACTTCACTCCACACACTCCAAAACTCCAAGGTATCACTCCACCTCCTTTGTATATATTTTCTTTAGATTTTCGTTTTTGTATCTTGTCATGTTGATTGAGGTCTCCCTTTGACTTTTATTACACAAGAGACTGTGTAATTTAAGTTTGGGGGAGAGGTTGAGAGATTTGACATTGTGTTTTGTGAGTCTTATTTTTCTTTTACGCATATTTGAGTCTCATGCATTCACTTAAGGCATAGAAAAATAAAAATAATTGAAAATTTTTCGAAAACTTCAAAAAAATAGCATGTAGTTGCATTTGCATTTGTCACATAAGTAGGATTGAGTCTATCTTTCATATAGGATTGCATTCTTGCAAAGGGGACAATGATAGATTTTCCTTGTAAAGTGTTAAGCTCATGAATTAGTTCAAGGCCCTAGTTAGTAGTTCTTTGATGCTTGGTATGCAAACTTTGAAAGTTAAAGTTGAACCCTACTTGGACCTCACCATTTGAAACTCAAGTCTAAATTGAAGCAAGCTTTGAATAGAAACCAACTCTATTGAACTTGGACTTAATTTGAATTAACAATTATCATGGTCATGCATTGTTAGGGAACTTGTGGATACCATATACATATTTGGGTTATCTTCTTTCCTTTTGCCACTCTTGTTAACCCAAATAGCCGACTCTCATTTTTAGAGCGGTTAAGATCAAGCACCCTAGCTAAGCTTTCTTTGAGACCTCTACCTTATTGAGTGCATTAGGCCTTTTTATTCTTGTGAACTTAGCAAAAAGTGTTGATTTTAGATCGACAATGATAGGCTTCCATGTAGCTAGCTCGAAACAATGAGCTAGATGATAGGTTAGGATTCTTGGGTGGGGTTTGTAGCTTGACATTCAATAAAAAAGAAAATGGGTTTGCAAAGTTCTGGTGGTGAGAAAGGGAAAACGAAATTTTGATGACAATTGTTGGCAAAGTATTTATTGCTCTAAGTGTTTCAAAGGAAATCCTCTAGAAATGAAAAGTAAAGGAGCCAAGAAAAAGAAAAAAATATGGCTGAGTTAAGAAAAGAAAGAGGATAGCAAAGTGTAAAAGAAAAGA
>JAHZTW010000002.1:21798653-21855147 GCA_020283515.1 Alliaria petiolata
GAGGTGGAGTTCGACCTTAGGCAAGGTCTTTTTGCCTTCTGCGCGGCCTCTTCTGCTAAAGGCTCCTCGAGTCTCTCCATGATGGCATCTTCATCCTTCTCAAGAAGGTATTTCTCCATGGTGTAAGGTACCGCGGGATAGAACTTCTTTCCGTCGATATTGGCAAATGAGACTCGCCTGTTTGGCCAATCCATGATGGCTCCTACAGTGGCTAAGAACGGCCATCCCAAGATGAGAGGTGCAGCTTCTTCTTGGCGTGTCTTGACTATGTAGAAGTCTACCGGGATTCTACAATCGCCAATGATGAACGGGAGATCATAAATGACTCCTTTCGGGGCAGCGAAGGATTGATCCGCCAGTCCGATCACTACTTCCGTCGTGTAGGCGTGCCTGATCCCAAGTTCTCACACCGCGCAGGTAGGTAGAACACTAATAGTCGAGCCGGGGTCGCATAATGCCTCGACCTTTATTCCCTTGATTTCGCACGTGATGAGAAATCGACCAAGGCTCCTTGTCTTGTGCAGGGTGCGAAGTGCCCTTCCTGACCTTGCTCGTGCGAAAAGGTCTTGTATCTCCAGCATGGTCTCATTGCTTTCACGAAAATAGTGCCCAATAAGATGCTCTGTCCATGCTTCAGTGAACGTGATACCTGACGGAAGGCTTCGAACTACCTTGTCGAACTTGCCGAGGTTCTCTCTAGTAATCCTATTTGTGTAGCTCTCGTATTTCTCAGCGCGGGAGAAGTAGGTGGCTCTGGCAGAGGGGATTGAACGTCTGGCTTGACCAAAGTGAACCTTGATCTCGTTCCTGCTCTCTAAGCCGTCTTCAAAGTATTCTTTTAAGCCATAGCCTTCCCATGCTTCATCGAATCCTATGCTTACCGGGATTCCCTCCACTTTCTTGTGGAATTCTACCAATCTTTCCCTCTTGATATGCAGTGTAAGAGGTCTCTCCACGTGGATAGTGATACCTGCGGCAGGTCCGTCCTCAGTGAGTTCGGATGACTCTCCCCGAAGGGTCGGTTCGTGCATCAGATGGGGCTGGACGAAACAACATGGTACTTTCTCGGCTCCAGAGGCTAGGGCTTCGTGTTCTCCTATAAGCTTATTGATGAGCACGTCAAGCCTCCTCTATTCCTTGGACAGTCTAGCCAAGATGGCTTCGTTTTTCTTTTGACCCTTTCTCATGTTCTCGACTTCGTCTCTCAAGTCTTCGACCTGCGACTCAACCTTATGCTGGGCGCGTTCCCTCTCCTGGATGTCTTTCTCCATTCGGCCCATGATGCTGTAGGTGGTCCCACGAGTTTCCTCGAACTCGTATTCCAGGGCGCGGACGTCGCCTAGTCCGCGGTTCAGGACCCCTCTGTGATCTGCCAAGTCCTCGGAAGTTCTGGATAGTTTGTTGATGTTGCCAAAAGTGCGATTCTCCAATACTTTTACGTTGTTGGCGACTTCCTGGAGCTTGTGGAAGACTTCACCCTGGATAGAGTCCATCCGGGCGTGCAAAGATCTCTCAGACTTAGCTTGATAATCAGTCATTACCGTTATCGCCTCGATAAGGTTCTCCACTTGCTGATACAAGGGAGCAGGTGTGACTTTCTGATCATTCCGAGCAGGAGGTGGCGTCTGGAGGTGGAGACTCTCGCCTCCGTGAATAATAAGAGGTGGGAATCCTCCTTGTGGGTGAGGCGTGAAGCGCTCGTGTGGTTGCGGTGGTGCAGAAGTTTTGCAGGTGGGCGTGAGTTTGGGAGCATGCAGGGACTGCTCCTTGTATGCTCCATGGTATGGTAGTTCCTGAAACTCATAGAAAGAAATCTAGAAGTTAGAGAAAAGGAATGTCTTTGAGTTGTGATCCTGACCTTTGTCTTGGACAGCGAAACGCAGCCTCCCCGGCAACGGCGCCAAAAGCTTGATGGGGTCTACATAGTCGTCCGAGTTTGGAGGATTTCTTTGGGGACTCGTCAGGCTTTGAATTTGTAGGACCCTAAGCTGCAAGTGAACAGCGTGCGTTGTAGTACTTAGGGTATCGATCCACAGGGAGGAGGTCAACTGCAAAACAGAAGAATCAGGGCAATCAAAGACGCAGAGAATTGGGGTTTGGGGGTAAGTGTCAAGGTTTTTGCAGAAAATAAAGAAAGCAGTATCACGTCTTATATAGAGGAGGTTGTCAATCTCTTCTATGACCAACGGGAAAAGGAAATCAAACTTAAAAACTTGTAAAAAGGAAATAAAGAAAGCAGTGCAGGAAAAGTAAATATTGAAGTGCGTAAATCTCGATGTAAAAGCAGATGGGGCGAACACGTTGGGAATCTTCTCGGGAAATCTTTGTGGTTCTAACTAGAAATCAAACACACAAAAGTTAAGCAAGCGAGACTAGGCGATTTTCCCCAAACCGATTCACTGGTTTTAACAACCTAACTTTATCAAACTAGGTCGATCTGCGAACTTGCATTCCACAGGTATACTTTCATATCCTGCGTCCTAGACGAACACGCAATAGGATCGGGACAATAAACATTCAGACATCTTTTAAAGGATGCTCTCTACCCTATTTTGGTCTAGATCTTAGATTCAGGACATTCATCGTTCTCAAGACCCTGCGATCAAAATATAGTTCATGACGCCAGACTCATGCAATAAGAACGAATAAGGTGAGACAGAAAATCCTAATCTTCGGCCTAAACAATCGGTTCAACAACAGTTAATGAAATTCCCCATAGATCCCCTTAAAGAACACCCAACGAAAGTAAATTACTCAGACATAAAAGAAGAGGTAGAAAACGTGATTGATGAATGCATAACTTGTATAAATCGATTAAAACAAAAGAGGGTTCAAGAACAAATCAATCTCCCTCAAAGAACAAAGTGGAAACCACGAATCAGAGATTCGCGGCCACCAAAAGCAATGTATGAATATGTGTTTCGTCTCTCTCTCTAAAAAAAACCCTAAACAACGAGTATATATAGGTCTTCAAGTGCCCTAGGTCGTGGATTAGGTCTTCGCTTGCATAAGACGGCTGCAGGTTTAAGTTGGGCTTCAAATGGGCTCGGAAATCCGTGAGTGGCCTGGCCGCGCGAGCGACTGGCCGTGGCGCGGCCACTGGTCGTCTGGTTTGGCCGTGGCGCGGCCAGCTCGTCCTTCCGAGTGCTTGACGGATCTTCTTGTTCTCAAACCACTTCGAGGTGAAAGACAGCTGATAAGGCTACCTTGTCTCCAAATATGAGCTTGATCTCGTGGTGGGAAGGCTTTCATTTGGTGTTGAACTTCTGTCCTCGGGCACTATTTTCGGAATTGTCCATTTTGCTCCAAAATGTGCGTCTTTTGCTAAGATTACCTGAAAAGAGTCTTGAACAACCAAATACTCGAAATCTAGTGTTTATGCATCAAAACCTTAGTGAAATGCTTATTAAAGCACTCACTTATGATAGTAAAAACGGGTAAAATATGCATGTTATCAGTTGCAAAACGGCTTGATCGTATTTTGTGCTGTGCACAAACACGATTGAAGTGGCAGGAAGCAGTGATTCGACATCTTCCATTTATGGCGTCAGATCACGCTCCCATCTATATGCAGCTCAGTCCACCGATGAGAGGAGACCCGAAGCGGAGACCATTCAGATTCGAGGCTGGCTGGCTAACGCATTCTGGTGTTAAAGAGCTCTTAGCTACATCTTGGAAGGGTGATATACCGACTCCAGCTGCTCTAAGAAGCTTACAAACGAATCTAAAGAAGTGGAATTGGGAAGTTTTTGGAGATATCCAGAAACGTAAGGATCTCTTAACACGAGATATTAAGGAGATTCAAGACCAGTTAGAGCTGAGTCTAACTGATGTGTTGTTGCAGAAAGAGGGCGAGCTCCTGCAGGAACTTTACGTGGTTCTTGAGCAAGAAGAGACTTTGTGGTTCCAGAAATCCCGAGAGAAGTGGGTTGCTTTGGGAGATAGGAATACAAAATTTTTTCACACATCAACTGTTATTCGAAGAAGGAGAAATCGGATAGAGATGTTGCGGGGTGATGACGGAAGATGGATATCAGATATAGGAGAATTAGAGGCGTTAGCTATAAACTTCTACAAACGGTTGTATTCAATGGAAGATGTGGATGCAGTGGTACAAAGCCTACCGTTACCTGGTTTCACTACACTATCCCAATCGGAGATCACTGATCTAAACAGACCTTTCACGGCGCTAGAAATAGAAAGTTCAGTGAGAAGCATGGGCAAGTTTAAGGCTACTGGGACTGATGGTTTTCAGCCAGTCTTTTACCAAAATTGTTGGGATGTTGTTGGTCCATCCGTGGTTCGCTTTGCTCTGGATTTCTTTTCAACAGGAACCTTACCGCAAGAGACTAATGACGCATTGGTAGTCTTGATTGGAAAAGTTGCAAAACCAAAATCTATAACACAATTTCGGCCCATCAGTTTGTGTAATGTCTTGTTTAAGACTATCACAAAGGCTATGGTTATGAGGCTGAAGAGGGTGATGCCTAAGTTAATTGGTCCAGCTCAAGCGAGTTTTATACCAGGATGACTTAGTACCGATAACATAGTGGTGGTGCAAGAAGCGGTGCACTCGATGAGACGCAAACAGGGAAGAAAAGGTTGGATGCTCCTCAAACTTGATTTGGAGAAAGCATATGATCGGGTGAGATGGGATTTTCTTAATGATACTCTTCTTGCTGCGGATTTATCAGAAAAGTAGTGAAGTTGGATAATGCAATGTGTTGCTGGCCCCTCGATGACAGTTTTATGGAATGGAGAGAAGACAGAGCCTTTTAAACCATCAAGGGGACTTAGACAAGGTGATCCTTTGTCACCATATCTGTTCGTTATGTGCGTGGAGAGGTTATGTCACCTAATTGAAATGGCGGTGGATTCAAAGGAATGGAAACCGATAAAGCTCTCACGTGGTAGACCTCCTCTCTCTCATATCTGTTTCGCGGATGACTTGATATTATTTGCTGAAGCGTCTGTCAGTCAAATACGTGTCATTCGTAGAGTGTTGGAGAGATTTTGTGCTGCCTCAGGTCAGAAGGTGAGTCTTGACAAGTCAAAAATCTTCTTCCCAGCTAATTTTAGCCGTGATTTGGAGAAGCTTATAAGTGATGAAAGCGGCATCAAATCGACTAGGGATTTGGGAAAATACATGGGGATGCCAGTGCTACATAAAAGAATAAACAAGGAAACTTTGGGTGAAGTACTTGAGAAAGTCAATTCGCGACTGTCGGGCTGGAAGGGAAGGTTTTTAAGTTTTGCGGGAAGGCTAACTTTAATCAAAGCAGTCCTTTCTTCTATCCCAGTGCATTCGATGAGCACAATTATGTTTCCTAGCTCAACTCTTGACAGTTTAGATCGCTTATCAAGATCCTTTTTATGGGGCAGTACGACAGAGAAACGAAAGCAACACTTAATCGCGTGGAAGAGGGATTGTGTACCAAAAACAGAGGGGGGGATTAGGGATCCGCTCTTCGACGGCGATGAATAAGGCTCTATTAGGTAAAGTTGGCTGGCGCTTATTGCATGATCAAACAAGTCTGTGGGCTCGGATTTTGAAATCGAAGTACAAAGTGGGGAATGTTCATGATACAGCTTGGCTAAAGGTGAAAGGAACTTGGTCTGAAACTTGGCGCAGTGTTGGTATCGGCTTACGAGAGGTTGTTCTACCCGGTTTGAGTTGGGTTATTGGAGATGGGAAAGAAATCAGAATTTGGACAGATAAATGGTTGATGAACATGCCTTTATCAAAGATGGTGATTGGGCCTCTACCAAACAACCACACAGAGGTACGAGCTAGTGATGTTTGGGAGCAAGGGATCGGCTGGAACTATAACTTATTGTTACAATATGTACCGGAGGAGATAAATATGAGGATGGGAGCAGTGGTGCTAGACACTTTCACGGGATCCAAAGATAGACTCTCTTGGAGAGAAAGCCAAGATGGGAACTTTACGGTTAGCTTTGCATATGCCTTGGTAACTCGGAATGAAACACCAAGGCAGAATATGGAGAAGTTTTTTAAACAAGTGTGGCATGTTATGGTGACAGAACGAGTTAGATGCTTCCTCTGGCTTCTCGCTAATCAAGCAATAATGACTAATTTGGAGAGATCACGGCGACATCTTAGTGACACAAACATCTGACCACTTTGTAATGCGGGAGTTGAGACCATAATCCATGTTTTGCGTGATTGTCCGTCGATGTCTGGAGTATGGGAAAGACTGGTTCCTAGGGGGAGACGAAACGAGTTCTTTGCATCTTCACTACTTGAGTGGCTCTATACTAATTTACGGGATAGTACATAGACTGATGGTTATCCTTGGGCGTCTTTGTTTGCGGTGGGCATATGGTGGGGCTGGAAATGGCGGTGTGGAGACATTTTTGGTGGTTTAACTCGATGCCGAGATCGGGTTCGATTTCTAAAAGACACAGCAAGGGAGATGGTTGAAGCGTATGTTGCGACTAGGGCTGTTGGAAAGAAGATGACCCGAGAAGTAAGACATATTGCGTGGTCTCCACCTAGTGAAGGGTGGATCAAGTTGAACACGGATGGGGGCTCACATGGTAATCCGGGACAGGCAACAGCTGGCGGGGTGTTGCGGGATGGTGATGGGAATTGGGTTGGCGGCTTTGCACGTAACATTGGGATTTGTTCAACTCCTTTAGCCGAGCTTTGGGGAGTCTACTATGGTTTGTGCATTGCGTGGGGGAAGGGTCTTACTCGGGTGGAGCTTGAAGTAGACTCTGAAATTGTGGTGGGTTTCTTAACGACAGGGATTAGTGTTTCACATCCGCTGTCTTTCCTAGTACGATTGTGCTATGGCTTCATATCGAGGGTTTGGCTAGTCCGTATTCGTCATGTGTATAGGGAGGCTAACCGTCTTGCCGACGGGTTAGCAAACTATGCGTTTACTTTATCGCGAGGTTTTCATGCTTTTGATGTTCCGCTGGAAGGCGTTAGTTTAATTGTTTTTGAGGACGCTTTGGGAGTTTCTCGACCTTGAGAGGTCCCTGTTTTGTAATTTTATTTTCTTTTAATAAATAGGGAGACATAGTCTCCCCTCTTCCACCAAAAAAAAAAATATATTGTTTACTACTTCGAAAAAATAAATCATTATATCTACTAATTGAAACAACTTTTATAAAATAATGTTCCAAGATATTATTAATTCATCAATTTTGTATTAATATCAGGAGAAAACAGTTATAACAAAAAAATAAAATTTGGTGTGTCGACCAGTAATAAAGTTACAACAAAACTAGCTTTATGTCTCCTTTTCGTTTATTTAAAATTTAGATGGCTAGAGTAAGAAAAATAAAAAAAATAGCAAAACGACCGAGAAAAAAACATGTCGAATTTTTGTTCACGTTTCAATCCCATATCCCCATGTAAAAAGCTAAAATAGAGATAAAGAGGGAAGACACTGAATTTTCAAGTCGATATTGAATGTGTGGATTACGTAGATTTGTGTGTTTTTGCAGACATATCAGTCCAAACATCGATGCTACTACATTCAGCCAAAGCTAAACAGTTTCCAGTCAAAGCTTCATGAATGTATATGCGTAGTTAATGTTATTTATTTTTTTTTGCTTACAACGAAAAAATAATTTACACTCTCGTATTTTTTTTTTGTCAGCACACTTTCATATACTATAACTTTTTCATAAATATATTTTCTTTTCAACTTATTCTTTATTAATTTATTATATTTTTAATGAATACAATTATAAATTTCAAAATAAGTTGAAATTAGCAGGTTGAATCTTCAATGCAGATAAGAAAAAACAGATAATACATATCAAGCAAAATAAACATAGATCTAACAATTATGCAGAACAAATGCAGATTTAGCAGATCAAACAATTTAACCGAATTATTATATTCGATTAAAAGCTAGAATATATATAAATGATGCAAATTGTATATCTAAAAAAATACAAATTATTTATATAAACAATAAATATAACCTTTTTAATAGATTAAAAATATAAACATTATCTAAAAATTAAATACGATTATAACATACAGTGAAAATTTTAAATTAAATACGATTATAACATACGGTGAAAAATAAAAAATAAAATTACAACAGATTATTTTTGTCTGCTCACAAAGTATTTGCAATAATTTTCCTAATGTTTGCCATAAGATCTCCTTATCCAATTTCTGTTTCTTCCATATCACTTGGTTCAACCACATAACTAGTGTTATCAATCTCTGTATGTCTCATTGTATTAGCGAAATCCTCATCTGAAAAATTTAAAATTCTAATAAAATTATGTAATCCCATTGTCGCCATTACCACTATTTTTTATGCATATCATATCTAAAAAACTCACAAAGAATCCTCCATTTTTTCTTACAAACTCCAAATATCCTCTCAATAACAAAACATAAAGATCCATGATATCGATTAAACAACTCTTGTTTGTTCCTGGGAGGAGGACCACTGTCGAACTGTGACATATGATACCTAATGAACTAATGATGTTTTAGCATTAAGATAATCAAAAAGCATTAATTTCAAGTCTATAAGGAATGATAAACACTCTAAACAACTAATATCTTAGGCTAGAAATGTAAATCTCTTATTAAGTTGGTTCAAGCATTTCATCAAACACTTGGTGGGTGTATGAAATGCCTATGATCCAAAATAGCAAAGATTAGCTATTTGGCATGAAGAACTACTTAATAAGAAGAGATTAGGAAGAATCTATCCTAGAATGCAAGATTAATGCATTAGAAATCCCTAAATCTAACCCATCCCTAAATTCCTAAGGAAACTACCCACTAATCATACTTAAGCCCATCAAATCAAGGATTAGAGAAAGGCTAAACATGATTAGAGAAAGATAAAACAAGAAATCTAAGAAAGATATTGCATTAAACTCAAGGATTCAAAGCTTAAACAAGGTTTTTCTCAAAGTGGCTAAAAGTTTAGGCTAAGAACAAGAGAATAAAAGTTAACATAAAAAATTAGGTCTAAAGAGTATTTATAGGAGGGACCCATAAAGAAGACAAAAAGAGTTTTTCTGGGAGAATTTCGACCAAACTCGTCGAACCAGCTCGTCGAACGGGTCACCAAGCTTCGATCCATCTTCACGCGTCTGGGAAAGTTTCGACGTAGTTCGTCGAAGGCCTTGGCCGAACCGTCGTCCTGGAGGAAAGTTTCGGCCAGCCTTCGTCGAACGCCTTCGTCGAACGGGCGTCCTGGAGAGAAGTTTCGGCCATCCTTCGTCGAACGCCTTCGTCGAACGGGCGTCCTGGAGAGAAGTTTCGGCCAGCCTTCGTCGAACGCCTTCGTCAAACGGGCGTCCTGGAGAGAAGTTTCGACGAGCTTCGTCGAACCTGCTCATCGAAACTTCTTCAGGATTCTTCTTCTCCATCTTTTTTGCAACTTCTTGCTCTTCCAAGTGATGTGCCATTCCTTTCCAACTCCATTGTTCCCTCCACAACATCCATGTTACCTGATCAAGACTCCAAATGCACCAAAACATGCAAGGACTATGCAAAAACACTCTAGGACTCTAAATGATACAATGCAACACAATGATGCTATATTAGTCTCCTAAATGATGAGAAACCTATACTAAATGGATGCTGAAATCATGCAAAATATAGATATATCAACTCTCCCAAACTTGCCTTTTGCTTGTCCCCAAGCAAATGAAACACAAGATAAGGAGAGAGGTTTGAAAGTGGGGACTCAAATCCAAAGGTGTTAAGCAAAAGAATCAATTCAATGGACCTTGTTAGCAGTTCTAGGATGCCTTTTATGCAAATTTCTACTCCAAAAGGTCTAGCCATACCCATACTCATTCAAGTGAACCCAAGACTCAACCTACACAAGCATTCATTTCCACCAACCCTTTAACATTCATTAAGTAGTAACCATGGATCATGAATCATACAATGCTAGAAAACTTGTTTGGTTTTTGGGTAAGGTTTTGAGATGATAATTGTGGCGACCCAACCCGGTAATCCTAACCAGGCCGGCCGTCCCGAGTCTAACTCTAATCAGATTCCAGACTTAGCATATTTTTTAGATTTTTCTTAAACTTAAACAACGCATTCGATTCATAAAAAGCCCATTTTTATTGCATAATTATTCCAAATCCAGATAACAAAGGTTCATAAAACATAAACTAACTTAGCTAAATTCATTCTAAGTCATAACAGAAATGCAAGCCAGATAATCCAGAAAAACTCATGATAGCCAAATCCCCAAACCCAACCCTAATCCACTTCTTTCTTCACTGCCTTCAAGTCCGCCTTCAAGACTAAACGTCCCGGATAACATCTTTACCTGCACACTCCACACATAAGAGAGGCATAAGCATTATCACAAATGCTTAGTGAGTACGGTCATCCCGTACCACCAGCCAATACCAGAAAACGCAATCAAGCAACAGTTATATAATTCGCATTAACACTTAGCAAGCAAGCACAGAAAANATTCGTTGGTAATTCGTTGGTAATTCGATGTAAAGATATTTTGCCACGAATTATTCCTTGTTAATTCGTTGGTAATTCGTTGGTAATTCGATGTAAAAAAAAAAGGGGCCTATATATAGAAGCAAACACTTCATTATCAAAACTACAAAAACAAAAACAAACACTTCTCTCTCTAAAAAAAAACACTTCTCTCTCTCTCAAAAAAACACTTCTTAAACACTTTTCCAATATATTTCTTTTTCCAAAAAAAAAAAATCTCTTATATACCCAAAAAAATATGTCAATATACGAAATACGAAGTTGGATGTATAATCGTAAAGATTCGGAGGGATCGCTGACGAGAGAGTTTCAAGATGGGCTAGAAGGATTCATGTATCAGGCGAGAAGTTTGCAAATTACCGTTGAAAGTGGTATGATGTACTGTCCTTGTCAAAAATGCATGAATAGGAAATTTATTAGTATCTCAAAAGTGTGGTCGCATCTATTAAATAGAGGGTTTTTTCCACACTACTATATTTGGTATAATCATGGAGAAGGGCATGGGGGAAATGTTGCTAGTAGTAGCGGTAATAACCAAGCAGTTAATGTTGATGCTGAGTCAAATAATGTGCATCAAGTTGATGATCATGCTGAATATGGTGATCATGATAGGATTCATGAGATGGTTACAGATGCATTTCACGAAAACACGGGTACATTTCTAGCTGCTGGTCATGATAGTAATATCTACGACGAGGAACCCAATTTAGATGCCAAAAGATTTTATGATATGTTAGATGCTGCAAATCAGCCACTCTACGATGGATGTAGAGGTCACTCTAAATTGTCCTTCGCAGCTAGGATGATGACCATTAAAACTGATCATAACTTAGGTGAGGTTTGCATGGATGATTGGGCTGATTTGATTAAGGAGATTTTGTCCGAAGATAATTTAGCCGCTGAGAGTTACTATGAGATACAAAAGCTGATTTTTAGTCTTGGGTTACCTTCTGAGATGATAGACGTTTGTGTAGACAATTGCATGATTTATTGGAAAGATGATGACAAGTTGCAGGAGTGTCGTTTTTGCCATAAGCCACGATATAAACCGCAAGGTGCTGGTCGTAATAGGGTGTCGTACCAAAGGATGTGGTATCTTCCAATAACTGATAGGTTGAAAAGATTGTATCACTCGGAAAGGACTGCTGCATCCATGAGATGGCATGCTGAGCATTTGCAGACAGATGGGGAGGTCAATCATCCGTCAGATGCAAAAGCGTGAAAACATTTTAAGACGGTACACCCCAACTTTGCTAGAAAGAAACGGAATGTATATCTTGGTCTTTGCACAGATGGATTTAGTCCATTTGGTATGTCTGGTAGGCAATATTCTTTATGGCCAGTAATCTTAACGCCTTACAACCTTCCCCCAGACATGTGCATGCAAAGAGAATTTCTATTCATGAGTATATTAGTCCCTGGTCCCAAGCATCCGAAGCGGTCCCTTGATGTGTTTTTGCAGCCTCTAATAGCGGAGTTGAAAAAGTTGTGGTTTAATGGGGTTCGTACGTATGATATTTCGAGGAAGAAAATTTTTACGATGCGGGCGGTTCTTATGTGGACAATAAGCGACTTTCCCGCATACGGGATGCTATCAGGGTGGACTACGCATGGGCGGTTGTCTTGTCCTTATTGTCTCAATCGAACAGAAGCATTTCAATTGAAGTACGGTAGAAAAACAAGTTGGTTTGATTGTCACCGCCGATTTCTACCCTTGTCGCATCCATACCGAAGAAACAAGCGGTTATTTAGAAAGAACAAAGTTGTCCGTGTTCCTCCTCCTGTATGTGTATCCGAGGCAGATTTAGAAGCGCAAATTGATCATTACGGTGCACAGCAAACAGTCTTCCGAGGTGGAAATTGGCACAGTACAGCGAATATGTCAGATGGATATGGGGAGCATCACAATTGGCATAAGAAAAGTATTTTCTGGGAGCTTCCGTATTGGAAAGATCATCTGCTTAGGCACAATCTCGATGTTATGCACATTGAGAAAAACTTTTTTGATAACATCATGCATACAGTGCTAAACGTAAAGGGGAGAACCAAAGACAGCGTCAAATCAAGACAGGACTTGCCTGAACTTTGTTCGAGGAATGAGTTGCATCTTTCAAGCAACGGGAAAGCACCAATTCCAATATTTCGATTGGGTGCCGCAGAAAGGTCATCATTGTTCAATTGGGCGACATCTGATGTGAAGTTCCCCGATGGGTACGTTTCTAATCTATCTAAATGTGTGGAAGGGCAAAAGTTTTCAGGGATGAAGAGTCATGACTGTCACGTAATTATGGAACGCTTGTTGCCTTTTGCCTTTGCTGAACTTCTACCCACAAATGTACATGAAGCAATTGGAGGTAAAATTCTTTCTTTTATAATTAATTATTTATGTACGTATGTCTAAGAGACTCATGACATTGATTAATTATTGATAAATTTTATACTTGTTAATAACGTTGTTTTGTTATTAATTGCAGGCATTGGGTCATTTTTTCGAAATCTTTGTACTCGTACTTTGACAGAAGATGTAATTGCACAATTAGATGCAAATATACATATCCTGCTGTGCAACTTGGAGAAGATCTTTCCACCAGCTTTTTTTGATGTTATGGAACATCTACCTATACATCTTCCTTATGAAGCAGAACTTGGGGGGCCTGTTCACTTTCGATGGATGTATCCGTTTGAGCGATTTATGGGTCATTTAAAGCGGAAAGCAAAAAACTTAGCAAAGGTCGAAGGTTCAATCGTTGCAGGAAGTTTAACAGAAGAAACTTCTCACTTCACGGGATATTATTTTGCATCAAATGTGCGGACACGAAAAAGGGCTCTTCGACGATATGATGATGGAGGTGTAGGTCGAACATACCCCGTGGAAGGTGTCCCAGATATTTTCTCATCAATCGGACGCCTATGCGGAAAGTTGAAAGAAGTATGGTTCGCCAACGAACATGATCATCATAGCACACATACGTATATCCTTCTAAATTGCGAGGAAATTACTCCATTTGAGATGTAAGTGAAATATTCTTATATTTGTATATAGATATCATATTCTTATTTGGTTGGTCATTCGCTCATATATAAATACTTTTCTTGCAGGGAATTTGATAGACAGGTACGTGAAGCTATTGACGGAGTTACAAACGAGGAAATAAGCACTCGTAAAGATCGCCACTTTGCTCAGTGGTTAAAGTCTGAAGTAAGTTTATATATATATATATATATATAAATATATTTAAATTTCTAAATATATAAATATATCCTTAATAATGTTTATTTTATTTTTTTATATAGGTTGCGGATGGAGATACGGCATACCCGCTCTGGTTTCATGAATTAATCAAAGGCCCGATTTGGAGAATCACTACTGCATCCATGTATTGTACACGTGGATATGTGTTTCATACATTCAAATACGGCAATCAAAAGAGTACTGCAAACTACGGGGTTTGTGTGAGGGGCGAAATTGATTTCTATGGGGTGTTGCAAGACATTATTGAGGTTGAGTACCCCGGGGTGGTTGCAATGAAATGCGTTCTCTTCAAATGTGATTGGTTTGATCCAACTATTGGTCGAGGTGTGCGTAAAAATAAAGATGGGACGGTAGACGTCAATAAATCACGTCGTTACAACAAGTTCGAGCCATTTATCCTTGCATCGCAAGCAGAACAAGTCACCTTTGTTCCTTATCCCCGAGTCCGCACAACAGGCATCCCATGGTTAGCAGTTATTAAAGTTTCTCCAAGGGGAAAAATTATTGATCTCCCAATGCAACAAGATCATTGCTATGATATTCTTCAACCAGATGAGAGTACCAACGATATTCTTCTAATAGATCCGCAAAATAGGGAGGTTGAAGATCTCCCAGACGATACTACTGAAGAAGAAGAAGAGCCCGAGTTTGAAGAAAGTGATTCACCAGATGAAGAAGGTGAATCAGATGTATCGGAAAATGAATCTGATGGTGATCTATAAAATCCATGTAATTTACGCTATATATATTTTATTTGTAATTTGCATCATGAACTCCTTGCTTTAAAATCTTAAGTTTTATATAAATTCGAATGATAACGTTCTTAACGACTATGATTCTTTATAATAAATGTTACGGAAATTTAGTTTATATTTTTTTAAAATTCCTTATGTTTGATATGAAAAACATAAGAGATTTTAATGTGTGAAAAGTTTAAGTGATTTGCGACGAATTTGAGACGAATCGTCGCAAAGTTGGATATTTACGACGAATTTGCGACGATTCGTCCCAAATTCGCCGCAAACTCATACCCTATACCCTAAACATACATTATCTGATTCAATCTATGTTATATAAATTTATAACTAGACTTAATAATTAAGCTTAAAACTGTATACTCCATGTTTAAAAATCTTAAGTTTTTTATAAATTTGAATGATAACATATATAAAGAGTGATATTACGTTCTTAACGACTATGATTCTTTATAATGAATGTTACGGAAATTTAGTTTATATTTTTTTAAAAATTCTTTATGGTATACTTAAACAACTATATGAGTATCATCACTAATTATGCTTGATATGAAAAACATAAGATTTTAATGTGTGAAAAGTTTAAGTGATTTGCGACGAATTTGGGACGAATCGTCGCAAAATCGTCGCAAATTGGATATTTACGACGAATTTGCGACGATTCGTCCCAAATTCGTCGCAAACTCATACCCTATACCCTAAACATACATTATCTGCTTCAATCTATGTTATATAAATTTATAACTAAACTTAATAAGTAAGCTTAAAACTGTATAAAAAGAGTGATATACTCCATGTTTAAAAATCTTAAGTTTTTTATAAATTTGAATGATAGCGTATATAAAGAGTGATATTACGTTCTTAACGACTATGATTCTTTATAATGAATGTTACGGAAATTTAGTTTATATTTTTAAAAAATTCTTTATGGTATACTTAAACAACTATATGAGTATCATCACTAATTATGCTTGATATGAAAAACATAAGAGATTTTAATGTTTGGAAAAGTTTAAGTGATTTGCGACGAATTTGGGAAGAATCGTCGCAAAATCGTCGCAAATTGGATATTTACGATCGTCGCAAATTCGTCGCAAACTCATACCCTATACCTTAGCTTAAAACTCTAATCTTAAGTTTTCATATATCTGAATGATAACGCGTATACAAACTAGAGTGATCTAATTCGACTAAAAGAGTATGATTCTTTATAAAGAATGTTAAAGAAGTTCAATTTACATATATATCTTTTAGTTTTTTTGTCGTATGTTTATAAACTTATGAATAACAACATTAAATTTCAATTTGAACAATAGTTTACGGTATAGATTCGCATTTGTCGCAAAATCGTTGCTAATTTACGAGGAAATTGCGACGAAATCTTGTAATTCATCGCTAATTCCTCGTAAATAATAACGTCATAAATTCCTTGCCAATTTACGAGGAATTTACGACGACATCTCGTTTTCCTCGTAATTTCGTCGTAAATTGGCAAGGAATTTACGACGTTATTATTTACGAGGAATTAGCGACGAATTACAAGATTTCGTCGCAAATTCGTGGTAAATTAGCAACGATTTTGCGACGATTGTAAACTATATATACCTACGCGTCTTCCCCTTCCCCTCCTCACTTTCCCTCAAATCTCAAACCTCTCTATCAACTCTCTCTCAACAAAACTCTCTCTCAACAATCTATCTCTTTAGGAACTCTCTCAAACCAAAAATTAAAAGGTACTAACTTAATTTTATTTATGTTTTCATTTAGTTAGGTTATAATCTTTATAATATTTGTTAGGATATCGGAATATTTAGTTAGGTTTGAATTTTTTTCTTTATATTCATTAATTTTAGTAAATTAATTATTGCAGATGAGGCCTTCTCGTCGTAACCATTATTATCAGTTTTTACCTGATAATGTTGGTGGGAGTTCGTCTGGGACAGTTTCGGTTCCCGATTCGAGTACTCAGCATCCGTTCACTGCTTCCGCTGCGGGGTCCGAAGTTCTGCAGACCCAGACTCCTGCGGCTCCGCCGACACAGTTCCGGTCCGCTCCTCTTCCTTATGCAGAGTTCACGGTTGAGGACTTGATTTCACAACCGGGAAGAACCAATGTTACGCGATTAGATCCATTTCACGTAAACGTAAAATGGTAACTATTTTTTTTAATGTTTAATATTAAATTTATTTTTGCAAATATTTATTTAATTATTTAATTTTTACGTTCGGGATCGAATGTTGTGTTGGACGGTCCGTTAGCGATATCATCAAGTCATTTTTCACCGAGCCTCACGCAAATTTCTCTCAGCTTTCTCCAGAAATCTTCGAAACTTGGTTCAAAATGTTTGCGGTAATAAATTTAATTTTTTAGTCTAAATTTTTTAAAATATTTTTTATATTTATTATTAAAATTTAACTTTTCTGTTTTGTTTTCAATTGTAGCAAAAGTACACTTGGGATTCTGTTCACACCCTCAATGTGAGGACAGCCTTTAGGAAGAAGGTGATGGGACGTCTCGGAGGCATCGTTTCAGACTGGAAGAGAAAATGGGAGATCATAGGCGACGACGCAAAACCCATCTACATCGAGAAGACTGTTTGGGACGGATTGGTTCGCTACTGACGGGACCCCCACTCGGTCTACATTTCCGAAAAGTGTTCAAATTCTCGTAATACCGTAGGTCCAGAAGGTTTACCCGCAGCATTGCCTCATACGGCCGGTCAAACGCCTTTTGCGGGCGTTCATTTACAAATGGTATATTATTAAATACATTTATAATTTTTTTTTCTAATTTTTTTAATATTTTCTAACAAAATATAAAAATTTGTAGGCTTCCGAAAACGAAGATGTTTTGCCTCCGATGACGCAAGTTTTCGCAGGAAGGCATCGGGGCTCTTTGTCTCGGAGAAGGCCGAGCAGATCTACAATGAAGTGCAATCGAAGATTGCCGAGCGTGAGTCACAAATGTCTCAACTTTCACCTGGCGGTTCTTCTGTGCAATCCGGAGGGTTGACCACTCCCGACATTGATCGGATATACGAACAGGTACGTTTAATAATAATTTTTATTTTTATTAATTCATAAATATTTTTTATCTAATATAAATTGTTTTTTTTAAAACGTAGGTTGCCCCTAAGAAAAAGGGCAAAGTCATAGGGATGGGATCTATACATGATGTCCCATCTGCTTCATCATTTGCCCCTCGACGGTCCGCAGAAGATGATCCGGTCTTTCTACGTGCCACGATAGCGAGTCTCCAACAAACTCAAACCGAATATCAGGAACAAGTTAAGGCTGAACTTTCGGAGTACGACGCTATCTTCGAGATAATGGCAGTGGGAAATCCCGAGGTCGCCGCATTGTTGAAAGAAAAGCGGAGACG
Source organism: Alliaria petiolata (assembly GCA_020283515.1). Taxonomy (NCBI): domain Eukaryota; kingdom Viridiplantae; phylum Streptophyta; class Magnoliopsida; order Brassicales; family Brassicaceae; genus Alliaria; species Alliaria petiolata. The sequence goes on from JAHZTW010000002.1 coordinate 21,816,535, forward strand.
ACGAGCCGCACAACAGGCCGGGCCAAGCAATGCAAACGAAGAAAATTTGACAGAAGAACAGCGAGAATCGCAACGCCTTGCGGATCAAGCAGCTCAAGAGGCTCACGGCATTCTGGATTTCGATTTTAACTTAGATTAGTTTATTTTTATTATAATAAAAAAATATTTATAATTTATAAGTTTTATGTTTTTATTTTATTTTTGTAATTGTTTTTTTTTATATTTTTTCGGTATAATCCTCGTTAATTCGTCGCTAATTTACGAGGAAATTACCACGAAACTTTTTAGTCACGAATTAGGGACGAAAGTCTTTGCCTCGATTTTACGACGAAAATCCCTTTGCCACGAATTAGGGACGAAAACTTTTGCCTCGATTTTACGACGAAATTCTTTGCCACGAACTAGCGACGAAATATTTTCCTTCGATTTTACGACGAAATAATTAGCCACGAATTAAGGACGTGTTTTGTCTCGCTAATTAGTTACGATTTTGCGACGAAATCAAACCCACGCAAGCTTGCGACGAATCCGCGACGAAATTATTTACGACGATTTTACGACGATATATGTGACTCCCAAATTTAACGACGAATTTGCGACGAAATTGCTTTAGCGACGATCGATTAACGACGATCCAGAATTCGTGGCAAATTCCTCGCGAATGCTGATTTGAGGAGATCGATTAACGATCGATTAAAACCTATGTTTTCTTGTAGTGTCATCACATAAACCAGGAGTATCAATAACATTGAGGAGATGGCCATTTGGTAGCGTCGAGCTCTGTAGCTCACAGGCCGTAGTTACCCCTGATGCACGCCTGCTTGACTTGAAGGCTTGTCTAGCAAGAATACTATTCCCTGTCGCGCTTTTACCGTTGCCTGAACGGCCGACCAGAACTAGGGTTCTTGCAGGTTTCTGCTGTAAACCCAAATCAGAATAAACCTCTAAAACTGATTTATCCTCTCGAGAAGATTCTGACACCACAGGCAACTCTGTCAAAATCCAAAGATATTCATTTTGAGTATATCTTTATTCATTTTGTGTTTTTATTTTTGAGGCTCACTTTCTCAGCTTCCAAACCTGAGAGAGCAACTGTTGCTTTGCTTCTTAAGGACATTTGTTGTAGTGTTATTAAGCTAAAAGACTTAAAATAAATCTCTACATTAGTTCTATGTATGTTTCATACTCTATTTATGAGACACAGATTCATATTCTTTTGTTTTCACTTACATTTATTTTAATAACAAGTTTGAGCAGTCAAGCAGATATCTACAATAATTATAAGCACGTTTCTTGTTTCTTTGTTCAACAAAAGGAGTGGATAAAAAGATATGTGAATATTCTGTTTTCTCAGAAATACTAATTGCAATACGGATTCATATCCTCTTGTTATAGCTTATAAGTTTATATACGAGTTAGAGAAATAGATTCAAAGAGTTTAAAGGAACAAAGACATACCTGCAGGATCATTTGAGAAATCATCTGCTACTTGTCCTCCACCCATTTCAAAATTGTATAGTTTCTGCTAGGACAAGTAAATCTTAACAGATAGGTTAATGGGTTTTATGTAGAAATCTAAGTGATCAAGACCAAAAGAAAAAGAAGACAAAACGAGATCTCCTAAACTTTAGTTTCTCAAGAACTCATCTGTATATATTAAGAAATGGTACATAAAAGAAAGGAATGTCAACAGTCTCCTTATGATGGTGTTTTTTCACAATGAGAGTCTTAGTGTCTCGAGAAGGCACAAAGGATAGCTTTACGTTAGTGGAGAATTTATAGTTAAAAAAAAAACCCTTTGCATTTCCCAATTTGTTACCTCTCCAGTTTTTCACCAAACAGGAAGAAAAAAAAAAAGCTTATAACTTTTAAATCAATTTAGCATTTATCGAGTAATGAAGGCACCCAGTTAGTTTATGAACTATAAATATCATCCCGTGCAAAGAGAAATATTTAACTTTGTCAAAAAAAAAATTAAAAACCAAGTTCTACATACTTAACATTGGTATTGTATTTATATTGCGGCTTTGGCTGGAGCAATTCAGTTTATAAAATCAAACAAAACAAGGCTCTCTGTTTCTTGGCTGCTTTAACAGTGAATAAAATTAGTGTATGAATCTAAGGAAATCTAACTACAACTCTAAATACATCGAGATTAATGATAATGGTGTCTTATGCCAAATAGGCGGACTTTTGATCTCGAAGAGGCACAACACAAAAAAAGATCTTGGTGAATGACTTTATGTCAACCCTTCAATTTCTAAAAAAAAAGAAAATCTTCCAACAATTCACTGAGAAAATGCCAAAGAAAAGCATCACATAAAGCCTTAGCCGTCAAGTAGTTATAGACTTGTTTCCTTTGATATTAAAACCAGAATTGAAAGAAACAAAAAAAAACTAAACTCAAATGAGAGTTGAGATCTCAGCTCATCTTGCAGAAGTGCGAAAGATCATCAAAGAACGATGCAATTTTCTGCCCTCTCGATTTTCTCCCTCAGCTTCTTAACCTCATCGATGGCTTCTTGGTGGAGTTTCTTCGCAAACTTTTCAGCTTCAAGTTTTGCAGTATTCTCCTTGGTCGGTGTCTGCTCATTTTTGAGTATATTTGCAGATGCATGATTCTCACTAGCTTTCTATGTTTTTGGAATCTATCTTTCTCAGCTTCAAAATCTTATAAAACGAGACTGTTTCATTTCTTCTTTGATGTATTGATGTATTGAAGATAACGAACTTTCACTACGTACATTACATGGTATTTCTGTGTACGCTTTCTATTACTATGTTCTCATAAAAGCAGAGAATCAATTTCTTCTCTGGAATGAGTTCTAAAATACTAATTTCAGGACATAGATTCACATTCTTTAGCTTATTGCTTACGTTATCAGTGTGATAAAGAAAATTTAAAGAAACAAATACATACCTGGATCCCTGGATCAGTTGGGAAATCATCTGCTACTACTGCTTCAACCACTTCATACTTAGATTAATGAGTTTTATGTACAAACGAAAAATAATCCAAGCCGAAAAAAGCAAGTAAAACGAGATATCTAGGCTTTCTTGTGTCTCAAGAAATTATCTAACTCGTAAGTTCTTCATTAAAAGAGTTGAGTTATCTTAAATAAAGAGAAAAGGAAGGAATAAAAACAGTCTCTTCTACCTCAATTGATGAATTGCTAATATTAGAGTATCTCCAATCTATCTCTATTTTAGAAAAAAAAATTCTCCAACCCACTTCTATTTTTACCTCTAAAATTGAGGAACTCTATTTTTTCCTCTATAATAGAGATGAACTTTTTTATTTATAAATTGGTCCTTCAACTTTTAAATTTTTTTATTTTTATTTGTATATCAAATATAGAAATTTAATTAACTGTTTACATAACTTATTTTTTATATATCCAGCGAATAGTCATGTATCCAACATAGAAATTTAATTAAACTATATACCTAGTATGTTAAATAAATTTGAAAAAGTTAAATAAAATTACATAATATGTAACATGTATACGTAATATGTTAATAAAGCTACGTAATCTGTTATGTTTTATATTTTTATATGATGCAATACGATGTTTTTGTATAATAAATGTTTACTTTTTAATATTATTGTTATTTATGAAAGTTTTTGTAAAAAATAAAATAAGTGGGATTAATTTATGAAATTTATAAATAAAAAGTGTTAATAATAAATTACAAAGAAAATATTTTTAGAATATTCATTTTTAGAGGAAAAATAGGGAAATACATTGGAGAGAAACCAACTCTATTTTGGAAAACAAAATAGCAAAATAGATGATCATAAATATCACAGATTGTCTCAGAGAAAACCTATGGATACCTTGTCTTTTCCTTCCTGCAAGATGGCACAATTTGAATGTATTAAAACCTTAATACCAACCCCGTGAAGATCTTAGAAAGTGGGGAGGAACCAAAGAATAAATGTCAGATGGATATTGGTAAAGAAAACATATATCTCTGTAAAGTTTCTGAACAAGTGAAGACTCTTACTCCCCATCAAGCTGTGCAATTAAAGCTTCAAAAGTTGCTCTTCTCCGTGGATCTTTCCTAGCATGTCTACCAGCAATAGCATCTATTTCATCCACAAACACAAAAGCAGGTGCCTGGAGGCAACATATATAAAATTAGATCTACAATAATAGTGTGAGTAGAAGAGAAGCATACCAAATGAGCTTTTATACACGTAACTAAGAGTGCTTACATTTCGTCTCGCGACTGAAAACATCTCATTGATCTAAAAGACTTAAAATAAATCTCTACATTAGGAATGATGATTGAAATCAATCTCGGCTTCAATTGTTGCTGTCAAATTCAAGGATTAAGGAATGATGATTCCAGATGACAAAACGCATCACCTTCAGAGAGAATCGGAAACCCAAACTGATTTGGATTGAAATCGGAGAGAATCAGAAATCGAAATCGGGGAGAATCAGAAATCCAAATCACCGTCAGATGAGGATCAACCTCTTTGTCGACTGAAATCGAAATTTGGCAACGAATCGCATTGTTTTCGCCGTCGAGAGAGAGAGGAAGAGAGAGACGAAACAAACAAAGTGTGTTATATTAGACACTCGTGACACTCATCATTATTTGTTTAATCGTTTTTATTCTTAAGACACTTTGTTTAGATCCCCAAAGTTGACCATTGTGGTTGGTCTAATAGTGTTTAGTCCCAATGAGTGTCTTGTGTCGTCTCTCGAGAAGTCACAAAAGACAGCTTCATCTTAGTGATGACGTTATAGTTCCAATAAAGCAGAAAATCTCTTCAAATCCAAAACCAGTCAGTGATAAACCAGAGAGGCTTTAAACTTTAAACCGATTATCTCCACTGATGAATTAATATAGCCCACTAAAGGAGGAGACTTTTGACACAGATGCATGAGTATGTTACATGTCGTTATAGACTTGTGTCTTTTGATCATAAAAACTAGATAAATTGGCATAAAGAAGAAAAAACATCAGAATGGTCATCACAACTTCACAAGTTGAAGCAGTAAATCTGGAGTTGCACAATTACTTAACTAGGTCGGTGCAAATGAAACTAAGAGCATCTCCATCGGCGGTTGTTAGAAGGTTTTTAGAAGGGTCTTTAGACTAAAAAATAATAAAAAAATCATTAAAATGAAAAATGTCTAAGAAACGTATCTTAGCTAAGATGTTTAAGAAATAATAAGAAACGCATACGTGTCACATGGAAATTGGTCAGGTAATTAAAAAAACAATTAATTTGTTCTCCTCCGATCGGAACCCGTCGACGAACACAGCTCACCTGAATCCCTAAGCAGAAACTCTTAGGTTGCGGATCTTTTTCTTCCTCCTTATTATCGCCTTTGCGGATCTTCTGTATCGGTTGTGAGAAATTTTGATTTTTATGTTTGGTAAATTTCCGAGTTGGGTTTTGACGATTCGTTTTGTTTTGTGTTCTGATTTTGAGTTAGCTTTTGACGTTTTATATCTGCAATCGTTTTTGGTTGAATGTTCTATTACTGGAAATTAGATTTTTTATCCTCTCAATTTCGGAGGAACTTCAAAAGCTTGGACCTTTGTGCAGTCTATTTTTGGGTATCAGAGTTTTTTCCAATTGGGACTCTGCCTCTTTGTGTTGTTCCTATCTTCATGTTTGATTTGATTGGATTTAGAAGCTTAAGGATAGATCTCATGTTTAAATTTTTATTTATCATTTACATGTTTTGTTCGCATATAGTTTGGAAAGAGAAGAGAGTTCAGTTTATCAGGATCATGGAGGAAAACCATTGCTGCTTTTACTCAAAGATGGTGTCTAAATGCAGCATCGGTTTATTTGTAATTAGCCTGACAATCGTTCTAATGGCTCGTGTGCTGTATGTTATATACCGGTGTGGCAAACCCTTTCCGAAAGGAGCTTCGCAGTCATTTAGTACTCTTATTGTTCTTGGTTCAGGTAAGAAGAGTTCATACATCGTCTTATTCAATTGGATACATGTTGTGTGCATCTCATTGATAAGATGAAATGTTTCTGTGGATTTTTTTCATCAGGGGAACACACGGCAGAGATGTTGAGTCTCCTCTCTATATGCTTGATATGGCTTTGATATATAGCTTGTTGTTAAGGAAACCTCCTCACAGTTCACGCAAATTTACCGGAGTCGAGAAGTTGGTCAGTCTTATGTGACTTCTGTGTGGACTACCATTGTTGCATTGGAATCTTCTCTCTTTGCAGAATGTGTATATTAGCCTCGCTTCTCCTAGTTTGTTTCATTCATGGTCTTGAGTATTTCTCTTACTTTATCTAACTATTAAAATACTTGGATTTTAGGAGCTAAGTGCCATATTGGGGGAGAAACTATCAGCAGAAGATGAAGAAGAGATCTTAGCAGAACTCGACAACCTGGAAAATCAGGTTTGTTACATTATGGGTTCTCTCGTTTCTCGGATGATAGAATTGCTGGATTATGAACATTATGCCCCTATTGATATTTCTTCATGTACCATTTACTTTGTTGTCTTTACTGAATGGAGTCTTAACTTTTTATTTCTTTGGTTAAAGCTCATTGTTGAAGATATGTCTGACGTGCCTACACCAGAGCTCGTGCCTGAAGAACCCGAGATATTGGATCTTCCTGATGTGCCGACAAAAGAACCAGTCGCTCCCAATGCAGAAATCGCTTCAACATTGGTGCATACGAGAGGCCATCTTATTGAAATCAAGAACTCTCACAATATCCTAATCTCTAATTACTGCAGGTTCTTAATTGCAATTCCAACTACTTTTGCTACATTGTTATGCTATATATATGTCACAAGTGTGCATCGTTTGAATAACCTCTGCGAATTTGTTTTGCAGCAATGTTGTTATTAGAAATATGACCATCCTTGCTCCGATGAATCCCCCTAACACCGACAGTATAGACCCAGGTAAATTCTCTAATTGTGGCATACATTGTTTCGTTAGGTACCTTGGTCTTATTTCTCTGAATAACATTGCAGTAAAATGTCTGGTGGGATTCTAAGAGTGTGATTTTTTGTATGTTTCTTAGACTTGTATGTACATTCTGTTGGAAGTTCCTTTTCTTTGTTCTATTGATTGATAAACAGATAAAACCTTTGCTATTTACTCAGTATCGTGTGGATCTCACGATCTTAATACATTTGAAGTTATCATTCTCTTTGTCTTACCTTGTTCTTAAAGTCTTTTCTTAAATATACATTTTTTATTCTTAAAAACCTTATTAAGGATTTTACCAATGGAGGTGCAAAAAATTAAAATCTATTACTAAGGTTCTTAACATAGAGTGATAGAAAATTTATATTAAAAAATTGGTTAAGAAACCCATTAAGGGTTCAACCAATGGAGATGGTCTAAGGTTATACCGTAGCATGAACACCTCCAACAAAGATTATAAATAAAAATCTTAGTGAGAATAGGGAATTTTTTTTTTTAAAAGAATGAGAAAATTTAATCATAGAATAGTGCATTTGTTGTCAAGTTTTTCACGCAAGGAAGCAGTCTCTTCCATTGCCTTGTCGAGCTGTTCTCTCAGCTTCTTGATCTCATTAGCCGATTGTTTCTGGATATCGTTGATCATCTTTCTCTCAGCTTCTTCTCTAGTAGCTTCTGCCTTCGAGAGTTGCTCCTTCACATCCCTCAATATTGATTCCTTCAACTGATTAGAGACCTGACCAGACGCAAGAGAATCAACATACAATGATGTAACACCACGTCACCACATATGCTTGAACCAGAGAGACGATAAATGTATTACCTTCTCTTCCATTCCCATGAACATTTCCTTATGTGACTTCTCCAACTCTTTCAACTGAGATGTCTCTTTTTTAGAAGACAAGCCTTTCATTGCTTTAATCTGGTTCTGCTTTTCTTGGAACGTGACCTCATTTTCCTAAGAAACAGATAAAGTTTTAGGCTAAAACTTTTAGCCATAGATATGAAACAAAATGTCAAAAAAGATTTTAAAAAAAAAATTAATCTTTTTCACCCTTAGCTCAAGTGATAAGTCAGCCATATATGATTTCCCATTGTTCTTCTTTAAGATTTGTTCGACGAGGTTGAGAAGATCATGGACTTGCTTTTCTTTCTTGCTTTCAGGGATATTACGGCTATTGTCAAACAACAACTTACGGTCATCACATTCCTTGAGAATTTCCTATAAAGAAGCAATTTTGGAAGTTATAAAGATGTCATCATGTAAGAGATAATGCTGCATTAACCGTTTCTTGGACGATAATAAACCGACCTGAAACTCAAGACAATCCTCCAAATAGTCATCAAGAGTGTCTCCATCATCAAGTGCATCCCCATGGGTGAAACCCACGATTATATGGTCAACAATTTGACTTCCAAAAAGGATCTTTAACGTGTGAAGAGTTGATTGTTCCTCTTCTGTTAATCTATTCTTCACAGAGAAAACCAGAAGCACTGCATCGATTCCATCTCTAGCCAGACATAAGCATCTGATGATTTCTCTGCTAGTAAATTCTGTAGTCGAGGAAGCACTAAACAGTCTTGAAACCATACACTAACTTATATAAATGTATGTTTTGAGAAAATGTTTGGGTTTAATATAGAAAGTGTTAAAAACTCACCAGGAGTATCGATAACATTGACGGTCAGGCCATTTTGTAGCTCGGAATTATGTAGCTTACACTCTTTGGTGATGAAGTTTCCTCTTGCTTTTGACAAGAACTTAGTTTCTCCTAGGATGCTGTTTCCCGTTGCGCTTTTACCGTTCCCTGTTCGACCGACAAGGACTAGAGTTCTTTCATTTTTCCGACCAACCTCCGATTCTAATGCCATTTGTTCAAATACTAGTGAACCTGTCAACCTCAAAAGACATGTTATGGTTCTTGTAATAACATAGAAAGGAAGAAAAGAATCAAGAACTCAAAGAAACTCATTACTCTTTACCATAATGTTGAAAACTCAAACTAGCTGTAAATTTCAAGTGAGAAAGCAAAGGAATTTATCTAAATTGTAGACACTAATCAGAATGTTCATTAGACAAATCGACAACGAACAGATGCAGCACCAAAAAAAGGGATTATAATCTTATTGACTATATCCGTAATTCTTATGTAATTTTTTTAATTTCTCTTCGTAAGTAGCAAAAAGATATGATGAATAGAAGTAAATTTATATTTAGAAAGTAATTCTATATTACTAATTGCAATACAGATCCATACTCTCTTGTTTTTTCTAAAATGAATGAGCGAGAGAATTAAAGAGATTCGAACGATTTAAGGAAAAAAAGACGAACCTGGACCAGTTTCGAAATCATCTGCTACCAGTCCTCCACCCATTTGAAAAAATTGACAAGTGAATCTTAAAATATAGATTAAAAGATTTGATGAAGAAACGTAATCCAACCAAAATAAGAAAAGGCGAGATCTCTTGACTATAATAAAAGGTACCTTCAAAATTATAAATAAAAATGGAACAAAAGGAAGTAATATCAACGGTCTCTATTGACGAATGGCTGTTGAATGTGTTTAGTCCCACTGTCTCGAGAATGCAAAGAGGACAGCTTTAAGTAATTGGGGACAAGATTCCAATAAATCCTTATCATTCCCAATTTGTTACCTCCCAATTTCTTCAAGATTAGTGATAAACCAGAAAAGCTTATAATTAACTTTAAAGTTTAAAGTTTGAACCAATTCATCTAGTGAAGAATGCACTCACTTAGGTTATGAACTAGAAATATCATCCGATGCAACAAAGGAATGGAGAACGAAAATGGACGGTAAAAGTTGAAAAAGAAGTTTGAGGACCACAAAAGTTTGCAATACATCCGATGCAAAATGTATTATAACAAAGTTAGATTTAATTGGATTTGTATCAGCTCTTGAAAATCTAATAATTGTTGATGCAAATGTTTTATAGTTATGATACAAATAACGATTTAAGAAAGTTGTGATTTAAGAAAAATAAAAAAATGACTGATCCCATAAAAATCTCGATACCATTTTTTTTTCAGATGAAGATACAATTTGTATTGATGCCTTGAGTCATTTGCAAAATAACTTTGTATAAGTTTTTACTACAAATTAATTTTTTTTTTGTCAAACTACTACAAATCAATAAGTTTTTTTTATAAAGGCTTTGTTATCTTTCTTTTCATTCCATGTATTAGTTAACCGAATGACAATATATTTAAGTTTTTTATTTTATCTTTGGGATAATATGTTAGAGACTTAGAGTTATGCTTAACTTTATATTTCTTCAAATATAGAGTCTCTTATATGGAAGAACTGCTAGGAAACCAACACGGCGAACCAATTTTGCCAAAACCCAATCAAGCATTCCCTGCTAGGAATCCAGTCCATAGTCTCTTATTTTTTTTTTTATGTATTAGGAAACCAATCTATTCAACCATTAAATTTAACAGAATTTGACTAGACATAAATTGTATTTATATTTATTCTTTACTTTTTGCCTTTTTTCTCTTACAGTTGTTCTTACATACCATAAAAATATGATCCATGATCTGTAACATCTTTTCAGCAAGATATGAAGGGAAAAAAAACATCGAGTTGTCTATATATAGCTCAATGTTTTCAGCAAGATAGGATCATTTTTTCCAGAAAGATATGATCCAGCTTCACATTTTTTTCCTAGATATATATATGGAAATATATTGAATATTGATTTATTTGTATTAGATTTTGATTTATGGATATGATCCAGCATGATCGAAATATGGAAATGTATTGAAATTTTGACAGCAGAAGTTTGTTGTATTATATATATATAGAAATCTAATACAAGAAATTTTCGCTGTCAAATTTTCAGTACATTTCCATATTTCGATCATGCTTTGAATATTGATTTAGTTCATGATCAAATCTAATATTAACTCTTTCAAGATTTTCTGGTCAAAATAGTCTAACTTCATCACTAAAAGCAAAAATATAACATTCTTCTTTGCAGAATGAAGAACGTTTCCTTTCGAGTTTTGTTATTGGTTTCTCTTCTTGTTCTTATCTTTCGTAAGTAGTATTACTTTCCAGTCTGTACTTATTTTTTTTTTGTAAACACTCTTCATTTTGTAGTTTAATTACATGAACGATGTGATCTTTTCTGTATACAAATAGAAAATAAGAAAATGAAAATTTATCCAATAGAAAATAAGAAAATGAAATTTTTTGTAGAGAGGAGATGCTACAAAATATATGAAACCTACTGATGGAAATTAATCTTATAAAATATTTTTTTATGACAATTTTTGTTGGACTAACATATTATCACATTTGAAGGACAAGATCTTGTGGAAGGTAGGACAATGGGTACAAATAGAGTCGTGGATACAAGTGGAATTGATGTGAATGAACAAGGTGCCATGGATACAAATAGAGTCGACGTGAATTCTTATGATCCTTGTAATCCATGGAGTGCATATTGTANGTACAAATAGAGTCGTGGATACAAGTGGAATTGATGTGAATGAACAAGGTGCCATGGATACAAATAGAGTCGACGTGAATTCTTATGATCCTTGTCATCCATGGAGTGCATATTGCAAGAAACCTTGTAATCCAGAGAATCCAAATTGCTGAAAGAAATAAGGCGTTGATAAGGAGTTGATGTAAGGGGAGGGGAGGGAAAAAAAAAAAAAAAAAAAAAAAAAAAAAAGAGGGAGGAGGGGAGGGAAATTAATAATGGTGGCGATGGAAATTAAAATTAGAAAATATGTGAATGTCTATAATATGACTTATCATTGAATAAATAAAACATATTAAATTTTAGACAGCTTTCTTTAAACATTAATGCGACTAATTTTCATGTGCATGTAAGCAACTTTAAACTTTTTTTGTACACACAGCTACAAATGTTTTTTTTGTGTGTATGGTACGTCATTTTCTACAAAGCATGATTTCTCCATAAAAGTTAAGGAATGAAACAAATATTTCAAAAATAACTAACTCAAAGAGATTAATGTGACTCCTCAGAATAAGAAGAATATTCTGGAAGATGTAAATTTTTTTTTGTTATATGTAAATCTCGGTTCTATTGAAAAAAATATTTAGATCTGTTGTATTTAAAATGAGTTGCATATATTAATAGACTCTTTTCAACTCTCATTATTAAAGGTCATGTGCGTAGTAACACATGCTTCTACTTCACATGCTACAGTCGATAATCCCCAAATAAACATGGTTCATGGATTTGAAGTTTCTCTTCGATATATATATATATATATATAATATTTAAAAATTTATTATGTGTTGAGACAAGATTGTTTCAGAAGAAACAGAGTAATAAATCAGGACAAAAAAAAGTCGAAACACTTAGGAATCAAACTCCCAGAAATATCCCACACACGAAGACGAAGCAATTTACAAACTTTGGCTGCTTTGTCTTAAATCTGAATCGTCCTTTTGCGTAATTAATAACCGTTTCCTTCTTCACCCACTCATGTTCTTCTTCCTCTCTCTCTCTCTCACCCAAGATCTTTTTCTTGTAATCTTTGACTTCTAGTGAACAGATAAAAAAACCGATCTTGAATAATAAATATAAATGCCATTTTCTCGGGAAAATTCTTGAATATCCGCTTCTTGGGTCTTCTTGATTCAGGGGATTTTGTGAAGATGGGTAACAGATTTATATGTATGAAGAAGAAAGATGTTATCATCAGAAGTAGTGGAGGAGATGGATCTAGAAGCAAGAGAGTAAATCGTTCTCAGAGGAAATTGCTTGGTGATGAAGAGATGTTGCATCGACGAGCTTTGTCTATGGCGATTCATCAAGCTCAGCTTTCTCAGAGATTCGATGAATCCATGTCTAGGCGGGTCGGGTCTACTAGCTCCAGAAAACGCACACTCTCTGACCCATTTTCCGATAACAAGCAGGTCAACACTCAGATTCTATAATTGTGAAAAAAGGTTTCTAATTTCGGATTTTTGACTAAAGTCTTTTTTCTTTTGTTTTCCCCCAGTTTTATAATGTTTGTTCCCTTTGTCAAATCTTGCTTTTTGATGATAGTTGTTAAACTTTTTGAGACATGAAGGGAAAAACTTTATAAAAATCAGTTACTTGAAGAGAGTGTTCAAAAGTGTTAGAGATTAAAAATCTGATACTGGCATTAGGTTGGGACCAGAAGAAGTGTTATCTTTGAAGAACTTTTACTTTCTCTGATTGTTCTCAAAAGTTCTGTAGTGGCTTTGCCTTTTTTAATGTTTTTATATAGTTGTTGTCATATTTCTCTAGACCAAAGAGTGAGACAAGAAGCTTCTTTTTGGTTACTACACTACCAAGTATAAAAGCATAGAACTTTGTTTGAGAATCAAGTTTTTCGAAATTGAAAGCAGATAACTTTGTTTGAAAATCAAGTTCTTTGGAAAATTGAAAGCAGAAAACTAAGATTTTGTTCATGATTGGTCCTGTCACTTATCAATGTCACTGCTCTGTAATGAACAACACTTCCTGTTGCTATGAGAAACCAAAACACTTTTTATGTTCTAACTGATGCTATTATCTTTTCAGGTATCTGATTTTTTGGAGAGCTTGAAGGTTAAGAAATTCATTCTTGTACATGGCGAAGGGTTTGGGGCATGGTGTTGGTACAAAACTATTGCTTCATTAGAAGAGTCAGGACTATCTCCTGTTACAGTTGACCTCGCTGGCTCTGGATTTGATATGACAGACGCAAATAGGGTTTCCACCTTAGAAGAATATTCAAGACCGTTGATCGAGCTCCTTCAAAGTCTTCCCGAGGAAGAAAATGTTAGAAATTGCTCGCTTGTTGACTGTTGATTGTTAAGTTTAGGTTGGAACTTGGAAGGAAGTTGTTTCGTTTCTTTTAAAATCGGGTGCATTTAGAGGAAAATGGTGGTCCTGAGCAGAATTTATCATAAGCTCTCTGGCACATAAGGAATTGTGACAGCTCTTATATCAAGTTAGGCTCTATATTTGTGAATAAAAGTTTTCGATATTGTAAGATCTAATGTTTGGTTTCTTGGGAATGGCATTGGGTTAAGGTGTTTTCCATTTGAGTTTCCTCTGCATTCTTACAAGAATATTGTATGCAAGGTTTACAATTTCCATGTGAATTCTAGTGTGAGGCAATGAGTGTTGATCGTTACAGGTAATTCTGGTGGGTCATAGTACTGGAGGTGCATGTGTTTCGTATGCGTTAGAGCGGTTTCCAGAGAAAATCTCAAAAGCTATATTCATATGTGCCACTATGGTTTCTGATGGACAGAGACCCTTTGATGTCTTTGCTGATGAGGTGATAGCACTTTCACACATGTTTCTTTGAGTGTATTTTGATCTCTTAATCTCCAATAACACACATGTTTCTTGAATGTTCTTTCTGTGTTTGCCTCACACTCTGAGAGACTGTCTCTATCGCAGCTTGGTTCTGCAGAGCGGTTCATGAAAGAGTCGCAGTTCCTGATCTATGGAAACGGAAAGGACAAGCCTGCGACAGGGTTCATGTTCGAGAAGCAACACATGAAAAGCTTGTACTTCAATCAATCACCCAATAAGGTAAACACATACAAGAAGTAATCTAATTGAAAACATGAAATGAATTCAATCAACCAACGTAGTTAAAAAATATATTATTGTGTAAGGAAATTTATGCGTAGTGTAATGTTTTCAATTTAGTAATTTTCTTTTTTACTTTTTAGTCAAAATGGTTGTTGATTTTAGTTTGTCAACAATGGTTATTGTCATGTTGATTTATACAAAAATACATTAAAGGAAGAACAAAAACAAACTAGACAAAGTTCGTAAATATACCCTAATATAAATGGATGATTTAAACGTAGTATTTAACTAAAATAATGTTATAGGTACCTAAAATTTCTTTCAATAATACAAAAAAATGACTTCTCCTATAATATATAGGAGATGACTTTAGTATAAACAGATGTAACTGTTTTCCTGTATAGATTTGAGTATTTGACAAGAATAATTAATTTTCATGCGATTTTGGGCATATTCTGTTTCTTTGGTTGCATTTTGATTTTTTTTTTTGTAATATATTTTCAGGACATTGCATTGTCGATGATATTGATGCGACCTGTACCATTGGGTCCTATGATGGAGAAGCTGTCGCTCAGTGCAGAAAGATATGGGAAAGGTCGGAGATTCTATGTTCAAACACTAGACGACTTGGCACTTTCACCGGACGTACAAGAGAAACTGGTGCGAGAGAATAGTCCCGAAGGAGTTTTCAAGATCAAAGGAAGTGATCATTGTCCTTTCTTCTCTAAACCAGTGTCTCTTCACAAGATCCTTCTTGAGATCGCTCAGATTCCTTAAAAGAGTAGAAAAATCTTGAATTCTTGAGAGAAAATTATGTATAATAATACTTACATTTTGTTCACTTCTTGTAAACTTTTGTATATTTACGTTAATAGCAAACACGATTCTCGGAATGCCCACTCAAAATGATGATATTTTTCATAGTCCAAAGAAGTGTTTCTTACTCGGAATGCTTTCTTTTTATTTATTTTGCTTACTAATAAAACCTAAAATAATAGTAACATTAGCCAGTTACGTTTATTGTATTGTAAATTATTTGTAAGCTTTTTGTTTATTTGAGTTTACGCGTCTTTTCAGTTGAACTCTATTGATCAATTCTCACTTCATTGATCATTCACATATCTTTTCTACGTTTGCATATACTTTTTAACACTTACCAAATAGTCGTTTTTCCATAACATTCAGTTTTTTTTCAGCTTTTAAACAGTTTCTAGGAAATTTTTGGAGTTATTGAGGAAGAAGAAGAATGCCTTACATTAGCCTCGGAATTTAAAGAATCTACCCTCATAAATCAGACTAAAATTGCATAGTCTGATTTATGTTCGCATTCTACAATTTATGGTTATACCATGCAAATTTTCCTTACTTTATATATAGATAATTAAAATGATACCAACCATTTCACTTTTCAATCTCAAGATTTTTAATAGATTTCAATTCTTTTATAAACTTTTCTCCACCGTGATACACGAAAACACAACATTACCTATGGTGGAAAAACATATGCAAAGGTGAAAAAAAGAGATGTGAACGAAGTGAGAGTTGATCAATAGAGTTCAACTAAAAAGACGTGTAAACTCAAATAAACAAAAAGTTAAATAGACATTACAATACAATAAACGTGACTGATTAATGTTATTATTTATAACTTGAATGTTATATAGCTTTTTCATGTTTTCACGTGATTCTATCGAGTGCATACCATTTACAATAGTAAGAACGAAATGATAAAAAGTAAAAATTAACAAGTTATTTTTTAATACACATTTTAAATTTATAACTAATTTAAACAAAAATTTATTCATCTAATAGATAGTAACTTTTTAGTGTTTTAAGTTTATGCCGTTTTCAGTTTTTCAATTCTATTGATTCTGCTAATTTATTATTCAACTATTCTGCTATAGATTCTGCTAGTTTATTATCAATAATATATTCAAGTCATTTAGTAAACACCTTCATATAATTCATGTGGTTTTAAAGTTTTTTTTTGTGTTTTCGATTTTCATTTTTTTTTCCTATCAACTAAAAAAATACATCTTTTTTTTCTTTTCAACTAAAAAAAATACATCTTTTGTGATGTTTTATTTTTATTTTTTTAGTTTTTGTGACTCACAAAAAAAATCTGATTTGTATTTTTTTCATCTGTCAAGTTATCGATATGATTTTTTTTTGGACAAATTATCGATATGATTTGAACAGTACTGGACTTGGTCATGTTCTCCCAAGAAAAAAAACATCTCATAATCGACCGAAATATCGACACCGGATACACAAAGTTTAGTTTACATGCTTTTCATAGTTTGAAGTTTCCTTGAGATTTTTGTCCTTGATGTAATATCAAATTCATATAATATAAATATCCAACTAAATATTCCAATTCCTTTGAGTATGATTCGGATCTTAAAGCGGTTCTAATACTCAGTCTCCTATTTTTACAAAGAGCTTCTACATGATCGTATCATGTTCTACACATCTCTATTCTCGTTTGTTATCAGAAAATAGAGGATTTCTTTTAAGAGACTTCTAATTCTAAGAACAAAAACATTGTTTTCTAAGCATTTCCCCATCATGATTTGATTATTTGAAACAGGAAACTGACGTGTCGTTCATTGAATGGTTATCAACCCAACAATACATTTAATGGTCCATGGTAATAGAAAAAGTGGGTGCGAATATAAATCTTCAGAAATGAAGACATGATAACTTTTAATTCTTAACAAATTAGAAAAGAACTTAAAAAGAGTCCCCACATAGAACCAACTTGGCCACAAACATGAAGACGCAACCATTATGTGGAATTCCGACTCATTGCTTTCAAATCTAATCCTTCATCAAAATCAAATTTCTATAAGAAAAGATTTCGACTTTATGTTATTTTGTCTTATGGAATTTAATTTGACAATTCAGCTTTAGACATGTTGGGTCCTTTCTCTATATAGTCAATTAGCATTGTCTCCACTTTGTCTTTTTCTTTTGAAGTCGATTGATCCGAATGTATTAGAGTATCTCCAATGGTAACACTAAAATGAGTTTGTGTTTTGCTCCAATAGTTACCCTCATTTTTTCCCTCAAAAAAGAATATTCCACATATATTTTTTTCTTACTTTATTATTAATTACTTAAAACATCCTTTAATTTTTCAAAGTTTACAAATTCTATAAATTTATTTTATTTGTAATAATAGTTCAACCAAATTATGATTTTATCTAAATTAAAAATTTATTATTTAATAAAATTACATAAAATTGCAAAATTAATCAAATGCAGAATTTGGCTTAAACATTATTGTTACTATATTTCTCCCACAAATGATCAATGAAGGCATTTCTAAGTGAGAAATGAGCTTCTTTATCTTTGATTCGTCTAAATCGAGCTAAAAATTCTTGAAATCGAGTATTTTCATCTACTACTATTTCAACTACCGGAGGTGGAGCTTCTTTTCCAACTTCAATTGGTGCCTCGAGATCAACTTGAATTGAAAAGAAAACTGATGATCAAACATCATTGGTAATCAACACTTTGGAAGAAGGAAACATACAACTTCTGGAGCAACTAAAGAAGACAAGTGCACAAAACAACACCATTTGGATATTCAAAGTAAGAATTATGCCTTGCAAGAACTCAAGGAAAAAAATAAATTTTTATTTCAGGATTTGAATTCCATACAAGATTCGAAAATCCGTGCATATGTTGAGGCGGAACAAACACGAATTTTACAAAAAAGAGTTGAACAACAACAAGATCAACAAGCTTCTCCTGCATCTTCATTTGGGCAATTTTTTAATGAGCTTGGTGGATCTGGAAAAGGATTACCAAATTATTAAAAATGATCATATGTTGTATTATTTTAAATAAAATTTAAGTTGTTTTTTATGCTATGTTAAATGTGTATGTGTGTGTGTTTTTTTTTTTTAAAAAATACATTAGTTCCTAGGTATTTTGTTTTTATTGATGTTATTGTATTTTCTTTTTATTAATATTATTTTTGTCTTTTTTAATTTTTGTAAAAAAATATTATTTAACTATTTATAATTTATAATTTTGTTTAAGTAATAAATACAACCCTAAAAAATTATTGAAAAGTTAAATATAAATGATTAACTTTCTTTAGGTATAAAATAATAACATATGAAAGTTTAGGTGTCAAAATTTGTAAATAAATAAAGTTGAACAGAAAAATAAGTTTGTGAATAGTGTTCCCTCAAATTTGAGGGGATACTGTTCATAAACTTATTTTCCCCTCAAAATGAAGTATCATTGGAGAAGATTTTCCCTCATTTTTTGATGTTTTCCCTCAAAATGAGGGACCATTGGAGATGGTCTTATAGCAACTTGAAAATTTAATTTTATATTTGAAGATATTTTTTTACCATTTACGGTATTTATCAAATTTTTACGTTTTCACGTTTTTGAAAGAGATTCCGTTATATACAACTAACATATTAAAAATATAACTAT
This sequence comes from Alliaria petiolata, assembly GCA_020283515.1. Lineage (NCBI taxonomy): Eukaryota > Viridiplantae > Streptophyta > Magnoliopsida > Brassicales > Brassicaceae > Alliaria > Alliaria petiolata. Next base: position 21,835,493 of record JAHZTW010000002.1, read on the forward strand.
AAAAAATGTGATTAAACTAACAAAAATAGATTTTCAGTGTTTTATAATTTTTGATGAAATTTTTATTTAGTTAAATTTGTTCCGCTAACAGTTTTTCAATAATTTTATTATTATGCTATTCATCTGACATACTAATCAATCATACATAATATGTATGGGGGTGATTGGCTTTCAACTGTAAAGACTTTAAAGGCTTTAAATAGATTTTACAGTTTTAAAAGTCTAATCACACTGTTTATACTTTAATAATTTTAAAAGCCATCACACTCTCTAATTATTTTTCTTCATTGTTTTCACCTTTTTTCTAAAGTCACATTTTAAGGACTTTTAATACTCTCGAGTTTCTCTCTCTTCTTATAAACTAATTATTTTTTTCATTTTCTTACTCATATAGATAAAAATTAATATCTAGAATTATTATTAATTGATTATAAATTTATTTTTTGTTAATTAACAATTATATTCTTTTCTTATTCTTTTGATATCCATTTTACTATATATTTGATTACTTTTTTGATTTATTTGTTTTTAAAATATGCAAAAAAACTTAATAAAAATAGAAAATTTATTTACTTTGCATATTTATATTTATAACCAAAAAAAATTTATATAATTTTTATTTTAGACAAAAAATATTTTTGATAAAAAAGTCTACAATATTTAAAAAATAAGTCATGGTTTATATAATTTTTATTACCAATCAGACTTAAATTTATATAATTTTTATTTTAGACAAAAAATATTTTTGATAAAAAAGTCTACAATATTTAAAAAATAAGTCACGGTTTGTATAATTTTTATTACCAATCAGACTTTCAAAAATATATAAAGTAACAGTCATAGTTTTTACAGCCAAAATTTTTAGAGCCACAAGTTTACAATCACAGCCTACAGTCACAGTTCTTACCAATCGGCCCGAGATCTATCAAAATTAAATTAATTGGATAAATTCTTTTGGTTTAATCATCATAGCAATTGATGGTGGCATGCTAAAATAGACTTCAAAATTGGGTCCACACTTAAAGATGAAGGCAGTAGATGATTCCTTCTTGCTACACCATCATGTAACCAACTACAACATCACACATGCTTTGCCACCTCACCCCACCCATACCACCCTTACTCTATTGTTTTTAAACCCGGTTTTGATTCAACATATCCGATTCGTTTCACCGAAATTTAAAAACAAAATTGGTTGAGATTTAATCATTTGTGTGATCACAAATGTTAAAAGAAACTAGTATAGCCATTTATAATTGAAAATTCTGTTTATATAATGATCAAAACCAAATTTTCATTATATAAACTAATTGGTTTGGTACGATCGATAAACCAAAGGATTCGGTTTGCTTTCCACTTCCGTTTTAAACCTAAACAATGCTACCCCCACTTCTTTATAACCAACCCCATTTAAGAAGTATAGTAAGTTTCTTTACTCACATAAGCTATAACAAGAGAGAGATAGAGAGAGACAGAGCAAAAATAATTGCTTAGAAATTGCAAAAGCAAATATCAAAACAAAAGAGCCTAAAGATGATGAAGGGAAGCAAGTCTTACACGGAGTATTCGTCGTCTTTCTCAACTGATGAACTCGGTTACGATCCGAACCGCTCAAATACCTATAATTTCAATGGACCTTGCATCAACACAGATCCTGAGATGAAGAGGAAGAAGAGAGTCGCTTCTTATAATCTCTTTGCCACGGAGGAAAAGCTCAAGAACACTCTCAAGAGCAGTTTCAAGTGGATCAAGAACAAATTCTCTGGCGATGATAATAGTATCCGGTACAACGTCTAGATTAATCCACTTTGACCTTCTTCTTTCTATTTGTTAAACTAGTTCACTTTGATCTTCTGATCTTTTTCTTTCTTATTATATATACTAAGATCATAGTGAAAATTTAACATGTAAATTAAGTGTGTGCTATATGTATGCGTGTGTGTGTATGTGCGAGAGTGTATCAAAAGATTTGTATGGGTTTGTGTTGGTTGTCTATTTTGCTAATGGGGTAATCAGAATTATCAAACCCGAAATCTTTCTTTTTATTTTTATTGCTTGGATTAAGCTTCAGAGTTTATTTTTCGGTTGATGCATATGCATTGATTCCAACTCTATTAGCATAATTGGGTTTAGCATATGGGCTTCGAGTTGTTTGTGGGCCAAGAGAAATTGGAAGAAGGCCGATATTCAGTTAAACACGAGTCAAGCACACGTAAGGATTAGTGACGTTGTTATTTGTTACATTTTCACGAAGTTTGATTTCTTTTCAATGAAAAGAGTTTGGTTTCTTTTCAATGAAATCAGTTTGAAAATAATATTCTAAATATATTCTTTTTTTTCTATTTTATTATTAACTAATAATAATATACTTTATCTACAAAATTTATAAATTGACCCATTATTTTTTTTTAAATTCAAACTTTCTTAAATTATGATATTATTTAAACTTAGCCATTATAATCTTATAATATAAATAAAAACAGTACACCACATAAATTTAACTATTATTAATTCATTAAGTCACTAGTCGTTGTAAATAATCCTCCGTATTAAAGGAGGTGTGAATCCAAAACAAATACTCAAATAAGATTACTCGAGAAAAAAACAATATTATCCTATTTTTAAAATTGAAATGAAATAGTATTGGAGGAGTTTTTACTCCAAAATAGAGTTTGAAGTAAGATTTGAAAAGAGAAAGTTACTTATAAATTCACGATGAAACATAGTTTGAAAAATTGTTCACTCATTGGCTCGTTAAAAGTAATTCTTCTGTTTTGTATCGAGACGTCCACTATCATCTGAGATATTCTTTCTAATTGTGAGATAATAAGGTGATACGATCCTCCAAGATCCTTCACTTTAAGTTGGTAAGAATAATCCTTGAAACCGTTGGAATGGTGAAATTGCAAAGAACAAGGCGGTGGAACCTTAGTAGATTAAAGACGCGTGGTAGCAATATTAGGTATATAAAACCCAATATCTCACACCAACAATTTAAGAATGAATTCTAAGAACTTTGGTCGGTAGAATGGCCACACAATTGTGATGGAAAATACTTGATAAATCGGGTTGATCCTTTGGATATGACACACCAAGACAGATAAAAAAATGAGAATCACTCTCACATGGTTTCCAAAAATAAAAAGAAGTCTCTAATTTCTCAATGTGATTACAAGAGTATTTATAAGAGATACTCGTGGTAGAACTAGACAATAAATTGTCTTGAAAATAGAATAAGATTAAAAACTAAATGAAAATAAATAATTAGAGTTAAATATCTTTTGGCCTTCAAATGACTCTTGATCTTCAATTTTCGTCACTTATTTTGCCCAGCAAATGAAGCAGTTATTTTGACTCTTTTTGGACTTGTAATAGCTTGAAAATTGGCTGGATTTGATACCTAACATCATAGATGGATTTTTGAATACTCAACATGTGAACTTCATAAATCAGTCCATTATCGCCTTCTTTGAATGATGAAGATGCCACTTTGTCTTTGATCCAATTGAGTTGAGTCACACCTCTTCTTTATTGTATTTGCTACTGTCCAAAATCATATCAATCCCTTCCTCTGGAAAAAGATTTGTCCTCAAATCTTTCTCTCCAAAGAAAGAAAGATGATACATGTAGCTCCAATAGTGAAATATTAAACCCACTAACTTATACCGCACATCTTACTCTCCAAAGAAAGAACATCTTGAACACAGACTTTACAACATAAATGATCAAGATCAAATTTAGAAATGGAAAACAAGCAGACTTTCTGATCTTCGCTCTCTTTTTTAACTTTTTTTTTTGTTTCTCCCTTTTTTGTGTCTTTTTGATTAAAATAAATAAATAATAACAAAAATAGAAAAACAGAAGATAAAAATGTATATGATGAAAGAAAGAAGATGGAAAGATAAGAAGATGGTAGAATGATAGAATACCAAACATAAAAGTGTTGCTCTGATACCTAATGATACGATCCTCCAAGGTCTTTCACTCTAAGTTGGTAGAAACAATCCTTGACTCCAATGGAATGGTGAAACTCCAAAGAAACAAGGCGGTGGAACCTTAGTAGATTAAAGACGCGTGGTAGCAATGTATGAAACCCAACACCCCACACCAACAATTTAAGAACAAATTCTAATAATTTTGGTCAGTAGAATGGCCACACAAGTGTGATGGAAAACACTTGATAAACCGGGTTGATCCCTTGGACATGACACACCAAGACATATCGAAAAATGAGTATCATTCTCACATGGTTTCCAAAAATAAAAAGAAGTCTCTAATTTCTCAATGTAGTTACAAGAGTATTTATAAGAAACACTTATAGTAAAACTAGACAATAAATTGTCTTGAAAATAGAATAAGACTAAAAACTAAATGAAAATAAATAGCTAGTGTTGAATAACTCTTGGCCTTCAAATGACTGTTGATCTTCAATTTTTGTCACTTATTTTGGCTAGCAAATGAAACAATATTTTGGGCTCTTATTGGACTTGTAATAACTTGAAAATAGGCTGAACTTGATAGATAACATCATATGGGTTTTTGAGTACTCACCATGTCCAGAACTTCATAAATCAGTCCATTATCGCCTTCTTTGAATGATGAAGATGCCACTTTACCTTTGATCCAGTTTAGTTGAGTCACGTCTCTTCTTCATTACCTTTGGTGCTGTCCAAAATCATATCAATCATATAATTCCACGATGAAACGTAGTTTGAAAATCTTTATAAAAAAAAAACATAGTTTGAAAAATTGTTCACTCATTGGCTCGTTAAAAGTAATTCTTCTGTTTGTATCGAAACGTCCACTATCATCTGAGATATTCTTTCTAATTGCGAAATATAATAAGAATAAAACAGTAAGCAATTCCTAACATGGGAAAACACGGTAATATTGTTCCAGAGTTTCTTCAGCGTTTTTGATATCAACAGTTTTATTAAAGTGCAGATATCAATTAGGAATATCTGCGCTTTATATTGTTCCTCGTGCCCTTTTGTTTATATTGTCTCCAAGCAAAGCCGGCCCTGATATTTATAGACACTCAAACACATAAAAAAAAAAGCTTTGGCCTCTTAGCTAAAGATGAAAAAACGCAAATACATTATAACGCACATCTCGTTGAATTTATTTAAAGCATTTTAATAATAGAATATCTTTTTGCCAACTCTATACATTATAACTATTGAGATTGTGAAATAAAATAAATAAGTCGCATGAAAAAAGCAAAAATATAAAGAAACAAATGCCAAAAACAAAAATTATATATTCAAATTTTAGACACAAAATTCTGTTCGAGTATATGTATAAGATCACAAACTCCATACATGCTTAATTTCTAATACTTTTTAAATAATTGGTTTTATGTAATTTGTGTTTCTAAAACAAATTTTAAAGAGAAATAGATATTTTTTTTCCAAAAATATTGGCCCATAACCGTGAAGAATGAAGATATCAAACAAAAGAATGAGGTTCCCGGTGAGCTCTTCACGGTGTTCCTGTTTCTTGATCCTACTCTCTCTCTCTCTCTCTCTCTCTCTCTCTCTCTCTCTCTCTCTCTCTCTCTCTCTCTCTCTCTCTCNTCTCTCTCTCTCTCTCTCTCTCTCTCTCTCTCTCTCTCTCTCTCTCTCTTTTTTTGATCCTACTCCCTCTGTTTCTCTCTTCTTCCTTCAATGTCACAGAAATCTCTATCTATAAACTTTCAGTACCTCTCTACTCTGTTTCTCTTCTCTCCCTTCTAAAGTTGCTTTAATCCTCTCTCTCTACTATTTTGACGATTAATCCTCTCTTACACTTTAATTTCTCACATATAACAGAAGTACTTACTGTATATTATTTCCCCATTCGAAAGATTAGCTGAGATGATACAGACGTCTTTGACACATAACAGAAGAATTACTTTAGTTGAGTCATTAATGAGTGACAAAGTTTGTCAAACTTACTTTCACCGTCTAATTATATTGAGCTTTCTCTTTAAATAAAATTTACATTTTCTTATAAACCTAACTGTTCTTGGAAATAATTATGTTTCATATCTCACTTCGTGGCAACCATAATACACAAATAACCCCACTAATCCTTGTTGGAAAGAATTTTTTTATGGGTGATGGAGAAAGTGTTTATGAACTTAGAATAGATAAAGAGATTTTAGGAAGAAGAGGACGCTTTTGTTTGAACTTCTTATAAACTCCTTATAAAAGCATTATAAAAACTTTATAAATGTTTTTAAACTTCTTATATTACAAAGTGAGAGAGGAGATGGCTATTTATACCTTTCAACATACAAAATATCTAAATATTTTATTCGATTTCTTATTATTAATTAACTAGACAAGTGTTTAAATTTTTGTTTTCTACAAATATCTAGAACCTTTTAAGGAGGTGGAAATAGTTGATATTTCTAGAGAAAACTCTAGAATTTGGATCAAGTGTTATTGGGTTTAAACCCAATTATCATTAATCCAATATTTAAACTTGATCCAAAATCAAGTTTACTTCTCAACACTCCATCTTAAACTTGATTTTGATACTCCAAGCAAACTCCTCATTTTGATAAAATATTCACGTTTAAGTGGCTTGGTCAAGATGTCGGCTACTTGATCGTTCTTCTTCACGTACTCCAATTGCACATCCATTTTGGTAACACATTCTCTAATGTAAGGATAACGAGTGTCAATGTGCTTACTTTGATCATGGAAGACAGGATTCTTTGTCAAAGTTATTGCTGACTTGTTGTCCACAAAAATCTTACTTGGCTCCTCTTGTGGCAAACTTAACTCCTTTAACAAGTTCTGTAACCAAATAGCATGACAAACACACGAAGTAGCCGCTACATACTCTGCTTCACAAGTTGAAAGAGTGACAATATGTTGCTTTTTGACATCCATGTGAATGCTGTTTCTCAAATGAAAAGCACAAAACCACTTGTGCTTTTCCGATCATCTAAGTCTCCACCCTAGTCGCTATCGCTATATCCAATAAGCTTGTAATCATCAGAAATAAAGTAATACAAGCCAAAGTCTATGATACCTTTGATATAGTGAAGGATCCTCTTAGCTGCCTTGAAATGACTTAATATTCACATGTAACAATCCAAGTCTTCTTGTTTCACTTCAATTCCAAGGTAGTAAGACATTAATCCAATATCGGTCATTTCGAATTCCTTCGTCATCTCCATCTTGAATTCCTTGAACATACTTGGATTGTTGCCTGTGAATATTAAGTCATCTACATACAAGCATGCAATTAGTATATCATTGTTTTGAGTTTTGATATAGAGTGCATGCTCATATGGACTTGATGAAGCTTTTCTCTTTGAAATACTTGTAATTCGAGTATTCCCAACTCTTGGTGCTTGTTTTAACCCATAAAGCGCTTTTTTTTAACCTCAAGACTTTGCCTTCTTCTCCTTTGACTTTATAACCTTGTGGTTACTCAATGTAAACTTCTTCTTCAAGGTCTCCATTTAAGAAGGCTGATTTTACATCCATTTGATGTATCCTCCAACTCTTTTGGGTTGCTTTTGAAATGATTAGTCTAACTGTTTCTAATCGAGCAACAGGGGTGAATACCTCGTCATAGTCGTTTCTGACTCTTTGACTATAGCCTTTTGCCACCAATCTTGCCTTGTGTCTTTCAACTTCTCTTTTAGAGTTATTTATTTGCTTTGTACACCCATTTTACACCAATCGCCTTATACACATGTGGAAGTAAAGCTAACTCCCATATCTCATTCTTTTGTATTTACTTAAATCTCTTCATCCATTGCGTTTTTCCATGTCTTCTTCTCCATTGCTTCTTGGAAGTTCATCGCACTCCGCAAATAGACAAAATAAAGTAAGATTTTCTTGATTTTCGGTTACCTCGTAAATCTCTTGTAAATTTCTAAAATGTGGAGTCCTTTCACTCGAGCTCTCATCTTCTTGAGAACTTAAAGTTACTGAAGTTGGTGGTGTAATAGGCTCCTCTCGTGGTTGCTCCATATCCTCTTCTTCAACAATTCAGGTTCAACAGAGATTGTAGCGCCACACATCCATTATTTGAGATTGAAACCCACTAGAACACCACCATGTAGTTTGGAAAATGTCTCGTCTTTAACAGAAGCTAAATTCGACCTGTTCGAATTCGCGACACCATGGCTGATTTTCTTCATGTTATGGATACTAAGATGTTACCAAAACTGCACAACATAGAGAAGCTTACCTTGGGGTCAATGTTTCTTCAAGTATGTTGTATAATAAATTGGTCGTACAATCAATGTTAACTAATGGATTAGTCTTAATTAACATCCAATTAGTTAGTTGGGAACGTTTGAATAAGCACATATCGAATATTATGAAAATGTTAATTAGTTTATTATTGATCAGTGGTTCTTGTTATTAATTATAATTTGTTATCTTTTGTTGAGACCAACTTGTATTTTGGTAATCACTATCTTTTGTTTAGGTATTATCTGCTGCCGAGCTTCGTGGTGTTCCTTTTTCCGGTGCTCAAGATCACAGCATTGACTCTTGAAGCGCATAGTAACACCAAGGCTCTTTGTGTTCCTGGTATTGCAAAACTGCTCCAAAACTCACCTGAGTTGAATAAGCTGACACTAAACTTAGGGAAATGTTATGTTACAGGGGAACGTTTACTATAAACATCTTTCACTTTCTTACATACCATATAAAATTCTCAACAAGTAAGGAATAATGCAAATATCGTCCTTCATTTTCTTTTCTTTTTGTTTGTTTAAATCTAAGATATTGAAACAACTGTTTCCGTTCTACATACAGGAGAACCAACTCGAAACCTACACTGATCCGCGAGGCCTGAAATTTGAAGTCTTTCGAACCTCTTCGGAGCCGATACTCATCGCTTTGTTCATTGAGTTAGTGCTAGGACACACAAAGACACTAGAGACATTGGTCGTACGCTTGAGAGATAACCTTGATGCAGAAAGGTTTGAGGAGTTGCTTCAGATGGCTCAGAGACTTTCTCATGACCATAATAATGTCTCTATTGTGATCAAGCATAACATTTTAGACTTTGAATTCGACTACAATTTATTTTGAATCTCACTTGGCGACCCTCTGAATGAAATTCCTTTTATATCAGTACTTCTTGCAGTGAAACAAGGTTCTATAGTATAAACAATATATATGTATTGCTTGCACTAGTCTCGTGACATTGGATTGGAAGTTTTGTGTGTGTCTTTTCCAAATCTCTTCTCTTACTTACACAGAAAGTAAGGGCAACTCGGCGGCCCACGGCCATGAACCCCCCGCTATTCGCCCTTAAACCATCGTGTGAGCGTTGTGGGCTGCCAGCATGTCGTCATAGGTTCATATATGTTCGTTCCTTCAGCATTAGAAATTAATTTTGAAATATTTATATTATGATTGCTGATTCTACTCAATCATCTGATTCTCATCTCCCTGATATTAGCGTTGTATATATTGTATTTATTGTGATCTTCCCTAATTAGGAATGTACTTGATCCTCCTTTGTACTATAAGACACGATCAACATCATTGGCAATATACACACAATTTCCCTCATCTTGGCATGGTATCAGAGCCTCACAAAATCTCGATTTTTCTCAATAATTTTCTTCTATTCTCTGTTTTCTCTTGATCAATGACAGAAACCGCTGTTACCGTTGTCGCTGATCGATTGATGTCTCCCTACTACTTGCATCCGTCTGATAGCACAGGGCAAGTCCAAACTCCAATCTTGCTGAATGGAGCCAACTATGAGCGATGGGCGAAGTTGATGCTAAACTTGCTCCGCACGAAGCGTAAGCTTGGGTTCATTGATGGAACCCTTAAGCGACCGTCTCAAAACTCTGATTTGGCAGAGCAATGGGACATGGTGAATTCAATGATTACCGGCTGGATTTACAGTAGCGTTGAAGCAAAGTTGAGGCCATCAATCTCGTTGGTTGATAGCGCAAAGGCGATGTGGGCGAGTCTCCAGCGACGGTTCTCCGTCAGCGATGACACACGTACTCATCAGCTACGTGCTGATATCACCGCCTGCAGACAGGAAGGTGATACAGTGGAGATCTACTTTGGAAAAATGAAGGTGATGTGGGACGATCTCGCAGATTTGGAGAATGGATTTTCCTGCTGTTGTGGAAGTTCTGACTGTGCGTCAATGGTGGCTTATGAGACGCAACGAGAGAAGATCCGAGTCCATTAGTTTCTCATTGGGCTTGACACTTCCAGATTTGGGACAACAAGATCGAATCTCTTGAGCAGAGGAGGAGATTTGAATCTCGATGCTGTTTACTCTCAGATTATCCAAGAAGAGAGACATCTCAATGTGATGAGGGGAAATGACGACCGTATTCCCGTTGTTGGGTTCTCAGGTGTGACACCGTCTGCGTCGACAGGACCTACGATTCACTCTGCTGCTACTCGTTTTACACGTCCTGTATGCAGCCATTGTGGAAAGTCTGGTCACAAATCCAGTAGCTGTTTTCAGCTCATTGGATTTCCGATATGGTATAATGATAAGAGCAAGGGAAGAGGAGATGCAGGCCGTGGTCGTGGTTTTGACAGTTCTGGCCGAGGACGTGGAGGTCGTGGTTTTGACAGTTCTGGCCGAGGACGTGGAGGTCGTGGTTCAGGTTTTCGAGCCAACAATCTCCAAATTGGTGAAGGAGCCACTTCCTTCGACAATGCTAATTGCACCTGGAATTCCAAATTTCAGTGCTGATCAATGGGCTTCACTGGCCAATTTTCTGAATACTCAGAAACAGAACAATCAGGATAAGCTATCGGGTAAGCGAGATAAGCTATTTCTTTTTGGCAAGTATAGTCGATATGACATTATTATAGACTCTGGAGCGTCACATCATATGACTGGTGACATGTCCTTACTTACCAATCTCTCTACGATTGAGCCTTGTCCGATTACTTTGCCTAATGGGGAGCTCAAATGGGCTACGAGACATGGCAGCTTGGAACTTGGAAACCGTCTCGTATTGCAACATGTTTTTTACGCACCCACTTTGTCGATCACGTTGATTTCTGTGACTCAGTTATTACGTGATGTCGCTGGCTATGTACTATTTACAAAACGATTTTGCGTGATACATGACCTAGTTTCGAGGACTTTGATTGGTGCAGGTGAAGAGCGTGATGGGGTTTACCACTACACTGGTGCGATTCCAATTCAAGCCAGTCATGTTGGTCGTTTGCAAGCTAGAGAATTATGGCATCGTCGTCTCGGACATCCGTCGTCTAAAGTTCTTTCGGTTTTATCGCATGTTGGAGAATTTTTTAGTTGTTCAAAGGATTTTGAGAAGTATTATGACATTTGTGTCAGAGCAAAGCAAACTCGAGATTCATTCTCTCCAAGTTTTAATAAAGCGGATGGCTGTTTCTCTTTAATTCATTGCGATTTATGGGGACCATACAAAACCCCCTCTTCATGTGGTGCTCGATATTTTCTCACCATAGTCGACGATCATTCGCGAGCTGTATGGACGATTCTTCTTCTTGAAAAGAAAGAAGCTCCACATGCGTTGAAAACTTTCTTCTCCTTCGTTGAGAAACAATTCAACACTCATATCAAGATGGTGAGGAGTGATAATGGTGTTGAATTTGTTTATCTCAAGAGTTTCTTTGCGGAAAAGGGAGTCATTCACCAAACATCTTGTGTTGAAACTCCTCAACAAAATGGAAGGGCATAGAGGAAGCATCGTCACATTCTCAATATGGCGAGAGCGTTGCTATTTCAGGCGAATTTACCAATTCAATTCTGGGGAGAAAGTGTCTTCACTGCGACATACTTGATCAATCGCACACCGACAAGCATTCTCGACAACAAGACTCCTCATGAAGTTTTATTTGGCTCAGTTCCTGATTATGACAATCTGAGAACCTTCGGATACTTGTGTTATGCTCGAAGGATTTCACGAGAAAAGGATAAATTCAGTGAGCGTAGTATACGTTGTCTGTTTTTGGGCTATCCAGTGGGAAATAAGGGTTGGATAGTGTTTGATTTGGAGAAGGAAAGGACCTTTGTGTCGAGAGATGTGGTTTTCCACGAGGAAAAGTTTCCCTATATTGTACCAGAGGCTGTTACAGAGCATCAAATTCCAAAAAATCAGAATCATCCTGCAGTTTTTGACAATGAGTTCACGTCACCAACTCAAGTTGAATCTCGGCAAGGGGGAGCTGATTTGCCGAATGACTCAGTGACTCAAGACGAACCTCAACAAGGGGGAGTTGATTCGAGTTTTATTCAGCCTGACGACAATCACGCAGCATCTGATTCTAATCATCACGCTGCATCTGATTCTCATAATCAAGCTGCATCTGATTATAATCAAGCTGTCTCAAATACTGAAAATCAGGCTGAAATTGATGCTAATAATCTAGGTCATGGCAAACGAACTCGCACAAAGTCCGTTTTACTCAAGTCGTTTGTCACCTATGCTACTCGTTCTGCTGAAGACCCCCATCACTCTTCAGTCATCCCGCCATCATAGTCTTCAAGTAAGTGTTTGTATCCTCTCCTAAATTATGTATCATGTCATCGATTGTCTCCTTCTCAGCATGCGTTCCTTGCAACTGTGTCTGCTGCGGTGGAACCAGAATTTTTCAAAGATGCTGTAAAGTTGAAAGTCTGGCGTGGGGCAATGGGTACAGAAGTGAATGCACTTGAGTTGAGTAGGACTTGGGATATTACTGATCTTCCCGCGGGAAAAGTTGCAATTGGGTGCAAATGGGTGTATCGCATCAAGTTTAACTCGGATGGCACAATTGAGCGATATAAATCACGCTTAGTAGCTCTGGGGAATCGACATCAGGAAGGTGTTGATTATCAACAGACTTTTGCACCAGTTGTGAAGATGACTACTCTACGGATTCTCCTTGAAGATTCTGCAGCAAAAGGCTGGGAATTGCACCAAATGGATGTGCATAACGCTTTTCTTCATGGTGACCTGGAAGAGAAGGTGTACATGAAATTGCCACCGGGTTATTCACATGCGGCTGGTAATAAAGTTTGTAAGTTGAGAAAGTCTCTCTACGGCCTTAAACAAGCTCTGCGATGTTGGTTTGCGAAGCTGTCAAAGGCTCTTCTTGATTTTGGTTTTGTTCAGAATCATTCTGATTATTCTTTATTCACACTAAATCGAGATGGAGCTGCGATCTATGTGTTGGTCTATGTCGATGACTTAATTATTGGCGGGAGTGATTCGCACATGATCTCAAGTTTTAAAGATTATCTCAGCCGCTGCTTTCATATGAAGGATTTAGGGGCTTTGAAATATTTTTTGGGGATTGAGGTTTCAAGAAGCAAAGATGGTATATATCTCTCGCAGAGAAAGTATGCACTAGATGACTAAGCCTGAGTTGAGTTATTGTGTGCATACTCTGGCTCAGTTCCTACAGGCTCCACGGCAGAAACATTGGGAAGCCGCGCTGCGAATTGTTCGTTATCTGAAGAAAAGCCCGGGACAAGGCATTTTTCTCAGCTCGCGTAATGATTTATCTGTCTCAGTTTATTGCGATGCGGACTGGGCGGCATGTCCACTTACTAGGCGCTCTTTGACAGGTTACATCGTTATGATAGGCAACTCAATTGTATCTTGGAAAACAAAAAAGCAACATACAGTCTCTCGCTCTACAGCAGAGGCGGAATATCGGGCAATGGCGATGACGTTACATGAGCTCATTTGGGTGAAACGAATCCTCGCGAGTCTTGGTATTGATCAAAAGAAGCCTATGTCTCTGTTTTGTGATAATCAGGTAGCACTACATATTGCGGCAAATCCCGTTTTTCATGAGCTAACAAAACATATTGAAGTGGATTGTCACTTTGTTCGTGATGCGGTTCAAGATGGTACTATTGCTACCACTCATGTGAAGACAACAGATCAATTGGCAGACCTTCTCACAAAGCCTCTTGCACGACAACAACTCAACTATCTATTGGCCAAGATGGGCATTCAAGATCTTCATTCACCATCTTGAGGGGGAGTATTATGATTGCTGATTCTACTCAATCATCTGATTCTCATCTCCCTGATATTAGCACCGTATATATTGTATTTATTGTGATCTTCTCTAGTTTAGGAAAGTACTTGATCCTCCTTTGTACTATAAGACACGATCAACATCATTGGCAATATACACACAATTTCCCTAATCTTGGCAATTTATTTTAAAGCTTTCGATAATTGATGATTCCATGTAGACATAAACTTAGAAAAAGTGAACCTAACGACTGTAAATTTTTAATTTTTCCTGAAAATTAAAGTTCGTCATTCCGGCAAACAAAACGACTGTAATTGTTTCTCCAGAAAACAAACGGGGATGACATGTTTGCCGAAATCGGTGGTGGCGAACTTTGTTTGATTGCATCGGTTTACAACGATTTTTTTAAACTTATGTTTTGAAGTAAAAGTGTTACAATTTGAAAAGTATGATTTTTTGCAAAATTTATAGGTTGAATACAGGTGGGCTGTCTCCATGGGCAAGCATATCTGGACATTGTTTTTATTGGGCATGGTCAATTTTTGGACTGCTATTTGTACGGACATGCTAACAAAAGCCCACCAAAAAATGTCCACATGGACAAGTCCAATTAGGTTTGGACATACCAATTGACACCCATAACTTATACTAAATGAAAGAAGAAGTTTGGGGCTCATAAAGCCATCCACATCAGGAAAAGAAAACTCTCTATAATCATGGCACATCAGCACACTTCTGATAAAAATGATTCTTTAATATATTTATAACATGTTTCAAATCATATAGTATTGATTAACCTTGTAAAAAATAAAAAAAAAATCATTACAATAATAGTAATACTTGAATATTGATTAAATTATATGCACTACAATAACAAAACGTATGACATATCACTTGATTTTAACAAAAATAAAAATACATGATATGTATAATATTTTAGATTATTACAACCCAAATTGATGATAATTATGAGTTTAAATTAAAGATCGATAAAATATAAATAATATTATGGGATAAGGGTTTCGTCCACACAATAATTAAAAGCATAAAAATACGTACGATTATATACATACTATTACCTTCTTTTTTTAAGCGTACATACTATTACTTTTTTTATTTGACTAAATACTTTTAGGCATAAACTAAATTAATTAGTATAGTATGAATCATCCTCTTAAAAACATGCAATGCTCCCTCTTTGTTTGCTATTTGTTTCTTGCTTCTTTGCTTTTTTTCTTTCTGGTTCTTTATCTACTTCTTCATTAATTGCTCATAAAATGGTCAGCAGTAGATTCACTCTATAAAAAATAGGGAAGACGTCGCTAAGAAAGGAAAAAAGAGAAATTTATGTCTTCAAATGACGATATAAAGATCAGAAGAAAAATAAAGAACGTAGTTTAGCCTTGGGCAAACTATTCGAAACTTTAACAAGAAAAAATAACTCGGAACCGAAGAGCTGAACCGAACTGAATTGGAAGGTATTGAACTGAACCGAAACTGATCTAAATACCCGAATGGATACTATATTTTTATACCCGAAGAATCGAAACCAAACCGGAACGGAACTGCGAACCGAATGGGTACCCGAAATACCAAAAATATAATTATATACCCAAAAATATTTGTTGTATTTACACTTTTAAAATAACTCAAATACCCAAAATTACAATTATCTACCGAATATATTAGTTATGTTTAGATCGAAATAACTAAAATATAAAATATTTAAAAATCTTAAGTTATATTTTTCAAAATTAAACATATTTTTTGTAAAATTTAACTTAATAACGGAAATATTTTTGTTTTTAAGTATTTTAGATCAATTTTAAATAATCCAGGTATCCGGAACCAAACCAAACTCAGACAAAACTGAACTGATCCCGAACCAAAAAAAAATACCCGAATGAGTTCTATTCTCTAGAACCGAAATACTCGAATCTGAAAAAAATAGATCCGAACCCGAACGGGTATCCGAATTCCCAAGACTAGCGTAGTTGATGGTTGATGCGGGAGCAAGGAGGCAAGATAAGGAGGATACGCAAGGAGTTGAGAAACATAATGGGCTGACTTACACTATGGTGTTTTGGTAGACTTCTGAAAATACACGGCATACTTCTGAGATTACACAGCAGACTTGTGAATCAGTTATATAGTCGGACTACATAGTCGAACTACATTCGTTAGCTAGATAGTCAAGTTATATAGTCGATCTACATAGTCAAGATTCTGCCAAAGGAAGGAAATGCAGTTGAAGAGTCTATTTCGACCAGGAGACCAGAAATAGGAAGCTAAATGATCTCAAGGGTCATCTTAAAGCCAAGAGTCATTCAACTCATTTAGTCTCCAGTCTTGTTCTTCCTTATTTATTATTGCCTAGTTTTTACCACATTCTATCTAGTTTTCTAGTATTTTGATTTCTGGTTTTAAATACATTTATTGTAAGTCCAAGTGACAAAATGCTTGTATTTCCTCTATATAATGAGGCTCTTATGCATGAATAAAAGACATACAGAGTTGTCGAGAATTTGGAGAGTCTTAGTGACCCCTTGGATCTGTTTAGATCTTTACCTTTATCCTTTGATTTTTGGAAGAGTCATTGGTGGTGGTTTCAAGCGTCTTTATCATCTGGTGGTGGCGACTTTATCCAGGTGTGGTGTTAGCTCAACGGGTTTCTTTAACAGCTCCGGTGCTTCGGCTTTACGAGTTGTGGTGATCCCGATCTTCCTATCTATCCGGTTACATTTTTGTGTTGATTACTCCAGATCGGTTTTCAGGAACCTTCGCAGCCCAAAATGTTCATTAACTTGACGTCAAAGCTGTCCTGTTTTCGATCTTTCTTGTTCACTCCAAATCGCTTCCTGCATAACGCATCAATGGTGACTGGTGAGAAATGAGAGGACTCTGAAAGATATAAGACTAAATCTCATCATGTATTGGATGGTGAAAAAGCCAATATTAAGCTAGATAGATGAATGAGTTCATGCAAGCTATACAGATTAATTTTTGCATATACATTTTTTTGTTTTGGTTCACATCAATTGCAATAGTTGGGGCTTACATACAGAGTTGTGCTAAGAAAAAAATATTCTTTATCATAATTTTTTTTTAAAAAATAATAAATATGTCACATAGTAAAAACAATAAATGGAACAACAAGCTAAATAGTTGTTTTAAAACGTAATTTTTATTTCTTTCTTTTCTACTAAATCGTTGACCAAACTCTCGAAAATAATGTTCCTTATCATTTCTCTTTCGATAAATAAAATACCCAAATTACTCAATATTTTTTTTTTCTAAAATAGTCAAGAGAAGATAAGATTTTATCAGATTCAACTTTGACAAATTAATTTCAAAATGCAACTTCCAATATTCATAATGCACGAACACATAGGAATTGAAAAAACACCATTAAATAGAACAATTAGGTGTTTAGCATATGTTTAAAAAATTAATTACTTTCTATTTAAAATGTAANCTGAAAGGTTATGCTAGTCTTTGGTGGAATACTCTTAAGTCTAGGCGTGTTAGAGAAGGCAAGACTCGTGTCAGGTCGTGGGAGAAGCTACAGAGACTTATGAAGAGGAGATTTTTACCAGATGACTATAAGCAAGGTCTATACCTGAAGCTTACACACTTGCAGCAAGAGAAACGCACTGTTGAGGAATATACAAGAGAGTTTGATCTGTTACAGTTGCGCTGTGATGTTCAGGAGCCAGAAGAGAGGACTATTGTGCGTTTTGTACATGGTCTATGTGAAGAGATTGCATCTAAGGTGGAGTTGCAAACATACTGGACTCTTGATGACGTGAAGAAGCTTGCTATCAAGGTGGAGAAGCAGGTTAAGATGGGAAAGAAGCCTTACACCAGAACTTACACTTTTGGTTCTTCATTGAATCCAAGAGGAAATTTTAAAGGTGATGCTAGCAGCAGTAGTAAGAAGATTGAAGGAAAGACTACAGCAGCACCTACAGAGGATAATATGAAGAAGAAGTGCTTTAAGTGTCAAGGGTTTGGGCATTTCCAAGCTGAATGTCCTAATCGCAGAGTTATGACAGTTCAAGAGATTCAAGAGATAGAAGAAGAGATAAAGCATGATTCTCTTGATTTGGAGGCTGTAGATCAGAAGGTTCAAGGTGAAGAGGAAGGAATCGTTGAACAACCTGATGATGGAGAATTGTTGGTAATTCAGAGGGTTTTGCATTCTGTTTCTATTTTAGAAGAAGCACAGCGAGAGAACATCTTTCAGACTCGTTGCACAATTAAAGGAAAAGTCTGCAATCTGATTATTGACAGTGGGAGTTGCACTAATGTGGCGTCTAGTACACTTGTGGAGAAGATGAGTTTGTATACTGTGAAGCATAAGCAACCATACAAGCTGAAGTGGTTGAATGATGGCAGCAAACTGCAGGTATCTAAACAAGTTTTGATTTCGTTTTCTGTTGGGAAGAACTATCAAGATGAGGTTCTCTGTGATGTTATTCCAATGGATGCGTGTCATTTATTGCTTGGGAGGCCTTGGGAGTTTGATAAGAGAGCTATGCATGATGGATACATAAACACTTATTCTTTTCATAAGGATAAGAAGCATATCACGCTGGCACCATTAGTTCCTACTCTGTTACACAGAACCGAGCAATTGAAAGAGAAGAGCTGCAGGGAGAGTCTTTTCTTGGGAGAATCACGTGTTGTGAGAAAGCTTGATGAGGGGAAAGAGGTTTTTGCACTACTGGTGGTTGAGAAGAATGATGGAGCAGGGAAGATGAGTACACATCCATTGTTACTGGAGTTGCTGAGAAATTACAGTGATGTGTTCCCTGATGATTTACCACCTGGATTGCCTCCTATTCGAGGTATTGAGCATCAAATCGATTTGTTACCTGGTACACCTCTACCAAATCGTCCAGCTTATAGATATAATCCTGAAGAAGCCAAGGAGCTGCAGAGACAAGTAGAAGAGCTTATGACAAGGGGTTATGTGAGAGAGAGCATGAGTCCTTGTTCTGTTCCAGCTCTACTTGTTTCAAAGAAAGATGGCTAGATGAGGATGTGTGTGGATAGCCGAGCTATAAACAAGATTACTATTAAGTATCGTTAACGATTGGATGACATGCTGGGTGAGCTTAATGGATCAAAGGTGTTTTCGAAGATTGATCTGAGGAGTGGATATCATCAAATACGAATGAAAGAAGAGGATGAATGGAAAACAGCATTCAAGACAAAGGGTGGTTTGTTTGAGTGGTTGGTCATGCCGTTTGGCTTATCTAATGCTCCCAGTACTTTCATGAGGCTGATGAATCAAGTACTACGAAACTTTATTGGAAAGTTTGTGGTAGTTTACTTTGATGATATTCTGGTGTATAGCAAGAACGAAGCAGATCATTCACTGCACCTACAAGAAGCCTTTGAGGTATTACGCAGAAACCAACTCTATGCTAAGCCTGAGAAGTGTTCATTCTTCACTTCTAGTGTTGTGTTTCTTGGATATGTTGTTTCTGGAGATGGAATTTCAGTGGATGAAAGCAAAGTGGAAGCTATGAGAAGTTGGCCAGTTCCAACTACACAATCTGATGTGAGAAGCTTTCATGGGCTTGCTTCTTTCTATAGGCGATTTGTGCAGAATTTCAGTACTATCATGGCTCCAATAACTGAGTGCTTGAAGAAGGATAAGTTTGATTGGAGTATGGC
>JAHZTW010000002.1:21856916-21874986 GCA_020283515.1 Alliaria petiolata
GAGTTGTCGAGAATTTGGAGAGTCTTAGTGACCCCTTGGATCTGTTTAGATCTTTACCTTTATCCTTTGATTTTTGGAAGAGTCATTGGTGGTGGTTTCAAGCGTCTTTATCATCTGGTGGTGGCGACTTTATCCAGGTGTGGTGTTAGCTCAACGAGTTTCTTTAACAGCTCCGGTGCTTCGGCTTTACGAGTTGTGGTGATCCCGATCTTCCTATCTATCCGGTTACATTTTTGTGTTGATTACTCCAGATCGGTTTTCAGGAACCTTCGCAGCCCAAAATGTTCATTAACTTGACGTCAAAGCTGTCCTGTTTTCGATCTTTCTTGTTCACTCCAAATCGCTTCCTGCATAACGCATCAATGGTGACTGGTGAGAAATGAGAGGACTCTGAAAGATATAAGACTAAATCTCATCATGTATTGGATGGTGAAAAAGCCAATATTAAGCTAGATAGATGAATGAGTTCATGCAAGCTATACAGATTAATTTTTGCATATACATTTTTTTGTTTTGGTTCACATCAATTGCAATAGTTGGGGCTTACATACAGAGTTGTGCTAAGAAAAAAATATTCTTTATCATAATTTTTTTTTAAAAAATAATAAATATGTCACATAGTAAAAACAATAAATGGAACAACAAGCTAAATAGTTGTTTTAAAACGTAATTTTTATTTCTTTCTTTTCTACTAAATCGTTGACCAAACTCTCGAAAATAATGTTCCTTATCATTTCTCTTTCGATAAATAAAATACCCAAATTACTCAATATTTTTTTTTTCTAAAATAGTCAAGAGAAGATAAGATTTTATCAGATTCAACTTTGACAAATTAATTTCAAAATGCAACTTCCAATATTCATAATGCACGAACACATAGGAATTGAAAAAACACCATTAAATAGAACAATTAGGTGTTTAGCATATGTTTAAAAAATTAATTACTTTCTATTTAAAATGTAAAATTGTTTTTGGTTAAAAAAATATAGTTAAGTTCAAACCTATTTCGATTTCAATTTTTTTTAGGTCAATTATTCCAAATTCAATTAAAAACAAATAATTGCAATAATATTATTATAGATGATCATGAAACAATGATTTTCAATGCACATTTATGTTTTAGCTTAAAAGTCATTTGTGACATTTCCCGTTAGTAAAATGTTTTAGTTAAGATATAGTTTTCTGACAGATCATAGTATTTAAGATGCACAAACTCACATCAAACTATATAGTAAAGTAAATATTATTTTTGAACTAAAAAATTATTTTTTTAATTTTTTTGGGAAGTTAAATGATAATTTGTTAAAAATTATATACCTTCAAAAAATGAAAAACCTGTTTTTCGTAACAAAATAATTAAAAGATCGTGAAGTCAACAGATTTCCCAAAAGAAAAGGGTCGCGACTTGAACTGCATTAGTTGTGTTCTTGCAAGGAATGAAATCTAGCTGAAGCTGTAACCTCTTATAAGAGATCATCTGCAATTTCTAAATGTTTTATTAACACAAGTTGATTGGTTGATAAAAAGAATTAATTCTCTTCTAAAAGCTCAACCAATCAAGGTCTTATGCTTAAGTAAGGCACATTATTTCACTTGTTCATTCGGAAATAAAAGCATTCTTATGGCCATAACAAGAATTTGTATGTACGGAATCAAATGTAAGACTTTCGAGATAAATTATACAGAATTATGTATATACATATATATAAATACATATGAATTTATGCACATACCAAAATTAAAGTCTTAATTCAAGAATTTAATGAAATAACCTACGCAGAATGATATAAATTTTTGAATTACGACTTTTTGAAAGTTAAATGGTAATATTTTTAAAAGTGTACATCTTTTTTTTTTAAACCTGTTCTTCGTAAGAAAATAATTATTTCTCCTTATGATGGTAACTAAAGATCTATGATAGCAATTAAGGAGTTGACCATAGCGGACTTGCTTTGAATAATAAGTTTATAAATAGAGGATCGAGAACATTAACAAGAACAATAACCTAGAGTTATAGACATTAGCATTTCCTCTCTTGTTCTAATACAAATAACAACACTCAAAAAATGGAGCGTGGTAAGGGGGTGATGCACCCTGAAGCCGATTTTGATCTAAACAAGGAACCAATGGAAATAGAACTTGAGGCTGAACTTGAAGCCGATTGTAAGAAGGCAAAGAAGGCTAGTAATTTCGAACTTGAAGCTGAACTTGAAGTCGATTGTAAGAAGGCAAAGAAGGCTAGTAATTTCGAACTTGAAGCTGAACTCGATCATATAATAGTACCACTCTCGAAATGTCAGACAGCCTTGCGTCACGAGGTATATTAGTGTTCATTTTAATACTTTTTTGTTTTTCTATATTTTTATTCTTGGGAATTTTAGAAAAAAATATCAGATGTTATTTTTTGTTTTCAAAAATCACTAAAAAGTTTTGAATTTTGAAGTTATATCAAAATTTATGTTTTAGAAAGGGTTCTTAAAAGTTTAACTAACCATTAAAAAAATCCGTTATTTTAATTGTGAGGCTAACAGAAAAAGAATGTTCTTACTTGTTTACAATTTTTCTAAATAATTTAGGAATTATTGCTAAAATTTAAGGTCATATTCATAAGTCTAATTAAGGTAACATGGTATTTTTGGATTAAACTTTTGTGTGGTTTTAGTATATTTTACTTTAGGGTAGTTTTCTATTATTTTTTTCTACTATAAATTAATTTAATTTATGTTGATTTAGGAGTTGAAGACGAAGCTGATAAAGTACATTGAAGAAAACGAGATGCCTATTAAAATCAAAGAACTGAAAAACCAAAAAGATGAAAACATGTCGTGGGAAGCGATACTAGTTCTGAATGAATTTCTAAATATGGATACGGAGGTTGCCTCATCATCTCAATCTGTGATCTCAAATAATAAGATGAACTAGTAATATACTATAATGATGATCATCATTACCATTATAATGGAACATATATGATCACTTTGTTGTTTGTTGTTTCTTTCTTCAAATTTCATGGAACAATTTCGGATTTAATAATGGAAAGATATCATGTTGTTATCTTATATCCAGTGGGTTTTCATAATCAATATATAAGTGTCTTTTTTTAATAATTTAAAACTTATACAATCATGTTACATATAGACTAAAACGAACATTTCAGGATAAATATACCATATATTTTCATTCGTTTTTTAATTAGAAATTAAAAACTTATTTGGTGTACCTTAATGCTCGATTACACAAACCACATATTAAAACTTGTTCGTTTTTTTCTCTTTTTTTATTTGATGGCTACGAACTTGGCAAAACCTACTTCATATGTCAAGTTTGTAGCCATCAAAGTTGTTAAACCATATAAAAATGTTGTATTAAAAACCAAAAAAAAAAAAAGTTTTGCTTGTAGCTTTATCATCGTCTCTTTTTATTTTTGCCCTCGATACCTTGCTAGATTTGAGTCAAACTTGGAACATAATAAACCAACTGGCTTAGATGATCCGACTTCAAAATCAACAATGCACACCATGAATTTGCCTTCGTATACACTGCCATTACAACACACGAGGACTTTCTTCTCCTCGTCCACCAAGAAACTTTCGTAATGCCAAATACAAAATTTAGGCTTCGAAACCACCGCTAAGACCAAATCCACTGCTAAGACCATGCTCCACGACACCACTTTGGTCTCACCAATCTTATTTGTCACCCATATCTCTGCCTTTGATGTATGCTCGCGTTGTAATGACACCGAAAGTTTCTCCTCTCTAGTCTCTAACAACGGATAGATACAGAGTTCGATAAATAGGATACTGATACGGAAGACACAAGACGTTCAAATCTTTCTGTTGTATAATCAAAACTGATGAAGCATGCGTCGATATATATATATATATATATAGACGAACAATTAATTTATGGAAGCTTTAACTCTTTTTTCCTCTTAAAAAAAATCGCCATGAATTTACAAAATTTGATAGATGGCAGGAGTAGAGCAAAATAGACTTTAGGGTTTATGTTATTTTTGTGCTTTTACAGAAAAAATAAGGATAAAATTGTCATTTTTTATATAATCGCTTCAAAAAAATTGAAATTCAACCGAGACCATGCATACATTGTGTATGTGAGATCCAACTCTCCATACATAATCCAAGGGAACAACATTATAACGATTTGCTAGGTGTTCTCCAAGAAGTTTGAAACATAGAAATTAAAAGAGTTAAACAAAGTGATAAGAATCACAGACACAATGATTTACATGTGAACTTTAGAAACCTCTAACCACAAAATACCAGCAAACCACCTCGAAGATTAATAACCAATTGGCACATTATGAAGTATCAAACAGGTTTTGTATAGATCAAACATCATCAAACGAGATAATACATTATATCATATAGTTCTTAGTCCGCATGCATGTCCATTGAAGAATCAATAGAACCTGGAGAATTAGATCCCCTGTTCAGTTCACTGCTCCTGGTTCCGCCGGATATGTAGCCTCCCTGCGGAATCTGGTAGTTTTGAAGACTCCTGCGTATCGGACTCGAAAGGGCGTTTGAGAAAACCGAGTTCTTCGCCTGGTTTTCACATTGCTCAGACCGAACCGCTGGAACAGCCGCTGGGTAAGAGGTGCCTGAAGAGGCCATGAGCCCGGAGTTCGTGACATGCATTGTTGGTTGAGGCGGCGGCGCTCTTGGGGACATTGGGGGCTCCTCTATGCAGCATTCGAGCTCGTTCTGCATTTGGGGATACAAGAAAGTCAATCAATAACAGAAAACATATCTTACCAGGATTCCAAGTTAGGTAGATAGATAGATAGAAGTCATATGAACCTGAATGTAACTGATTATATCCATAGATGTCACTCTTGACCCTCCTTCTTGTTGTCTCCATATCCATTGGTACAGTGTTTCCTGAAACATGGAAGACAAGCAAAACATTCTCATTAGGATATTTTCTTACATTCAGTGTGTATTTCTATTGTTCCTGACTTGGAGCTGCCACAGAGCTCCTTTAAAGATGCATATAACTAGCAAGACTTGTAAATCTATACATTTCTATCAAACCATACCCCTATTTAACATATTTATCTCGCGCCGTATGTTCATCTTCCAAGTAAAAGTTTCACATCAAAAAAATGTAGAAAGCCGAGAAACAGACAACACAATGTTATTCTCTAGTCGTTAGAGTCTTATATTCAAATACATAGAAGCACACTCAATATAGCGGAGGAGACCACCGCATACAAGAAAATGCTTACCCTATCATATTAAGACTAGCGTTTCAATTCACGTAGCTAAGAAGCACTATAGTTGAAGCAAATGGAGGAACTAGAGAAGGGTGGGTAGTTCTAAGATTCGTTAACAAGACATATAATATAGACGAAGAAACAAAGAGTTGCAAATTAGGTAAAGGCTAATGGGGAGTGACAGAGACTTAGCAACCTAGAGAACAACCTGAAGAAGGACGAAGGAGCAATAAAATGAGAGTATGCTTTGAACATATAGCTAAGAACCGACTGTAACTTGATTCAAGCTACAGAATCAAACATATCACAGAGTCTTTACTACCAATAAAAAAAACCAAAACTTTCAATCAAAAGGAAAAAACAAAAAATCCTTCTGTACAGTTGCAAGTCCATAAGAAGAAATGTGTGGCTGCTTGCTACAAGAATTAAGATGAAAAACAATTGGAAAAACTAAAAAAGAGAGAATCTTTTTCAGTTATTATAAGGAAAATTAACACATAGATTGTACATGAAACACCAAAAGCATAACGCAAGTTTATATCACACGCTAATAACGATACTCAATAGATTACACAGAATTGAAGAAACTAACAACTTAAGCTAAGTATAAAAAAAAGTGAATTTTGCATCTTAATTGGTCTCAAGCATTGTTCAAGACAATCAACAAATTGTACACAGAACACCAAAATCACAATGCAACATATATTGTAAACTCATAACGATACTAAATATATTAGTCAGAAGTAATAAAGCTAACAACTTTGGCTAAAAATTTAAACCAATAGAAACGATGCAAAGAGTCCAAAGCCCTGTTCTCAAGCCATGTTCAAGACAATCAAGAATTGTACACGAAACACCAAAATCACAATGCCACATATAATGTAAACTCATAATAATACTAAATAGATTAGTCCACTAGTGATAAAACTAACAACTTTGGCTTAAGATCAAAACTTTAAATCAACAGAAACGATGCAAAGAGTCTCAAGCTCTGTTCTCAACAAAATCGAAATCGGTAGAGAAAAAAAGCAAAGCTTTCAAATTGAATTTACCCTAATAGATAAGAATCTTAAACAGTCACACACACAGAGAGAGAGAGAGAGAAAAAGGGCAAATACGTACCAGACCGTGGCGTTCGCCGGCTTGGAAAGATAGTTTCTGGTGGTTCATGGACTGAGTGTAGAGCTGAGATAACGAGTTCGCGGCGGTTCGAAACGAGGCGTAAACAGTCCGATCTACCTCATCGAGGCTCGTCGCTGTTGATTTTCTCTTCTTCCCCATCTCTTAAAGATTCCTTCTTTTACCCGCTCGAATCGGATTCCGCCTAGAAATTAAACGGCCACGATTTCTCCGTCGGAGATGAACGGATGGTCGTCCTTCTCTCGACCCCTTTCTCCAGTATCGATCGGCGATTTGATAAATTATAAAAAAGAGAAGATTTGGGGACAAAGAGGGGCACTTCTCACTTTATACGAAACGGCAAGAGGACCAAGAAGGTTTTGCTTTTTTTTTTTTTTTTTGATATTTTAATCCAAATTTGTTTTTTTTTCTTTCCCTTTAATGTATAAAATATATTTCCTTTTCGTTTAGGACATTCAGTTTATGTACACAATAATCTGTAGATACGACTGGTCTCGTAAGCATATCAATGGAGTTGCCTCGGCCTGATCCGACCCAAAAACAACAAATTTGGATCAGTTCGATATTGTTTCGGGTTTATATTTTTAAATCTGGCCCAATCCGAATAGAACTATAGGAGATAACATAGTAACGAAGGTTTTGCTTTTGTTTTTCTTATTGGTTTCCTAGTTCTTAAAGTTAGCCTATGAACTTGACATTCAAATTTTTGATGTAAATTAATATAACAAAAAAATTTCTAGTGTTTCATTTTCTAAATGCAAAATTGGAAATATCTTCAGACTCAAGTGAGGACGATGGCCTCGGCCCTGGGCATTCGGATCGGTAGTTCGGTCGGGCCGGATCTTAGCGGTTCTGGTATTTTGGGTCGGGCTGTTTTGGATCTATATAGGGTCTGAATTTTTTTTTCGGTTCGGGTCAGTTCGAATCCTCGCGGGTTCGAGTCGGTTTTGAAATTTGAAATCAGAATCGTTACGAAACCGAAAATAATTCGCTTTGGAAAATAACCCGAATTACCTGTCAAAACATTGATAATTATTCGGTTAATTATACAAATGGAATAATTAATTTTGGGTTTTCGGGTAACCGTGCGGATCTGGGATAATACCTAAACTGAACTAAAAAATAACCCTAAGGTTTGAAATAATTTGATTATTTATTCGATTAATTATACAAACTATATGATATAAATAATATAATTAGTAATACTTTGGTAATTGATTTCAGGTTTTTGGGTACTCATTTGGTTCTCAGGTATTATCCGAAACGAACCGAGAATCAAAACAAATTTGATGAAGAACCGTTCGGATTATATTAGCTAAATGGTGTCTGAACTTTGTATTTCAGGTCGGTTCGGGTCCGGTTCCTTAGTTTCGATTTTTATCTCCAGGGCGAGGTTATAGATTTGAAATCTCCTATATATTAATTGAGAAACATTTTTAGAGAGTACGCTTATTTTTTGAAATATTTACAGTGGTGTCATTTTACTGATGTGTCACCACCACACGTATTCTCCTATAATTTTAATACAATTTTTTTTTTATTAAACTAATTACATTATATGCATTTATCTATTTATTACTTTTAATATAACCAGACAATTATGTTTTAATTTTTGGATTATTTAAAATCGAATTTAAGGTTATGTGATGATTTATGATATACATCATATTACACAATACATATCTTAAAACTGAATAAAACAATAGTTTAAAAAAATATTATTTAATGAAATATAATTTATACACAGTTTATGATATACACAATACTTTTTGATTAGGTAGAAAATATGTTTACAATAAAGAATATTTCGATATGTGTGATTTTAATTTAAAAAAAATTATAACAAATTAAAATTATTATTTAGGTTACAATAAAAAATACTTCGATATGTGTGATTTTAATAGATATCCAAATTTATAAATATATTTTTGTTTATATGGTTTGTTAATAGAACCATATAAATTAACCAAATAATATTTTAAAACAAGTTAAAAATATTATGTCAAAAATTTAAAATATTAAATTATATTATTCACATATATATAAAATTGATTAAATTATTTTTACTTTAAACAATTTCAAAATCATTTTTAATAAAATTATTTATAGATTTTTTTAGGTTATCACTTAGTATTTACATCTTTTCCAATACTGATTTAGAAACTGTTGGTGTATATTTTGGGTCAAAGTCAAATAGAATAAGGAGATTCAGGTCAAGAAGTTAGAAAGAAAGACAATAAATACGAAAAAAAGGAATGTAGACTAAAGTCATTCGTACACGGTCAATGAAACCGATGAACTAAGAAAAAATAAAAGAGAAATCAATGCAATCAATAACAAATCAAGCTAAGTTAACAAGGACAAAAAAATGGAAACTTAAGAGTATAAAAGAGAGGAGAAGAAGAAACGCAAATAGGGGCATTTCAATACTTGCAAACTTCACTAAACACTAGTTCCAAACTTAAATACTTGTATTCTTTGCTCTTATTTTTTTCACTCAAAGTTGAAATCTTGTACTCGTTAGTATATCACTCCACACTTAATATATTAATCCAATTTCTCTCATTATTCAATATAGATTTAAAATCTTCAACTTGTACTCGTTAGTATATCACTCCACACTTAATATATTTAATCCAATTTCTCTCGTTATTCAATATAGATCTAAAATCTCCTTCCTAACTACATTATCTTCAAGGAAAAATCTAAACCGTAAATATTTGATTGTTTATTTGTTAGCATCAACAATTTGGTGTCATCTTTTGATAGAAGGGAAGTCTAACACCAACTGCAAAAGATCAAGATGATAGAAGATGATAATTCTCACATTAAAACCCCATCTAGAAGATCCTTGAAAAACATGACATATCGTTCAAATAATTGTCTGACAATTTGGATAGAGTTGTGGTCACAGTGACCAAAAAGGTCAATCAAGTGGTTATAGACCAATCTGTCTTGGTTCAAATTGTTATGGAGCTCCACTTTATCGTAACACAAGGGTCCATGCAAACTGCTTCGAATGTTGTACCGGCCCCCCCTCCCCCCCCCTCCTCCCAAAGTTTTACCTCGGCCAGAGTGACTGTGGTAGCATTAGCATCCAGGGGCTGACCTCGGATGGGATAAATCTAGGGACGAATCCACACCTGGTCTAACCTTACGAGAGAGAGACATGAGATCCTTCTTAACTCGTCTTCATTTCCACATCCACCATTCATCTCACCAATTTTTTTTACCATCTACACAAGCAGAGGTCCATAAGCACACCATATTCAGGAAGACAAAGCGTATACAAACAATTCAGAGTACGCACAACACACAGCTCAAATCGAGTTGATGGCGGCCTACACGGGGAGATTCACCATGAAAGTCTAGAATTCATCCAAAAGTCAATCGGAGAGATAATAGTGTACTTAATAATGGTGAGCTCAAGGGTTCATTAGGCGGTGAGTCCTACTCTTGTGATAAAACGTGTGGTCGAAAGATAAAGCGAACTAGTTTCACAGGGAGAATTGAAAACATGGAAGTAAAAGATGTTGGGATTACTTGGGAAACTTCAGCTTCCAATATATTAAGGAAAATCAAACCTAATATGGCATATCAACGCGTTTAGGATCGCGGTTGAACGAGCTCATTTGGACAAAAAAGAGACGGGATTGTATAAGCTCTTTGCTACCAGGCTCTGAATTGGTTCTTGAAGATCAATGAACGATTGATTGATAGCTTCACCAAGATATCTAATCTTTGAGCAATATCTCAAGGGCCTAAGGAGGCACTCCAGACGTATTTAAACAAATTCAAGAAAATGATGGCTAAAATGTCATCAATGCACAATAATACCGCACTTGCGACTCTAAAGTATGGATTATAGCATGAGTCTCGTTTTCAGAAAGATATTTCCATTGCTCCTCCAACTACTATTCAGGATGCATTGCACCAAGGAACTCGGATACAGCCAAAGAAGAAAGATCGATGTTAGCCAAGCAGTAGAAAGCTACCAAACCTAAAACCTCTGGAAGGCAACAATCATACTTCATTCAAAGGTTAAACGAGAGCATAAACACACAAAGGGTCACACCAAAGGGTCACACCCATAAGTACATAATGATTGACGTTCTGGTCCAACAATTTTTCAAATGATTCAACAATACACTAAGAGAATTTAATACAGGAATTGAATAAGCTCAAACGATTAATTTAAGAGTAATCACTTTCTTTCTTTTTTTGTTCGAAAAAGATTTCATTAAAAACATAAGATAATACATGGACTCCTTGTGTAACTAAAAAGTTACTAAGGGTTTGCTTAGCAAGAGAGTCAGCCAAACCATTGGTGTCTCTCGAAATGAAAATAAAAGAAATAGAGGGCGGAAGGATGAGAGATGCGCAACATCTTTCAAGATCCCATAAATCTCTAATAGATAAATTCCAGTGTTAATCGCCCGGATGACTTGTTGAGAGTGTGAAGCTACTTGCAGCTTTGTAAATCCTCGATCTATAGCTTGTGAAAGGGCTAGCGCAATCGCCATACCTTCTGCTATGCGAGAGGCGAAGAGATGCGATGTTTCGCCTTAGATCCCTGCGCAACAATCTGATTCCGGCTATTTTGAAAGATCTAGCCCATATCGGCTGCTTTATGGTCTTCGATCCACGCTCCATTTGATCTACATCGAATCACATCTTGCAGGGGATGGAGCTCTTGGTCTCGAGGTCACATAGGTAATTTCGGGCTCTCTTTTAATTGGGCTTCTTGCCATTCTCTGGCTCTGACTAAGGCTAGATTCAGAGTTTCTTCTGGCGAAAACCTCCTATCATTAAACACCTTGTTGTTCCTGGTTAGCCAGATGCTCCAAAGGATCCATGGAGCTAGGGATCATGACCTGATGATATGATTTTGGACAACAGCAAAACGAGGTCGATGTTGGAGCAAACTATTTTATGAAGGTTTGCAACTTCATGGGCTGGATTTAAAGAAGAAAATATCTTATTTGAAGCCCAAAAACTTTCAAGAGAAGTTTCATTTTCGTCCAAAGCAAAGACAACATTTATTTATGGATGTTTCTCTCTCCTACATGCACATTAGACTGTGAATTTTGTTTCCCAAGATATTGTGCATGTTAGGCTACTTTTATGATAGTTTATAATATATTTCTCTATACATAGAGATCCAAAATCATGAATAAATATAAGTTTTGTTTTCAGTACTATTAGAGAAGTTTCTCTGTTTCAAAATGTGATATCTTGTTATTTTTGGAACTCCATGTTCATGGTAAATCAGGAGTATTCCGCAGTCTCTGTGCAACCATTCAATCCACATCTCCTTGTTCTTCGTGGCTTCACAGTCCGTTGAATGAAGCCTTATCCTTTTCTACCAACTCTAGAGTGTCGAGTCCTTGGGAGGATCGTTTCACCTGATACATGGAGGAGGAAGACATATGAGAGTCTTTAGAGCTACAATTCCGTCCCTTGCATTTATGGTATTGGCCGGTAGGATTGGGTTTCGGAAAGGAGCTAAACTCCAAACACTTTGCGCAAAAGGGAAAAAGGAAGAGGAGATGAAGAGTTGATTCAGGGTCCCCACAATGAGTACATCTCTAATGGTAATAATGCTTGTGGTTGCGAGATTTCCCATAACTGGTAATGCTCCTTGGACTGCTTTCCACATATATAATTTGAACTTTGGTGCAAAAGTTCCTGCCCAAATATCCAAGATCCAGTTGAAGTTATCGACGATCTCTGGTGGAATCATGATTGGGTTTGTGATAGTAGGATTTTTCCTCTTTCAATTAATCTCTACTACTCATGTCATTATAGTATTTGAGATGTCAATCCATAGGGGTTAAGATTAACAACATTAGGAATACATGAAACTATTTAATCTAAGCCAAATTCGAAATTTAGGTGACAAGGAACAATCAAAAGCAAGCTATTAGCTAAAGGAATTACTACAAGACTAAGAATATGACTTAAAACCTTAATCAACACTAATCAAACACTAATTAAGCGATTAACTACTAAGAAAGGTTACCAAAATACTAAAAACGAAACCTAGGGATGGAATCATTGATTTGGGGCATCTAAATGGACAACCTTGCAATCATTTAAGCAACTAATCAAGCTAACTCTATACCTAGAACACTTAATTTAGATTAGACCATGATGTGTGGCTCAAATCCCTTTGTTAATCATCCTAATGAACTAATGATGTTTTAGCATTAAGATAATCAACAAGCATTAATAACAAGTCTAAATGGTATGATAAACACTCTAGACATCTAATGTCTTAGGCTAGAAATGTAAATCTCTTATTAAGTTGGTTCAAGCATTTCATCAAACACTTGGTGGGTGGATGAAATGCCTATGATCCAAAATAGCAAAGATTAGCTATTTGGCATGAAGAACTACTTAATAAGAAGAGAAAAGGAAGAATCTATCCTAGATTGCAAGTTTGAACCATAAGAAATCCCTAAATCTAACCCATCCCTAAGTTCCTAAGGAAACTACTCACTAATCATGCTTAAACCCATCAAATCAAAGATTAGAGAAAGGTTAAACATGATTAGAGAAAGATAAAACAAGAAATCTAAGAAAGATATTGCATTAAACTCAAAGATTCAAAGCTTAAACAAGGTTTTTCTCAAAGAGGCTAAAAGTTTAGGCTAAGAACAAGAGAAATAAAAGTTGGGATAAAAAATTAGGTCTAAAGTGTATTTATAGTGAATAGTGATCGGACCGGGTCAACCCGGAACAAACCGGGTATTGACCCGGTTTTGGCTGAGAAAAGAGGCCGCATCGGTTTGCCAAACCGATGGGCCACAAACCGATGCAGGCTGAGTGACGCGTCCCGGCTTGTCCGTCCGAGGTTGCTTGACCGATGGGAACTCTGGCGCGTCCGTCTCGGTTTGCAGTCCGAGGTGGCCAAACCGATGAAGTCTCTGGCATGTCCGTCTCGGTTTGCCAGTCCGAGGTTGCTTGACCGATGGAGGTTCTGGTGGCTTCGTCTCGAGCTGCTCCGCGCGTCCAAACCGATGGCGCCAGACCGATGAACTCCCTGCCGAGGTCGTCTCGGTTTGCCAGTCCGAGGTGGCCAAACCGAGGCGATGCCAGACAACTTCTGTCAAACTTTGTTTCGACTCTTCTTCGATCCGAACTCATCCCCAAAGCTCCAATTGGTTTCTTTAGCTCCAAATGTACCTAAGGAACACTCCAAATGCAACAAATATGCAAGGACTATGCAAAGACACCTTAGACTCTAAATGAACAAAATGCAACACAATGATGCTTAAATAAACTCTTAGATGATGAGAAACTTACACTAAATGGGTGATAATATGATGCAAAATATAGACATATCAACTCCCCCAAACTTGCCTTTTGCTTGTCCCCAAGCAAATGAAACACAAGCTAAGGAGAGAGGCTTGAAAGTGGGGACTCAAATCCAAAGGTGCCAAGCAAATGAATCAATTCAATGGTCCTATTTAGCAGTTCTAGGATGCTCTTTATGCAAATTTCTACTCCAAAAGGTCTAGCCATACCCATACTCATTCAAGTGAACCCAAGCCTCAACCTACACAAGCATTCGTTTTCACCAACTCTTTAACATTCATTAAGTAGTAACCATGGATCATGAATCATACAATGCTAGAAAACTTGTTTGGTTTTTGGGTAAGGTTTTGAGATAAAAGTGATCTCAACTTCATGGGGTTCCAATGCATGGGATCTCTCAATGAACAAGTGAACTTTGGCAAAATGCTAAGAGTAAAAAGCAACCTATGCATACAAGTACAAACTTCCATCTACCCTTTGTAACACAATTGTCTTCACCCTCATTTTCTTTTTAAGCTCACTCACCAAGTCCAACCTAAGCTACCCATTACAAGGCAATTCGCCAAACCCATAAGCTCAAACCACTTCCTCCTTTTCTCTTTTAAGTACTTGGGGAAAACTTCTTCTACAACCACAAGTGTTGGCAAACTTTTACTTCAAGCTCTTTCTCTTTTCATTCACAAATTGCTATCCTCTTTCTTATAACAACTTAGCCATATTTTTTTCTTTTTCTTGGCTCTTTTACTTTTCTTTTCTAGAGGATTTCTTTTCTTTTCTTAACACTTAGAGCACAATATACAATGCCAACACTTGTTCCAAATATTTTTGTTTTCCCCTTTTCACCAACTCCACTTCGCCAACTTTACTTGTTCCATATCAAATATCAAGCAAAAATTCCCACCCAAGAATCCTATCCTATCATCTAGCTCATTATTCTCGAGCTAGCTACATGGAAGCCTATCCTTGTCGCTCTAAACTCAACACTTTTTGCTAAGTTCACAAGATGAATAAGGCCTAAAGCACTCAATAAGGAAGAGGTTTCAAAGGAAGCTTAGTTAGGGAATTCGTTTTCAACCGCTCTAAAGATGAGAGTCGGCTATTTGGGTTAACAAGAGTGGTAAAAGGAAAGAAGATAACCCAAATATGTATATGGTATCCACAATTTCTCTAGTAATGCATAACCATGATAATTACTTATTCAAATTAGGTTCAAGTTCAAGAGAGTTGCTTTCTATTCAAAGCTTGCTTCAATTAAAACTTGAATTTCAAATGGTGAGGTCCAAGTAGGGTTCAACTTTAACTTTCAAAATTTGCACACAAAGCATCAAACAACTATTAACTAGGGCCTTGAACTAATTCATGAGTTTAACACCTTACAATGAAAAATCATCATTGTCCCCTATGCATGAATGCAATCCTATAAAGCTAGACTCAATCCTACTTATGTGACAAATGCAAATGCAACTACATGTTATTTTTTTGAAAATTTTGAAAATTTTCTGATTTTTATATGCAAATGTATATGCATGAAGACTCAAATATGCTTAAAAAGAAAATAAGAACACAAAACACAAGATTAAATCTCTCAACCTCTCCCCCAAACTTAAATTACACAGTCCCTTGTGTAATAGTAGTTCAAGAGAGACCAAAGCAACAAAAACAAAATGGTATATACAATGAAATAGAAAGAGGACCATACCTTGGCCCTAGCCTTTGTCTTTAGGGAGTTGGAGAGGAGGAGTAATGTAACTCCTTGTTGAGGTGGTGATGGTGAGATGAGGTGCAAGAGATGGATCCAACCTTGTGCCATGTGTGAGATTAAGCTTGAGAACCTTGGAGAGTAGCTCTTCAACCCTTTCCTTGTCATTCTCCTTCATTGTGGAATGACAAATGGCTTTGACACTTGCAAAGGGTTTAGGAATACCCTTGCACTTCACATTGTACTCAATGGCTCCATCTATGAGTCTAAAAGGGTGTAGACTCATAGTGTGAGAGGATGGAGCAAGAGTGGGATGGTTGTATTGGTTTGGCTTCTTCTTGGCCTTATTTCCTTTACCTATCTTTTGCCCCTTGCTATTCTTATTCTCATCTTCCAATGTGGTAGAGAAAAGAGTTTCCAAGCAAGCTCCATCCAATGCTAAAGCTTCTTCAACATTACCATAACCCAAAGCATTCTCTTCATGAGATTCTTTCTCCTTCTTACATGCTTTTGGGGGTGAAGCTAAATCCTTTGTCTCACAATTACTCACATCCTCCTTAGTCTCCAATGAGGGAAAGAAGAAAGAGCTTAGGCATTTTTCATTGAGAGCATATGCATCCCCTTTATTCTTCTCAAAAGTACTCTTTTCTTCATGAACCCATTGGATGGAAGGTAAACTATAGCTTAGAGCTTTTCCCACGTCTCTAACCTCCTCTACTTGCTTTGGGTCTCCAATTCGTCCATTAAAACCATTGGGTGTCCTTTCCTCATCAACCTCAACATCAACAATTGGTGAAATGACATGGCTTGAATCTTTTGGGTTCTTGGATGGCAAAGAGAGTTGAACCAATTTGGACTCTATGGTTTCCAAATGTGAGGTTGATTGTTCAAGCTTAAAGGTTAACTCATGTTGCAAACCCTCAATCTTATCATCCATTGCTCTCATCATCTTGTCAAACCTAATATCATTCATTTGTTGGCCTTCTATGATTTGATGGAGAACCTTTCTTTGTTCCTCATCTTGGTTAGAGATATGAGAAATCTCATGGTTCTCTTGGTAGCCTTGGTGATTTCCTTGGACTCCATGGTTAGACCCTTGATTGAGAAGCTTACTCCCTTGGTTGAAGTTCCCATTGTTGACCACGAAATTTGCTTCCTCTTGGTGCTTCTCATGAACCAAACTAACTCCTCTTTCTTGCACACTTAAGAGCTTTTCCATTCTATCCACTTTATCTTGCAAGTCCTTCCATGTGGAGTCTTCACATGATCTCTTTAGAGATGTTGTATCATACCCTTCACAGTAGCTTTAACTAGACTTAGCCAAGTTCTCAACAAGTAGCTCTCCTTCTTCTATTGTGAGGTTTGCAAAACGCCCTTTGCTAGCCACATCCAATGTCCATTTGTGATCCTTAGCAACTCCCCTATAGAAAATGCTAAGGATTGCTTCTTTCTTGAACCCATGATGTGGACAATCCCGAGTGTATCCTCTAAGTCTCTCCCATGCTTCATGAAAGGTCTCGTGTATGCCTTGCTTGAAACTCAAGATGTCCCTCCTCATTTGGACTGTTTTTTGGGTGGGATAGAACCTTAGAAGGAAGATCCTCTTGCAATCATCCCAAGAATTGACCAAGTGAGATGGTATAGATCTCTCCCATTTGCTTGCCTTTTCTCCAAGTGAAAATGGAAACAAAATGAGCATGATACTATCTTCGGGCACACCTTCAATCCTAAATGTGTTGCACAACCTCTCAAAAGAGTCCAAATGATCATAAGGATTCTCAATTCATATCCCCAAGAACTTAGAGCATTGAATCAAACTTATCAAGCTTGGCTTGATCTCATAGGCATTGGCTTCTATTGGAGGAGGATGTATTCCAAATCTCAACCCATGATAATGAGGAGTATCAAAGCTCTCAATTGTTGTCTTGTTCTCTTGAGCTTGGGTAGGAGTGGATACCAATTCTTGAGGTTGTGGAGCTTTAATAATGCTTCTTTGGATGTCCATCTCCAACAACTCAAATAATCTTATCTTTCCATTTCTCTTCTTTTTGTTTTGGTACCTTTGAAAGAACAAGAGAATTAAAAAAAACAAAATAGTAACCACAAATAAGAAAAAATTCATCATATCAAATAGAGATGAGGAAACAAGGTGAAAAAAAAACTTAGTCTCAAAGAGATTCAAAATCCTAATGGTTAGTGTTAAACCCCAATGGCAACGGCGCCAAATTGATAGTAGGATTTTTCCTCTTTCAATTAATCTCTACTACTCATGTCATTGTACTATTTAAGATGTCAATCCATAGGGGTTAAGATTAACAGCACTAGGAATACATGAAACTATTTAATCTAAGCCAAATTCGAAATTTAGGTGACAAGGAACAATCAAAAGCAAGCTACTAGCTAAAGGAATTACAACAAGACTAAGAATATGACTTAAAATCTTAATCAACACTAATCAAGCACTAATTAAGCGATTAACTACTAAGCAAAGTTACCAAAATACTAAAAACGAAACCTAGGGATGGAATCATTGATTTGGGCATCTAAATGGACAACCTTGCAATCATTTAAGCAACTAATCAAGCCATCTCTATGCCTAGAACACTTAATAAAGACTAATCCATGATGTGTGGCACTAATCCCTTCACTAATCACCCTAATGAACTAATGAT
>JAHZTW010000002.1:21875610-21943152 GCA_020283515.1 Alliaria petiolata
CCGAGGTGACCAAACCGAGGTGAACTCTGGTGGTTTCACCTCGGTTTGCCAAACCGAGGTGCTTCAAACCGAGGTGGCGACAGACAACTTCTGTCAAGCTTTGTTTCGACTCTTCTTCGATCACGACTCATCCCCAAAGCTGCAAATGGTTTCTTTAACTCCAAATGTACCTGAGGAACACTCCAAATGCAACAAATATGCAAGGACTATGCAAAGACACCTTAGACTCTAAATGATCAAAATCCAACACAATGATGCTTAAATATACTCTTAGATGATGAGAAACTTACACTAAATGGGTGATAATATGATGCAAAATATAGACAAACTTACACTAAATGGGTGATAATATGATGCAAAATATAGACATATCAGTTTGATGAGGAGCGGGATACATGATATCCTGTTTAACTGTGTACTCTCCAATTTCCTGGGGAGCCACGCAATATGATCTGGTGCATCAAAACTACCAGGGATAATGTAGAGGATATGTTCTAGATGTCCCGGTAAGATCTCTTCTATCAATTCCACATTCCACAAGCTGGAGTTAGGCAAGAGTAAATCAGCCACTTTCATGTCTTTGTATGCTACCGGGGCTGGTCCTAACGAGGCTGGTCCTATTGGTGCTAATGGCTCTATGGTTGATAGCTAAGACTCTTCCCAAATATTTGTTGATGCACCACGTTGTCAATAACTTTCCCCAACCTTTGTTTCAGCATGTCCCTTCCAATAATTATGCATCTCCATCCGTGAGAGCTTCCTTTTGAGCACGTGCTATCCAGGAAGGGGGACTTTGGGAAGTACTTTCATTGTAGGATCTTTGCAAGGAGGTTATCAGGTTTGTTGAGAATTCGCCAGCTTAGTTTGCTCATGAGAGCATCATTAAATTCTTGGATATCTCTGAGGCCCAAACCACCTTCATGTTTTCCTTGGTTAAGCTTATGCCAAGCAACCCATCACATCTTTTTCTTTTCTGGATTTACATCCCACCAGAACCGTGTTAAGAGTGATTGAATTCTTTTACACAGGTTCACAGGTAAGTTGAAGCACGACATTGAAAAAGTGGGCATGGATGACAAAACTGATTGGAGCAAGACCAATTCGCGAGCTCCTGAAAGAACCTTTGATGACCAAGAGACTGCTCGCTGTCGAATTCTATCCACCACTTAATTAAAAAAGATCTTTCTTCTTCCTCCCGAATTCAAAATGCAAAAGACAATTAAATTTGTTGCTTCTTGTGTTTTATATACTTTAGGGGACTTTGGGAAGTACTTTCATTGTAGAATCTTTGCAAGGAGGTTATCAGGTTTATTGAGAATTCGCGAGCTTAGTTTGCTCAGGAGAGCATCATTAAATTATGTTGGTTATTTGGTAACCCGAATGATAAATTATGAACTTGGATAATGATTGAATCGCGCACGATGACACTTTCCATAAAGAGTATTTCGACCTTTATTAAGCCTTGGGTTACACGAAATCCCATGTAGGATAAGACAACCAAAGTTCTCTCTTATTCTAGGCAAAGATACAAGAGACAAACTAGAGTTTTAGTGTTGATATGTATTTTTTCCAAAGATCTTTGATGATCTTTTGGAACAATGAATCTCTCTCTTTCTCTCTTTCTTATTTCTCTGTTTTTGTAACTGTTTCTTGTTATGATAATTTTTAATTTTGGCAATGCCAACAACTCTTTTTATAGGAAACCAAAGGTCACTTAGAAAGATTGCAATGGTTGATAGAGTTGTAATTGTTGGTCACCAACATTTGCAATGGTTATTCACCGAAGGTTGTAACCATAAAACAACAGTTGCAATGATTCATTTAAATGGTTGCAAATGTTCATTTAAGCGGTTGCAACAGTTCGTCAACGGTTACAACGATTCACTTAAATTTCCAACATTCCTCCCCCATTTAAGTGTAATCATAAATTCATTAAATTAAATAAATGTGGTAACGATTGAATTTTCATCTTAGTGATATTACACATTACAAATGCCCGAGAATCAGGATGTCCTATGGATTGAATCCTCTCAACTCATTTGGGCACATGAAGATAATACACACACAAATTTCCACACTACTCTAAATGTTTATACTTGGCACTATTATAAGCCATGTGTCCCTATCCATTCATGAGTGCATACAAAGCCAAGTCCTAACTTCTTGAAGCGGCTGCACTTCACACTCATATAGGTAGATATTTTAATCGTGTACGTTCAAAATACACTTTTTCAAAATACCTATTAAGAAAAATTTCAACCTATCCCTTTCTTGCAGTTCCAAGCACATTCCTTGGGATGAAATAAAACATGTGCTTCAATCTTTAAGTGTGGGCTTTCCACATTGAATTCAGCCTCTAACGTCGTATTAGAGAGGAATTGGGTATCCCATCACCAAAGATTTCAAATGGACTTTAACCCCATCCCTTTAGCCGACTTAGTTACCAAGTCCCTAGCTAATCCTTTTGTCAAGTGATCCGCTAGATTCTGCTGAGACCGAACAAATTCTAAGGTAATCACCCCATGAGTGATCAACTCACGTACCGCGCTATGTCTAACGCTCAGGTGTCGCGACTTACCATTATACACTTGGCTATAGGCCTTAGCCAATGTAGCTTAACTATCACAATGGATAGATATCGGTGATACTGGTCTCGGCCACAATGGAATCTCGTAAACTAAATTTCTTAGCCATTCTGCCTCTTTACCGGTAGCCGCTAATGCTACAAATTCAGATTCCATAGTTGAACTTGTAATGCAAGTTTGCTTTTTAGAAGCCCATGAAATGGCACCTCCCCCAAGCAAAAACACCTAACCACTTGTAGAAGAATAATCTTCCACGTTGGTGATCCAACTTGCATCTGAATACCCTTCTAGGATCGAAGGAAATCCATCATAAGATAAACCATAATTT
The DNA here is from genome assembly GCA_020283515.1 of Alliaria petiolata. Classification (NCBI taxonomy): domain Eukaryota; kingdom Viridiplantae; phylum Streptophyta; class Magnoliopsida; order Brassicales; family Brassicaceae; genus Alliaria; species Alliaria petiolata. The sequence continues at coordinate 21,878,524 of JAHZTW010000002.1, forward strand.
ATGGTTCCTTTCAAGTACTTCAACACCCGTTTTAAGGCTTGCCAATGTTGAGTACTAGGATTACTGGTGTATCTACTCAACCTTCCTACATCATAAGTTATATCTGGCCTGGTGCTCGTCATGGCATACATTAAGCAGCCAATTACTTGTGAATACTCGAGTTGTGACACTGCTTTTCCCATGTTAGGCATAAGCTTCACACTCGCATCCATGGGAGTGCTCATTGGAGAACAATTCTCACAATTAAACTTCTTAAGCACTTTCTCAATGTAATGAGATTGTGTTAAAGATATTCTTTTGCCTTCACATTTGATTCGGATTCCAAGAATCACATCTGCCCCCCCCCCCCATGTCTTTCATGACAAAACTTTAATAACCAATTGAACTTTAGCCTTGTCAATGGTTCCATCGAATTTCATCTTCTTTTGAAGATCTACTTGCAGCCCAAAGGCTTGCAACCGTATGGGAGATCCGATAAGACCCAACATATTATTTCCCATGATAGATTTCATCTTATCATTTAATACTTTTTCCAGAATGCAACATCATGTGACTTGATAGCATCATCATAAGTCCTATGATCATTATCAATATGATAACACTATAGGTATTGGAAACCAATCTCATATCTTGATTCAATTATGTAGCGAATCAATACAAAATCAATAGGTTCTATGACATAGAATCTACAAGCTTTTAAATGCTCATCATATCTAATAAAGATGCAATCAATGCCTCTTTCTCTAGAATTCTTTCTTTTAAACAACAATCACTTAATGTTGTTCATACACATTATAACCCAGATAAATTACATTCTTAATCTACTCAATTCAAGAAGAATCTAGAGAAATCTTTATTTTCAAATTTGGACATACCAAACTCATTTTATTGCATAAACAAATATGTATTTTCAGACAAATCAGAAACTGACACATGTTGGTTACTGTTCATCTTCTTCCTAACACATACTGTTTCACTGCAATTCAGTCGAAATTTCGACCCCTATATCTCTCTAAATACGTAAGCAAATCAAGCGTTATATATACCTATAGAAAGACAATTCCAATATCTACATACGGACACCAAGATCACGCAATTCTAAATTTTCTACAGAGAGATATGAACGAAACAATATTACTGGTTTTCACACTATCTATCCAAATTCATGCAACATATTGCGGCTCTCTACGAGATACTTTCCAGAAATATTTAAGCCAATATGATGAATAGTTCTCTATGATATATTTTCCAGAAATATTTTCCAGAAATAGTAAAACCAATATGATGAACACTTATGCATATTTTCAATTCATTTCATTTTCTATTCACGGATTCCCCATTTTTAGTCATTCTAAACATTAACTGTATTCTCTGGTTCACCATGAATGAGCGTGACTAACACATAGCGCTTTTAATCTATGGTTACTAAGACCGTTAACATGCCAGAACCGAATCCTAAATTTCTGATACCAATGTAATAAACTTATGCGGAAGCATGAAAACGAAACTCATACCTGCCCGGTTTAACGATGAATATGGCTTGGTATCTGAAAACAGACGCAGAGATCAGGGAAGAGATTACAGACAAAAATCAACCTCTTGTCACTGTTCAAGTGCCATTCCGGTTGATGTCTTCAAGTTTTCTCTCTCTAAAACTTATACAACTTTCCAAACTTGGATGCCATCTCTCACACAGACACACTAGCCATAGTTCATAAGAAACTACTCTTTAAGATTGTTGGTTATTTGTAACCCGGATGATAAATTATGAACTTGGATAATGATTGAATCGCGCACGAGGACACTTTTCTTAAAGACTATTTCGACCCTTATTAAGTCTTGTGTTACACGAAATCCCTTGTAGGATAAGACAATCAAAGTTCTCTCTTATTCTAGGCAAAGATACAAGAGACACACTAGAGTTATAGTGTAGATATGTGTATTTTCCAAAGATCTTTGATGATCTTTTGGAACAATGAATCTCTCTCTTTCTCTCTTTCTTATTTCTCTGTTTTTGTAACTGTTTCTTGTTATGAATCTCTCTTTGCACGAGTAGAGATTCACAGCGGTTTAACCACATCTTTTTGGTATGATGAATAGAGCAAACTGGGGAGACTACATAAGCTGACAGGTTTACGAGGATGTGTGGATCTCGGCATACCCATTCATGCAAAAGTTGCAACAGTTCTGGCATCACATCGCCGGAGAAGACACAGAGTGTCTCTTTTCAATGACATCGAGGATGAAATAGCGACTCAACGTGGAAAAGGGGTTAGTCTTTTGGAAGATGTGGTACTATGGAAAAGCAAACACGATAAATTTGCTGCTAAATTCAAATCAAGGGATACATGGAAGCTTATTAGAGTTGCAGAACCAATACGAGAATGGTACAAAGGGGTGTGGTTCAAGCACGCTACACCAAATTACTCTTTCATGGTATGGCTGGCGACTCTGAATCGATTATCAACGGGGGATAGAATGGCTAGATGGAACACAGGTGCTGATATGTGTTGTGTATTCTGTCAGGTACCACTAGAAACTCGGAACCACTTGTTTTTTGAATGTAGTTGGTCCGCAGAAAGCTGGCATGAGCTCACTTGCAAGATGCTTGGCACTAGATATACAACACACTGGGAGACTGTTCTTGAGCTGTTAGTTGACGATTCGCAGCCTGGGATCGATCTTTTTATCATTCGATATGTTTTCCAGACAGCAATCCATTCAATCTGGCGTGAAAGAAATGGTAGGCGGCATGGTGAACGCCACACTCTCTCAAAATAAATGGCGCAGCTAATTGACAAGCAAGTTCGCAATAGGCTGACCACAATAAGGAGGATTGGAGATGCTCGATACGAGGGAGGTTTCGAGTACTGGTTTTCGAATCATTAAGATTTTTTAACTCTTAGTTAGATAGTTTTTTTATTTTATACTCAAAAGTTCAAAAACAGAGACACAGTCATTGTAAAAAAGGTTTTTTGGTTGAATAAATTTTACATTCATTCAAAAAAAAAAAAAAAATTTGGCAATGCCAACAACTCCTTTTATAGGAAACCAAAGGTCACTTCGAAAGATTGCAATGGTTGATAGAGTTGTAATTGTTGGTAACCAACATTTGCAATGGTTAGTCACTGAAGGTTGTAACCATAAAACAACAGTTGCAATGATTCATTTAAATGGTTGCAAATGTTCAATTAAGCGGCAGTTCGTCAACGGTTACAGCGATTCACTTAAATTTCCAACAAATTCTTGGATATCTTTGAGGCCCAAACCACCTTCACGTTTTCCTTGGTTAAGCTTATGCCAAGCAACCCATCACATCTTTTTCTTTTCTGGATTTGCATCCCACCAGAACCGTGTTAAGAGTGATTGAATTCTTTTACACAAGTTCACAGGTAACTTAAAGCACGACATTGAAAAAGTGGGCATGGATGACAAAACTGACTGGAGCAAGACCAATTCGCGAGCTCCTGAAAGAACCTTTGATGACAAAGAGACTGCTCGCTGTCGGATTCTATCCACCATTGAATTAAAAAAGATCTTTCTTCTTCCTCCCGAAATTCAAAATGCAAAAGACAATTAAATTTGTTGCTTCTCGTGATTTATATACATCTTGCGGATTTTGGACACCACTAGTGATTAATTTCTCCATTGGTCACTCCAAAATAAGCTAATGATCGATATAATCTAAACTTTACTATTTGTGCTTCGAGCTTTGATCTCATATTACATTTACATTAGCCAGTAATTAAAGAAAATCATTATAATTGTTCTGTTAATCCTATTTTAAAGCAGTTTTAGGCAGTCATCAAGTTTTGCTAATAAACTCGAATATGAGAAACTAATAGCCGAAGATCTTTGTCCCAATCCTTGCTTTTTACTTGTCTCATCACATTCTATATGCTTTTGCACGTATACGAACTCTATATGCTTCTGCACGTATACGAAAGAAACGTTTTGGGTCTCGGGATCCTAAAAACTTCTTTTTTTTTGTTAAAGGACATTCATTAAACATAAATATAAAAAGTTTACATGGAATCAAAATAGAACCGACAGTGGAAAATACATATATAAGGTAACCAAAAAAGAGAGAGCGAAAGCATAGAATGCCCATCACATAGGAGCTAAACTATGAAAAAGAAGATGCGAAAGAAGAGAGGAGAAGGAGACGATCAGCAAGGAGCCGACCAGAAGGCAAGCAAAGCTTCGCCATGCTTTGTGCCTAAATTCTTCAAAACCATAGCCTTGGTTCTCACAACAAGAAGTACCTTTCGGGGAACCACAGAAGCAGGAAACGTGAGACCATTGTGGAAACGGTTATTGCGTTCTCTCCATATCTCGTACAAACAAGATTGCCAACCTTGAAGAAGAGCTAGGGAGATGAATGCATCAGATGAGGCCGTGGAGAACCATGCCAATGTCAGATCCCTGTTAGACTGGCCATTAAGAAGCTCGAAATTGGAGAGAATACCCGACCAAATTTGAGAAGAGTAGGTACATTCGAAGAACAAGCGATTTCTCGACCCATTCTCCAAACCGCAAAGGAGATAAGTTTGTTCCACATCAATGTGGGATTCCGATTCAGAACAAACAACCAAGACATAATAGCATGCTTTGGCACGGAAGCATTGTGCCAAACAATCGAAGACCAAGAAACCGGTGGTTTTGATCCACGAATCGCGTTCCAAACATCCTTGGAGATAAATGATGTGTAAATTTTATCTCCAATGCACCACTGAGGGAAATCGCTAACCGGCATTGACTGAATGGTGGTAATAAAACTCAAGACATGCAAAATCCTGTCTGAACGAGCGTGAGGGAGTGACCATCCATCATGTGACATCACTTCACTAACAAGCGACGTCAGGACCCAGGTAGCTAATGAGGGAACCAAAAAGAGTCCAGGGGTCCCACCAAAAAAAAATGTCTTCGCCATTTCCTATCTTGATGCGCAAAAAGTCATAGCCTTGGGTCGCAGCTTAAGAATCTTCCAAAACATCCAAGAGAAGGTGGAGTTTTTAACGTTTAGCGCCCAAAAGCTAGAGGAAGATAAGTATTTGTTTCTGCCCACGCCACCCAGATAGAACCAGCTCTGAAAAGAGCATCCAGATAAGCTTAATGGCACATGTATCATTCCGGGAGGACCAAGATCTCACCCCCAATCCGCCTTCATATTTAGGAAAGCAGATGTTGTCTCAAGAGACTCGCGCTCCCGAGGGCTTGTCAACACTACCATGCCATAGAAAAGAACTCAAAAGACTGTTGATGCGCTTCAGGACTTGCTTAGGTAGCAGAAAAGCGGAACTTTAGAAGCCAACAATACCCGAGATGACAGAAGAAAGAAGTCGCAAATGTCCTGCCAAACTTAAATGCTTGTGAGTCCAAGAGCTCATCTTCATTCTGATTTTAGATATCAAGCTTTTCAGATAGTGATTCGGTTAACTGTAATTAACATTTGAGATGTGAAGTGTTTTTTTCGTTGCTGTGTCGCATTTTAAGAGCATTAAAATGCTGATAAGTTATCATACTGAATATTGTACATATCGCAAGCTTTCAAACTGAATATATATTTACATTAATTTTAAATGTTCACATGACTTGTTTTCTATGTATTTAATACTTAGATAAGTTATTTCCAACATCTAGTACTATGCATGTATAGTAATATAGTCAATGTTTTGTATATGTAAGACTGATAATGTAACATAGACGAGGCTAAAAACAAAAATAAGTTCAGTTGTCCTTCTCTAAAACTGGCATCAATAAAGTTAGAATCTATAGACTATAGTTTAGTACTGGATATAATCTGATGGATGGCTCTTTTGACCTCAGCAATGCTTGGTTTCTTCCCTCTCACCTTAGCCCTTATCTCTGCCTCGAAATCACGGTCATTCACTGCGGTATGAACCGCAGTAGTCTCTATACCGAGTTCCTTAAAAACCTGAAGAATGTCGAGCAACAGACCATCTCGGTACTCGCATCTCATCTCTAACAAAACATCACTCTCTATGATAGAAACCTCAACCTCTTCCCAATTTTTTCCCATACAGCTACGCATCCGCTTATGTTTTTGTTCGTGATGATTAGTCTCCAGCTCTTGGACCCTCTTTTGAAGATGGTTTACGTAGTTGATGGTGTCTCCAAGAATTGAGACTTTATCCATCTTGGTCACAAAGGGAACCAATGATCTCAACGTTATGAATCTCTCGTTTAGCTTCTCTCTCCTGCGTCGCTCTGCCACCACGTGGTTAAGCTCTTCCCGAGGCAGCCTCTTATCTTTAGTGTGGCCGTGGAGGAAAGGAACTCTCAAGATTATGTGTTTGAGCATCCATTGCGACGACGACGACGCTTTTTCCACTCGCTGATGATGCTCTTTGAAATTTTCAACCCTCCACATGGCAAACGATGATTGGATGTAAGAAGATGTGGAAACTGAATCTGGAAGAAGACTCGTGGGTTGTGACATAAGAAGTGTTGATACTGTCTGAGAATAGTTTCCACCCTCCTCCATTAGATTCATCATGTCCATGTGTGTGTCTATATATATAAAGAAATGTGAAACCTTATTCAATTTCTTGTTCACATATTAAATAAATACATGTAACGATATCATTAATTAACTAATTTAATGTATAAGCAGTGTGTACCTAAAGCGTGGGTTGATTCTATATGGAAATCAGAGAGTAGATTTTGATTGGAGACGTCATCATCATCAGGAGAGCCAAGCCTTATCTCCTCTGACATTGTCATTTCTTCTTCTACTTCTTCTTCTTCTTCGTCTTCTTCATGCTCTTCGTTGATGGAGTGTTCAGAAAGAGCAGCTTTTGGGTTTGACTTGGGATGGCTATGGAAGAAACTCTTTATGAGCTCAACAAACTCTACATCTTCTTTTACCTTCACACACAAACAACAACATGTATCCATCTCCTTAATTATCCCTCTCACATTTTTATATTGTGAATATTATGTACTCTGTCCAAAAACAATATTTTTATATTCTGACTGCAAATGGTTAAATATTTGATTTTGTTTCCTTGTTTTTCTAACTACTAACATGGAATGAACCTAAAAAACATGGAATGAACTTTAAATATTATTTTACATTTTTAATCTAACTGGTAAGAATGAAGCATAATCTATTTCTCTCTTCTAACATTTCATTAACTATTTGGCTTTTCTATAAATAGAAAAAATACGCCGTACCTTGTTCGTTGTACCTAGTTCCACAACACCATCAAGCATGGGAATGCAAACCACTGTCTGTTTTTTTCATCACAAAACAATTCTCAAACATGTAAAATAAATGTAATTATACCATTCAAATATTCTAAAAAGAAATAATCAATAAAGACAACGTTTACCTGAATTTTTGCACTCTAATTAACCATCAAGGAACCGACCAATGTAGAAGGAGCATACAAGAAGATAAGATTAATTACTATGAAGAATGAGGTATATAAATAGGTAGAAGTAGATGCATAGTGTAGTGGTGAATGAAAAAGGAAACAAACCTTTGCGAGAATAGCCCTAGAAAAGATTTTACTGTCAACCTCATTTGCACCACTTAGCCATACGTGCTTCCTCCTCGCATACGCCTTTCCTGGCATCCTACAAATTTACTACTTCCACATTTATATTTTGATTTTTTCCTCCCATAGAGAAAAAGCAGCATTAAATACCCATAACTAACCCACTTTGTTATGCATTTATGTATTATCTACTTATGCTTCTACTTTAGATAATCAATCAACAACAGAAACAAGAATCTCATCGGTAAAATTATGTTCACCAAAATGGAGTGTACGTTTTATTAACTCCAATACATTTCTTCTTTCAGTAACTCAACCTCCTCAGTTTCTCTTTAATGCTTCCACAATATTCGTGATTCGCATTTAACACACAATACTATTTTTGTCTTCAGTAGGAGATGATAACAAAAAACAAATTAAGAAACTTGTGTATAGACAGAAAGAGAGAGGGAAAGTTGTGTACCCGGAAGGAGGAGGGAAAGAGAAAGAGACACACATTAGATAAAACCATTCAGTCTCCGTCAAATCCTCCGGCGACAATGCGGTGCATGCCCTAGCTTCCGACGAGGACTCTCCGGCCAAAAGCGCCTCGTAAAGCTCCCTTAGCTGCTGACTCCTCTCCAACGCAGCCTCTTCCGCCGTTACTTCCGCCGGCTGAGTTGTCTTCCTTGTCTTTATTGCACCGTTGTAGTATCCATTCCCCCACACCAAAACCCTAATTCATTTAAACATGTAATTACTTCATCACTTAATTGATACAGAAGTGCCAATAAACCAAAAAGTCTCACGGATTCGAAACAAACGAGCCAGAAGATTTGCTCGAGAGCTTGAACCTCTAGGAACATATAAGATAGAAATGGAAACAAATAAGGCACGAGGACGTTGAAAATTCTGATAATTATGTAGAGAAACATATAATTACTTCTTCTTCTTCTTTTTTATTTCATAATAATGATATAGATAGTAGGGTTTTGATTGTGAGAGATGCATGAAATTAGTTAAGAAGAAAAAAAAAAGAACCTTTGTTGAGGACAAAGTTGCCAGAAGAGACTATAAGTCCACTCCACAGATTGCACCGCCGCCTTAAGCAGCCCTTGAAGCTCTCTTTTCTCAGCTCCGATCACTTTCTCTGCCGGAATAGTACTTGACTCATCCATCTTTCCCGGAGATAAAAACGTGTGTTAGCTCTCTCTCTCTCTCTCTCTAATGAAGAGAGAAAAATCTTATAACTCGAAGGGATGTTAATATGAAAGAGGAAGATACCCTTTATGGTGATTTAAAATGGTATGGGACCACACGGTTATTTCAATATGTGTGTATACATACCATCTTAATGCTTTTGTAGCATTTTGACATAAGTAAAGTAATGTTATTACTTCCATGTATGTATACAAATGCATGACCTCAGGATGTAGTAAAAGTTGACTTTCATGAGTTTTGACTGGTTGGTCCACCAGACGTTGGATGAAATAGTAGTAGTATACTGATAGAATAAAAAGATAGAATTATCTTGTAGACGTGTCATCCACTTATTGGATGAATTAACTTGCAGAATTCATATTTCTTAATATGTTTTGGTCAGAAAGAATAACATATTTCAGTAGATAAAATAGCTAACCGACAAACAAGAGAAAACAGACGTTAAAGGAATTGTGTTTTCTTCATTTTTCTTTTAATTTAGAAATTTTCCAATATTTTGATTTTCACCAACGATTTTAAAAGAGTACATATTTTTGGACTAGCATTTTTAGAAGGTTAAAAAATGAAAAGAGATATACATAAAAAGAGAAAAATAATAAAGAAAGGGAATGGTAGAATGGTTGACCTGACCGGTAAGTAAAGAAAGAGAAGTGGTTTCGTGTAATAAAGGAGGAGAATGAGATGGTTTCTTCAGCTTCTTTTTTGTCAAGAGGAAAATGAGAGATTTCACAATTTGAGTTTTTAATTATTGATGTTAATCGCTGGCCAAGTAGCCACCATGTTTTCCTTTTTAATAATGTCTTATAAAATCCTATTTATAAATATAGATAGATAGATTCGGCCCCCACAATAAAAAAGAAAGAAAGAAATAGATTGATACATAAATACAGTCACGTACACAGTACACATTAGGCCTAGACCCTAGTACACATATATAGTACATAGAATTGGGGTATGGTGTGGGTTTGTATTCCTGGTTCGGACAAAAATCAACATTAAATGTTGTTTGGCTTTTTTTGTCGACAGAAAAAATAATGTTGTTTGGCTTTTCCTTCGCTTCTTTTTCTTGCTTTGTCTTTTAAATTAGTTTTTTCACCATTTTTTGTTCAACTAGCATACACATATTAAATTAAGTTTGGTTAATAAGATCAGATTCTAAGATCCCACTCACAATAACCAAGTCTGATTTACATGAAAATATATACGTGTTTTCATCTTTTTAGTAAAATATCGACACGAATATTTTGGCTACGTAAAATAAAACGTACAATATATTCATCAAAAGAATTCCTAAAAGTACACATATAGTCTAATTCTAATCTAAAAGTTGAGTAATCCACATGATCTTCGATCATCTGAATCAAATTTGAATAATTTGTCTAGATACAAATTCTTCGTATCCGCTTATCTCTCAGGCATGTCATTGCCCAGATTACCTCATCCAGTTCCGAGTGCAGAGTTGTCAGGTTTCTTCGACATCCTTGTTGCATGGTGGTGATATATCCCATTGAATCTGTCATACCACCCAAGTCCACTAACTAACCCATGATCAACCCAAAAAACATCGATCTGACAAGTCGGGATTTGAGAAACCACAAGAGGATCATCTGAGGGGTATGGAGCCTTTCTCTTCTCACTCTCTTCGTCAATCTCCTTTTTGTTTGCTTTTAGTTTTTCACCATTTAATTATGACGGCCACATGGATTGACTGTGTGCGTACAAATCCAATCAGGAGTGGGACGAATATTATTTAATTTCTACGACAATGCCATGCGCACCCATATAGAGTGAGATAGTCCTGGTCATTTTGGGATTCGAGATAAAAATTTATGGATATGGGATGAAAATGGATAATTTGTGAATTAAAAAAAATTCTTAAAGGGGTATTTGATAAGAAACGGGATGGAAAGTTCAGGTAACAGGCAGATTCGAGAAATTTCCTTAGCTAAAATCTTTTCTCAAACTCTCTACAATTTGGGTAATGATCAATTTCAGGACGGATATTTCAGATTATTTTTGGAAAATGAAATTTTGGAAAATTTTAGAAAATTATATATAAATTTTATGTATTAAACGGATAATTTGGGTATCATCTCTTATATCCTTCGCGTATTCGTTTGAATAAAATAAATGATCATAGATGAATAATTATTTGAACGAGATTTAGAATGGGACAGAAAATTCGAGACGGGTATGTGAAGACGATTGTTGCTCCATTGTGATTATAGTTAGGGATCGATCCATGAATCTTTGTTTCTTTTGTAATTGTTTCCTCGGGAAATGTGGAGTGTTAAATAGATTATACAATTCTAGAAAATAGGTTTTAAGGTCTACTAAATGATGAACATATTGAATTATTGATGTTGCTAGCTGTGCTGTGCAACTTGAAGAGGCTTGAAGTCAATAACCTCCTTTATGTTTAACTTAATGGAAGCTCCCATGTAAGAGCATATAATATATCCAATACACTCATTTTGTTCATTTTTTCCCTTATGTCCAACCTAATGAAATTTAGAGAGAATTAATATTATGATATAGTCTGCTGGTTTTTCATGTTCCCTGATTTTTATTTCTTGTGGATTTTGGCAATAATTCTATGTTTTGGCAAGAATTCTATATGTTGGAAATTGTAATATACATGATGAGCTTTGGATGACCCTGAATTATGATGAGAATGACCTATTTACAAAGTGGATCACATTCAAATAATTGAAAAATAATGGAAAACAAAGTGTCAAAGTGTGATGGAGTATGATGCGACGAAGTTTGTGGTGTATTTGTTTTTTTTCGAATATATTAATTTCTGTGTACAAGAGTTAGTGTGTTTTGCTATAAATAGATGCTGTACTTTAACATCATTACAAACCCACTTCTTGTTTTCTCTCCAACCTCTTCTTCTTGTTATTTTGTTTCTTAGTTTGTCTCTTCCTTGTTGGATAAGCAATCTCAGTTTTTTTAAAAAAAATTTAACGCAGTTTCTTCTTTATTTTCTACTAGCTGGCCACACGAAATACATTTTGTTGGAAGCCACGAATACTTTACATCTACCGCAAAAATATTACCTTTCTTATCCTCCGCAAAACAATCTGAATCTTCATTTTATCGTATTTCATTTTTTTCTTTATTTTCTACTCGCAGTTTTCTCAAAAGCCTTACCAAAATCACATGTTTGATTCCTGACATGAGAAAGATCCAAATCGTAGAAAATCATCATCACAATCTGATCCAACTCTTCTTTGCACTACAAAATCTCCAGCAACTCGTTTAAACACGAGCTGGCTCACAAGATATATTTTTTTTTCATCTGAAACTTTCATTAGAAACAAACAAAGTAGGATACAAAGGGAAGATACAAGGTAGAATACTAAATCCCAACATTGGGAGACATAAAAACACAGAATTTGAAGTTAAACTTACAAACAACAGATAGCGAGAAAAAGAGCAATAGACGCGGACTACAATGCTCACAAGTCGAAGTCAAAACGGAGCATTGTAAAAACAAGATATAAAATGCAAAAATCTGTAAATGACTTGTAAAAACAATAATACAAATATACAATCCACATAACACTTATATCCTCTAGGCTTTTATTTATTCGGAATACAAAACAAAGATGACGTATAGAACATAATAAACACAAAATCCATTCAAGATGATGAAACATTCCTGGGATCTTCGCGTATCATCCCTTCCCTTTCCCTCGGAGATTCCTCAACGCCCATAATCCATTCAATGGTTGCTTTGAACGTCTCTATGAATATAGTCATGTGTAGTCGACAGTCGTCCCCAATCCTAACAAAAGGAAAGAAAAAACAAATCACGATCAAAGTCATGATGAATCTCACAATTCCTCATCATTGGTGAGCTAACAAAATGATCAAACCTCGAAATCCCATTCTCCACACGTATCATGATCATATTTATATATAGATCCATTTATATGTTCTCGGTATTGTCCTGCACAAAGTAGCTAAAAATATCAACAACAAAAAAAAAAATTAATCAAAAACCAAACTTTTCCATGGACTTCTTCTTTGAATTCCTCTTCGCAAATCCATCTTCGGCAATATATATATGGATAAACAGAAAGATCATTGTTCTTCAGAATCACCTAGAACAATGTATTTTATATTAAAAAATGATAAGCCTGTATATAAAATCCCGGATATTAAATATAGTGGCTGATTCTTATTATTCAATCCATTAATTAGATACTATTTTCCTTACTTGCGACGGAAGAAAATGAAACCCCTTGACATCCATGCTTTCCATCAGACGCCTCTAATTTGCAATAACTTCAAGAACATCTAACTCGGCAACAATTTTGAACATCTAACAATCAAACAACATAGCTGAAGAAATCTTCATCATCCCTGAAAACACGAGCTGAAACCCATGTGAGCTAAGCAGCACTCTTTCCTTGTCTTGTGGCTCTATTATTTTTGTCTTTTCATTTAATCATAGGTGCAAAAAAAAAAAAAAAATTATGGAGTCAAAATGTTTTCTTCGAATAATACTTGTTTGTGAATTCTAAATATTTTGTTTGTGTTGAGGTTCAGATGCTCAAAGGTGTCTCCTTTAAGAGCATAAACAACAGCAAACCAAAATTGAAGTAGCTTCAAGTATCAAAACGGAAACTAAAACAGAAAGTTGTAGAAAACAGAGTAAACAGAGTTTGAGAGAAAGAGAGAAGGGAGCACGCACAATTTAACGAGTTGACGCCCGTGAAGGTCGCTACGTCTCGCCGAGACTTGCTTGGAATCCACTAGAATAAAATGAGAGATTACAAATAAGAGATTGCAAGTGACCCGCTCTAATGCCCTTCACTAACACTTAAAGTTCGCTTTGTACCACCTCTTATAACTAGAGAAAACTATGAACAAGCTTATGCTAAACAGTTTCCTATCTTCTCTCACGTCTACATTGTGTGTCTTGCTTACTCTTTCTATAATTATGTTATATAGAGAAGACATCCTCAAACCTATTTCACAAAAAAAAAAAACAAAAGAAAAAGCTCTTCCTTGTAGTCTCAAAAGCTTTACTCAAACCATCTTTAACTCACAATAATAAACAGAGTTATGTATTGAGTTACTTTTGATCTTGTGATTGATTGTTCAGCAAGTTTTCATCTTCACAGTTTTGCCTATTTCAGAATATTTTTCACAAAAAAATATATTTAACTAAAAATTTCAATAAAATTAACAAAATAGTTAAATAACAAAACATAAAAAAAGAAAATCATTAGCATTACGGAAAAGAAAAGCTAAAAAAATTGTTTTAAGTATAAATTTAAAATTACGTTCTGTTGAGGCGGGATAATCTCTATTCTTTAGCGAAAAGAAAAGAAACACACTTATAGATAGGCAAACCGAAAATTAAATAAAAAAACAAATTTCAATTGCAACTGGAATAAAAAGAAGTCAACTATTTCGGTCAACGAAACTTATTACATTAAATTGTGTGTGTCAGTGACGACTCCTAATTTCTCCTCCTTCACGCTTTCTTTCGTCAATCTCCTTCTTCTCTGTTAATGGCTCTCTCTTCTTCATCTCGCAATCGTAGGAGCTTACAGGTGTTCCCAAGCTTCAGAGGCGAAGATGTTCGCCGATCATTCCTCAGCCACCTCGTCGCTGCACTCGAGGCCACTCGATCAGCCCGGCTCTTGTGCAAGCGATAAGAGAATCTAGGGTTTCGATCGTCGTGCTCTCCAAGAACTACGCTTCCTCCAGCTGGTGTTTAAACGAGTTGCTGGAGATTTTGAAGTGTAAACAAGAGTCGGATCAGATTGTGATGACGATTTTCTACGATTTAGATCCTTCTCATGTCAGGAATCAAACGGGAGATTTCGGTGATGCCTTTGTGAAAACCTGCGAGAACAAAACAGAGGACGAGGTAAAACAATGGCGGCTTGCTTTGACGGAAGTAGCGAATATCAATGGACACCATTCTCGTAAATGGTATGAGTCTCTTCTTCTTTCGAATCCCAGTTTCTGTTCTCTCTTTGAGTTTAAGCTTTTGACGTCGATTTTTTTTCAGGGATAACGAAGCACACATGATAGAAGATTTCGTCGATGATGTATCATGTAAGCTGAATTGTTCACCATCAGAAGATTTTGATGGCTTGATTGGGATCGAAGATCATGTCAGAGACATGGTTTCATTGTTGTGTTTGGATGCTAAAGAAGTGGTGATGGTAGGGATTTGGGGTCCTTCAGGAATTGGTAAGAGTACCATTGCGAGAGCTCTATATGGTAGACTCTCTTATCGATTCCAAAGCTGTGTCTTCATTGATAGATACTTTGTAGATAAGACTCTAGAGAATTATAGAAGAACCAACCTGGACGATTATGGAGTGAAGCTGCAACTGCAAAAGCGGTTTCTATCTGAAATCTTAGACCAAAACGATGTGAAGATAGATCATTTAGGTGTGTTGGGAGGAAGGCTAAAGAACCATAAAGTTCTAATAGTTCTTGACGATGTCGATGATAGATTGCTGCTAGATGCTTTAGTTGGACAAACTCTATGGTTTGGTTCTGGCAGCAGAGTTGTTGTGGTAACAAAGGATGTGCACTTGTTAAGAAGCCACGGTATTGATCGTGTTTACGAGGTGGGTTTCCCGTCTGAAGATCAAGCTCTCGAGATGTTCTGCCAATCCACTTTTAGGCGAAAAACTCCGGCTGATGGTTTCACGGAGCTCGCTGTTGAAGTTTCGAAACTCGCTGGTAATCTTCCTTTGGGACTTAAGCTTTTAGGTTCTTCTTTGCAAGGGAGGAACAAGGAGGATTGGATGGACATGCTACCTGAGGTCAGGACTTGTTTGAATGGAGAAATCGAGAAAACGTTAAGATTCAGTTATGATGGGTTGAAGGAAACACATAAGAAGATTTTTCTTCACATAGCGTGTTTGTTCAATGGTGCAAAAGTTGATAACTTAAAATGGTTGCTCGCTGATAGCGACCTTGATGTTAACATTGGTCTCAAAGTTTTAGTTGATAGGTCGCTCATATGTATAACAGCCTTGTGGAAAACCGTGGAGATGCACAATTTACTACAAGAAATGGGTAGAGGAATTGTATCAGCACAGTCCTTTGACGAGCCTGGAGAACGTCAGTTTTTAGTGGATTCCAAGAAGATATGTCATGTACTTGAGGACAACAGTGTAAGATATTTTTCATATTCACTACAAAGACTCAGCCTGATTATAATACTGAATTTCCCTCTTCTTTTGATATTTATTTTTCAGGGTACTAAAGCTGTTTTAGGTATATCATGGAACATATCAGAAATTGATGAGTTGTTCACATTGGATGAGACAGCATTCAAAGGGATGTGTAATCTCCGTTTTCTAAAGATTTACAAGAACCCGTTGGAATGTAATGAAGAAAACAAGTTGTGCTTGCCCAAAGGCATAAAATCTTTGTCTCGTCGACTTAGATTACTACAGTGGGACGCATACCCAATGAAATGTATGCCTTCAAATTTTTCACCGGCGAATCTCGTTGAACTCGATATGATAGACAGCGAGCTTGAGAAGATGTGGGAAGGGGCTCAAGTAAGTTTTTAGATTAAATGAAAGAGTTTATTACATTATTATACTAAATCCTTGGTACCTTCGTTGAAGACGTATCAATATCCTTTTGTGCAGCCACTTGTGAATCTCAAGAGTATGAGTTTATGGAGATCCAAACAGCTTAAAGAAATCCCAGATCTTTCGAGAGCTACCAATCTCGAGGAACTGTATCTTGCCGATTGCCAGAGTCTAGAGGTGCTTCCTTCTTCTATTCGGAATCTCAAGAAACTGAAGACTTTGGACATGGAAGAATGCAGAAAGCTCGAGGTTCTTCCAACGGAGATCAACTTGGAGTCTCTCTCTAACCTCACTCTGTATGGATGCTCACGGATCATAAGTTTTCCTGACATTTCGCTTAACATTTCGGTTCTCTCTCTAGAAAACACCGCGATCGAAGAAGTTCCTTGGTGGATTGAGAATATATCTGGTCTTACTCGCCTATTGATGAGTGGTTGCAGCAAGTTAAGACGTATCTCGCCGAATATTTCTAAACTCAAACATCTCGAGGAGGTGGATTTTTCGTTCTGCTTGGCATTGACCGAAGATAGCTGGGACAATGATCCTCAGGTGGTCGCTGCTCCTCTTGGAGAATTAGTCATGTCTGATAACAGTTTCAGTAGACTACCACACTCATTGGTTTCCATTAAACCTGAAGAACTAGAAATTGGCAACTGAAGAAAACTCGAGTCGCTGCCAGAGCTCCATTTTTCACTCAAAATACTACGTGCAGAGAATTGCGAATCGCTCAAGAGTATAATACCTCACTCATTTCGAAAACCAGAAACCATTCTCCATTTCATTAACTGCTTCAAACTGGACCAAGAGTCTCTCATACGAAGCTCGGTTTTCAAGTACATGATCATACCTGGTGGAGAAGTGCCCGAGTATTTCACTAACCGAGCTACCGGAAGTTACTTGACGTTCCCTTTACTTCAGAGCTCTCTCTACGGGTCTTCTTTTAGATTCAAGGCTTGCGTCTTGGTTGACACCGATGCAACTAAGCCCACTTGGTATAAAAGCATTATCCGGGTATGCTGCCTCCTCAAAGGCAAACAAGGGAACCATTTTCACTCTACTGATCTTCAAATTCTCACCTTCATCACACGTCTGTTGGACCGTCATCTAGCTGTATTCGACTGTTGTTTCCCTCTAAACGAAAGCAGCGATCCTTTAGCCGCCGCATCGAGCTATGACGCAGTGGAAATAAAGTTTGGTTGGGATGTTTGCGAGATAAAGGAATGTGGTATACAGTTCTTCTCTGAGGTATAGATGCATCTTTGGATAACCCACTTTGTTATCAGAACGATGTAGATAGACACCAGAAGATGCAAGAAGCGAATGTAGGAGTATTAAATCATCGAACAGTAAGAGTCACCAACTTTGAGAATACTGACGACAACACTCTGTGTACAACATTCCAAATTGAATATATGTTACGTTATATGCTTCTACTTCTCTTGGCATGGTGAAGCTGTACAATACCAATATCAAGAGACTTGTGAATTTCAAGATTTTGGATTTTTTATCCTATACACCACTCAAATTATAAAGTCACCTGTTAGGAAATATATCTAAATAAAAGTTTCTTTTTTCACTGAATATTTGTAGAGAAAATTTGGTTAATACTACATAACCAATTTCTCCCTCTATCTGTTCCTATCACTCTCTCAAAATTTTTTTTTTTTTTTTTAGCTATTCAACAAAACAATCCATATTTGTATATATATCAAAATAGCCAAAAATAAATAGAGAAAAAAAAACGATAAGATCACTTTCCTTAAGTGCGCACTCTTCAACCCAAATATAGAAACCGAACCACCTCGCCGTCTCGCCGTCGACGGCGCTGCCTTCTGATCTGAAATCTGATCATCTTCACTGCCGCGTTTTGTTCTTCTCCAGGTACTCCCCTCGCCGGATTCTCCGATTCGTCGTATCCCTTTTTTGAAATTCGTGGTTTCCTCTGATTTGATGAGATCATTTCGCGGATTATTTAGAAACAATTGATCACCAGAGAGGTTATCTTTTCCGATCATTCCTCTAGCTCCGACGAAAAAACCCGTTTTGATTTTCATCTCAAGATCCGATCTGATTCGTTATATTAGTATCAGTCACGATCGATCAAGTTCTTAACGATTTTTGCTTCGTCTCGGTTCTGTAAACAATGAATGTTTCGTTTAACTCTGTGTAGGATTTGTCTTCATCCAACGGATTGGAGAATGTTGGGTTGAACAAGTTGAGATTTTTTTGGTTTGTGATCGAAGAAGAAGGCGAGTTTAACAAATGGCTCCAGTTAGTAAAGCAGATAAGAAAGCAACAGTAGATGCTGCTGCGTGGATGTTCAATGTTGTTACTTCTGTTGGAATCATCATTGTTAACAAAGCTTTAATGGCTACATATGGCTTTAGCTTTGGTAACTCTCAAAACCCATTTTGATTTGATCTCACTGCTGCTTACTTACTGGTGATGAAGCTTTTAATGTCTACATACATTTTTCGATTCACTGCAGCGACAACGTTAACCGGTCTGCATTTCGCGACGACGACGCTGATGACGCTTGTTCTAAGATGTCTAGGCTACATTCAGCCTTCTCATCTTCCGTTTACAGAGCTTCTTAAGTTTATTCTATTTGCAAACTTTTCGATTGTTGGAATGAATGTTAGTCTTATGTGGAACTCTGTTGGGTTTTATCAGGTAAACATTTTGCAAACTAGTTTTCTCTGTTCATATGCTTGCTTAGGGAAAGAAACGCTTAGGTTGATTCTATGGTGTCTTCTTCTCTTTTGCTTGTCAGATTGCAAAGCTCAGCATGATTCCTGTATCTTGCTTGTTGGAAGTTGTGTTCGATAAGATTCGTTACTCAAGAGGCACGAAACTTAGCATAGGACTTGTTCTTGTCGGTGTTGGTGTTTGCACTGTTACTGATGTTAGTGTAAACACCAAAGGTTTCGTTGCTGCTTTTGTTGCTGTCTGGAGTACTGCTTTACAACAATACGTAAGTTCTGAGAGCTTTTGTAAACATAACTTATGTTATCTGTGTTTCAGCTTTAAACCAAGATTGATACAAAGTTTCTCTTTTTATTTGCAGTATGTACATTATCTTCAGAGAAAGTATTCGCTTAGTTCATTTAACCTATTGGGTCATACTGCTCCAGCCCAGGCTGCAACTTTGTTGATAGTTGGTCCATTTCTCGACTATTGGCTGACAGACAAACGAGTAGACATGTACGACTACAACGTTGTCTCTGTGGTAAGTCTTAGAAACACTAATATCATACTCCTTAGTCCTCTTTGAGAAAAGGTTCTTGAGACTTCTTTGATGGCACACCGAGCCTAGTATGTATGGATCTTTATTGCTGACTATCACCTTATACCGTTATGACACTTTTTCATATAGAAGACTCTTGTTATGATTACATTTCAGCTGGCCTTTCCTTGTTGTGTCATACTACGAATTGTCCTCAGTTCTTGACAGGCTTCAAAGGCCAAACCATGAATGATGCACAATGCAAAACAGTCTTGTTATAACTCAATTTGTTGTGATGATTCTGCAGATGTTTATAACCCTCTCGTGCACAATAGCGATCGGGACGAACCTGAGCCAGTTCATCTGCATCGGAAGATTCACAGCGGTGTCTTTCCAAGTCTTGGGCCATATGAAGACGATCTTGGTGCTGATAATGGGTTTCTTCTTCTTTGACAGAGATGGTATAAACCTGCACGTTGTTCTCGGCATGATTATTGCAGTAGTCGGGATGATCTGGTACGGTAATGCCTCGTCCAAGCCAGGTGGTAAGGAGAGGAAGAGCTATTCTCTTCCAACGACCCGACAACAGAAACATGGTGGAGCTGATTCGGATTCTGATGAAGGTAAAGCCTAGCAAGTAGTAAATTGTTGAGTTTCACACATAGGCTTCTTCTACATCTCTGATCTGAGCTATTTATTCTTTTATAGCTGAATTTGTAATCATATAGTGAGTCTTTCAAATTTTTGCATTGGTACAAAAGTTACCCATTTTTTCCATTCTGAAACCTCACCGATTTGTTTTCTCATTTGTAAGCCCTAATCGCAGTGAAACTATTTCTTAAGCTGTCATCACTTTGAGGCCACAATACTAACTAGCTAACGATTGAGAAAGCATAGTAACAGAGACTTCTTCAAGCCAAAATATACTAATGGAAAAGAAAGAGATGGCAAAAGATCCAAAAGCGTCACACAAACTAGTACCAAGAAGAAACATGTATAAATCAAAACCGGTCTTTGTTAGGCATCCAATAAAGCAGTAATCTAGAGCAACATTAGTTTTTGCTTAACGCTTCTTCGACACACCAACAGTCTTTCCTCTGCGACCAGTCGTCTTGGTGTGTTGTCCTCTGACACGGAGACCCCAGTAATGCCTCAGCCCACGGTGGTTTCTGTCCATTTGCCAAACACAGAAGATGAAAGATTAACACCACGTTTGTTGCAACTGAACAAGATCAAGAATCATCTATTGGTTTTCTATTTACCTGATCTTCTTGAGACGTTCCAGATCATCTCTCAGCTTCATGTCCAGTGCGTTGGAGACGACTTGGGAGTACTTTCCGTCTTTGTAATCCTTCTGCCTGTTCAAGAACCAGTCTGGAATCTTGTACTGTTTTGGGTTTGCAACGATATTCATCAGGTTGTCAATCTCAGCAGCGGATAACTCACCAGCCCTGTATAAGTAAAATCATGTAAGACAACAATCTCTCACAAAGCTGTAACGAATTTGCTCCACAGACAACTCGAGAAAAAACATATAACAATGAATCAAGTAAACTAAACTGCTTCTTTACATTAACATCTACATCCAAATACAACAACAAGCAAGTAGTTACATCAATATGACTAAACAGGAATCTCAAATTACATGAAAATTCACATCTTGACCTTACAAAGAAGAAGAACAAGACACTCAAACATGCAAATCACTGATTAAGACACAAGCATCC
The DNA here is from genome assembly GCA_020283515.1 of Alliaria petiolata. NCBI lineage: Eukaryota > Viridiplantae > Streptophyta > Magnoliopsida > Brassicales > Brassicaceae > Alliaria > Alliaria petiolata. Next base: position 21,899,792 of record JAHZTW010000002.1, read on the forward strand.
AAAAAAAAAAAAATCAATCATCACTGATTGAAAAGTGGTAACAGGAACCAGAAATTAGAGGAAAATATATAATCTAGACCTTTAATGAAGCAAATCAACACTCAAGAATCTATCACAAACCATTAACTATTCTATTTTTTTCAGAAAGGCAAACGTAGAAGAGAAGACAAAAAGCTCGACCAAACCTCTTGTTCATGTCGACATCAGCCTTCTTGCAGACAATGTTGGACAATCTCCTCCCAATACCTTTGATAGAGGTAAGGGCAAACATAATCTTCTGCTTACCATCAACATTTGTGTTCAACACACGGAGAATGTGCTGAAACTCCTCGTTTGCAACCAGAGACTACACACCAAAAACAAAAACATCAATTACACAATCAGCAAATTCACAAGAACAAATGGAAAATAAAAACGCAAACTTTTCATATCTCCTTGTAATAAACTCGCGATTAAATTTGTAAATCAGAAAAAGACTCCACATTCGAGAAACTAACATAACCTAAGATTGATTTAGCTCACTGTTCCTAATTTCTTTAGCCGGGAAGGTTCGAACGGGATAGATGCATCTAAAAGCCGGGTTTCAATTGCAGATCGACGAGAACAATTTCAAAGAGGAAAAAGGGAAATCCGAAACCCTAATTACCATTTTGATTTGCAGAGATGAGATGCGTGAGAAGCAGCCTTCTTCAAGCAGTGACGATCTCCGCAGACAGTAAAACACAAAAGAGGTCTACTAGGGTTTTTCAGTGATCCCTATATATTAATCAGAAATTGAGAAGCATATTTAAAAATTACCTTAATTTTGTATGTTAATTACAATAGTGTCATTTTACTGATGTAATTATATTATTTATCATTATTACTACTTTTTTATGTTAGACTAAAATTTAATATAAATACATTTATTCAAATATTAACATTTTTATGCAAACATATGATATACAATAATACATATAATATATTTTGTTAAATATCCAAATTATTATATGCAATATTTGATTAGTTCTACATTAGTTTTCACTTGCAGATATATAATATGATTCAACTTTAAATAATTCAAATGATATATTATTACACAAAATAATTTTATAATTAAGAAAATGCAGTAAATAAATAATTTAAAAATATTTTATTGACTTAGCCAACAAAATATGTTTAAGTTTTAGTGTATTGTAAAATAGTATTTAGTATAATGCATAATTTAACTATAGTATAATTAATACATGTTATTAAACTGTATAAAAAAAATCATATCAAAGGAATCGAACTTAAGATATCAAACAGATCAAAGTGAACAAAACCACACACAACCAGAATCACTAACATAATTCTCAAGTGTTGCACTCAAATTTTTATATAATAGAGTCCTTAATTAATATTCTTCATATGGTTCAACCAGGGAATAATAATGTCACTTGGGAATTCCTTTTTTTACTTTGTCCAAAATGTGACTTTTCTTTTATTCTAAAATTTAATCAATAATACAATTAGGAGCTAATAAAAATATTTATTACTAATTTAATCAAACCGATCTACTATTGTAAATACTAGGAGAAGATTCGCGCGTTACGCGGATTTGTGATAGTTTAAATGTTTTAATTTTATAATTTATTTCATAGTATTTGTTTGTAAAAGTTTGTCGGTAATTATTCATTTTTAATTTGTGAATATCATGTAGTTTTTTAATTTTGTATTGAAAGATTGGTGGAATAATAATATATATAGTGGATGAAAATTTATTCATCGTAAGCATATAAAATATCAAATTATTTTTCTTCGACAATAAGAACATGTTGTTTCGTAATATAACCAATCTGAAATACATTTGGGGTGGAATTTGTGACTGCAAATTAAAGTGTTGATATGTTTTGGCCCTTGTCGATTATCAAGACATATAGCACAATTGACATAATCTTTTTTTGTAGATTGTGTTTGTGTTATCTCTAAGTCTCCAATTATAAAATTAACATATAGTCTTCTTGATGCATTTGGGTTGTAATCTTCTATTTCAAAAAATACTTTGAGACGTTGTGTTTTATATGGTCGACGTGATATTATAGATTTTTGAATAAAGATTTTTTTAACTCTCGATTAATGTACTTGATGTTGTATCATTCATGTCATGATAAGTGAGGTGGAAGTTATCACATCTTTGAAGGTAAAGTTACTTGCTTGTAGTATTTGATCGGTGCTAAAAAGGATTGTGTAGTTGATGTTCTATTCTTGACGGTGAGGACGTGTAATTTTGACCCGAAGTTTGTTTCCAGTTGATTGGGTGAAGAATTCTCTGATAGTGTAATGCATATGATATATATTATATTGGAATTTTGTGTGCTAATAAAAGTGAATTGTATTTGTAGATTGTTGTATTGTTCTTGCTATTTATACATTGTTGTAGAATCTCTATTGCAGTTTTATGTTTTTGATTTTTTGTGAATTGTATTTAATTGTCATTGTTATTTTTGTTAGTATTGTTGAATTTTTTATTCTCTTTTGTTGACTAGTTTTTCTTTCAAATGTAAATATGTTTATTAATGCATATCACAAGTCAAATTCTGAAATGACATGTGGCAGCATATCAAAGCTCTTCTTACTTTATTATATAAGATATGGTAACTACACAAGTAATGAATAATATTCTAATCAATTTAACAATAAATTTAGATTCTCAATAATACTAGGGGTGGGCACTTCGGTTTTCGGGTGGGTTTCAGTTCGGTTTTTTCGGTTTTACGGTTTATCGGTTTTATAAAAATTGAAACCATATAAAAACCATATATATTTCGGTTTGGTATGGTTCGGTTTTCTTCGGTTTTCGATTTTTTCGGTTTTACAAAAACAAAAACCATATGTAACTTGGTTCGGTTTGGTATGGTTCGGTTTCGGGTTTTTCGGAATTATACTATTACGAAAAACTTTGATTCAAACAATAAATAGAAATAGTAATAAATTAATAATAGATATGAGTGAAACAAAATAATAAGTTCAAAGAATAGAATCCAAATCATAAGAAATCTACTATATAAAAGTAGAAAGGCACTCTCCTGCTTCTGCCACGTCAGCAGCTGAGAGAGTGCCACATGTCATTCAATATTTAATTTTTAAAAAGTTTTTTATTTAATTTTTAAAAATTTGTTTTGCATCTACCAAGACTCGAACCCACAATCTTATCATTAAAAGTCAATCATTTTAACCATTAGGCCATGGTTACTTCTTGCCTATTCTCTCTAAATATATGTAATATTCGCTCTTTTCTGCAATTTTATACACATTAAATTAGAAGCAGATACCATTGATAGTTTTAAATATTTTATATGTAAATTTAGACTTCAAATTTGAATTTCTGAAGATAGTCAAAATTGCAAATTTCTGATTAGTAAAATAACAAATTTAAATTTATTATATTCATGTAAATATTAATCCATTCATAATTAGTTAAATGGTAAATATATTTTACACCTTAATTTCTTTAATTTCTCCCAAAAAAAACCCTTTCAATTTATCAAACTGTGCACATGCTTGTGAAATGGATAGACAAAAATTCCGCATGGATGAAATAGATACAAGGGGTACTATTTGTCATTCATCAATTTTCACTCACAAGAATTCATTCTTAAGAAAAGTCAAACCAGAATTTTTGCATCATCCAACAAGTTTGATGAATATTGTTTCATATATGCCTCAGAGAGGATGTGCAGATCCCCATAATATTGATTTATAATATTTTTCATAGTGAAATCGAATTGCAATCATGTGTGAAAATAGATCAAAATCTCTATAAGTTGAAATTAACCAAAATTAATATAAGTAATAGAGATAAAACTCATTTATTAAACTTTAAAAATTTCGAAATAAAGAAAGAAATATAAGCTATAAATACGAGTCTTTAACTTTATGGAGTTAGTAGGAATGAAACAAGTTGTGGAAGAAAAAGAAAGAACTCTGACCGCTTTTATTATTTTCACATTTTGCCCATGTGAGTTTTAGTTTATTTAAGAAATTTTTTTAAATTTTAGTACCTATTAAATTTTGTTTCATTTGGCATTAAATGCGAACCAAAAAAAATACTTTTAAATCACATCCAAGGAGATTCGAACCCAAAATCTTATCAATAAAAATGAGCAGTCTTATAAATTATGTCATAAGTACTACTTCTCAAATTTTGCGAAAATTACTATAATAATAGTAAAAGGCGTAAAAAAAACTTGGTGATCTAATATACATTACAACTTTGAAAATAACATAACAAAATAAATCAAAAGGATAAATTATAGAATTTAAAAATAAAAAAACTTCAAACAAACACCACCTATAAGTTATCAAATCACTAAATTATATACAATATCTATTGTAATTAATGACAAATAAAATCTTATTCACAAAACCAAAAAAAAGCATTCAAGTTATATTATTTTAAAGGATTAGTGTTTCAGCTTATCTTTTCTTACAATGAAGTTAACTAATTTTTTTTTCCATAATCGATAACATACCAACAGTCATTTATTTATTAAAATCTAACTACTCATTAAATTTAATTTTAACTATATAATATATTCAAATTGCAACACATGTCGAAATCTAACCAATTCACTTACCACGTGTCGCGATCATGTTAATTACGAATTTAAACGCATCCAACTATATATGATAAAAAGATATAGACTAAACATAATTATAAACAATTTCTATTTTCACATTCTTATTCTTTCAGATTAAATTGTGTCAACTGTTATGTAAATAATAAAATGTCTATTATTACAGTATAAAAAATAATAAATAACATATTCAACAAAAAAAAATCATTGAAAAAAATAAACAAATAACACATTCATAAATCACAAATCATCATCTACAATATAACAGATGAATGAGACTCTTTAGAAGATGTCACAACAGTTTCTTCTTATTAGTCAATCATAACATTATTTTTCCACATGTATAAAATATATAAGCAGTTAATTATTTTTTTTTAAAATATCATGCAATATAAATAAAAATTAACATATGTATAATTCGCTATACATAAAAACTATTAAATTTGAATTCAACTATTTAAAAATTATTGTAAGTATGTGAAATTCAAATTTAATTTAAAAACATACATATATATAAATCTTATATTATACATAATTATATATATATATATATATATCATTCTATTTTTTAAGTTGTTTTATACTTATTTACAAATAAATTATGATAATTAACTTTGGTACAACTGAAAAACAATTATGATATTGAATAAATTAAAAAGTTAACTACAACATATAAATCGTAAGACACAACAAAATATTCAATAAAAATCGAGAAGATAAGAAGATGCAAAAATTCTGAATTGACTCTTCAATAAGAAACCATAGCACCTATGACTGCTTGGTCGCGACCGCTATCTACGCGACCACAAATCGAATTTTTTTATGATTTTGAATAAATTAAAAAGTTAACTCCGGCCTATAATATCATAAGACAAAACAATAAAATCAATAAAAATCGAGAAGATAACAAATTATATAAAAAATATTGAGAATAAGAAAAATGGATACAAAAATATACAAAATTTTAAAATATGAAAAATATATGGATTCAATGAAAGATATACAAAAAAAAAATCTTCAAAATAATACATTGAAAAAAAATAAATAATATCATAATATTAAGATTTAGACAAATGAAAATAGTATGAAAATTGAAGTATAAATAAAAATTCGTGAAATAATGTATGAAAGAGATTATATACATCATCAATAAAAAAAGTAGAAAATAATATTTTTTTAAAACAATATAAAATCAATAATCAAAATATAAATATAAAACATATTTTTAGAAACTCAAATTAAAATAAAACCCGCGCATCGCGCGGGTTCTCTCCTAGTAAATATAAATCCTCAATAAAACCAAGTCTATAAAAGCCAAAAACTAAAATAAAAAAACACAAGTCTTAGGGTTTACAACTTTTTATTATTTATATGTTTATATTTTTTTAAATATTATATTTTAAATTTATGAATTAAGATTTAATAAATTATAAAGATAATTAAACCAATAATAATATCTGAACATAAACTAAACTAAGGATATAAGAAAATATTCAGAAACCAAAAAAACCATTCGGTTTGACGGTTTTTAACCAAACCAAACCTAAACCTAAACGTTTTAAAAAATGATAACCAAATGGTTTTTTAGGTTTAACCATAACCAAACCATATCACTTTTTTCGGTTTGGTATGGTTTGGTTTTTTCGGTTACGGTTTTTTGCCCACCCCTAAATAATACTATAGTTTAGTAATCAATCAATAAAAAAACAATCAATGCTAAATCATCTCATATATAGTATACGAATTCAATGTTAAAACATATATTTCGGGTAAATAAAACTTATTAATAAAATTTATATGCTATATATTACATACTACAATTAGTAGGTAATTTGAAATTTTTACTGATTTAATCAAACTAATCTATTAAAAACGGACATATGGTAAGTGTACAAGTAATTTATAAGATTCAAATCAATTTAACAATAAATTTATATATAACTAATACTATAGTTTAATAAACAATCCTTAAAAAATGCTAATTAGTATATCAATCAAATATTTGAGGGAACATAAACACCACACATTCGATTTTTGATGTGTCAGATATAGTAATTTTTAAAATCACATCATTATTTATATGGAAACTATTGCTTATAAATAATTTTAAAAGGCTTTGACCGGAATTTTGTCCAACTCATCACTAATACTCTCTCCATTTTTTTATTAATTGTCGTTTTACGATATTTCACACAGATTAATAAAATATTAAATTTTTATGTTTTGACCTTTATTAAAACATTATTTTGTTTGATATGAATAATTAATAAGATTTTAAAAATAGGGATAAAACTGGAGAAATTATCATAAATCTACATTGAAATCCGAAAACGATAATTATTTGTAAACAAAATAACAAGTCTAGAACGATACTTAAAAAACGGAGGAAGTACATATTTTTGATAAATGGACAGAATTCTCGTCAAAGTCTTTTAATGACATTTAAGCAGCTCTGAAAACCAATCGATGCTTTCATATGCAGATTCATCAACAAATTTTTTATATATTTTGGACAACTGTTTGTTTTTAAATGTTTTCAGTAGGGGTGGGCAAAAAAACCGTAAACGAAAAAACCAAATCATACCAAATCGAAAAAATGATATGGTTTGGTTATGGTTAAACCTAAAAAACCATTTGCTTATTATTTTTAAAAAGTTTTGGTTTAGGTTTGGTTTGGTTAAAAACCGTCAAACCGAATGGTTTTTTTGGTTTTAAAACTAAATTTAATATAATTTATATTTTCTTATTTTCTTCTTTTCTTAGTTTAGTTTATGTCCATATTTTATTATTAGGCTTAATTATCTTTATAATTTAATAAATCTTAATTCATAAATTTAAGTATAATATTTACAAAAATATCTACATATAAATATTTAAAATATAATATTTACAAATACAAACTATGAATACAAATATTTGTTTTTTAGTTTTTGCCTTTTATACACTTGGTTGTATTGATGATTTAGATTTATTTCCTATGATTTGGATTTTATTCTTTTAACTTTTTTTTTGTTTCACTCATATCTAAGATTCAAAGTTTTTCGTAATAGTATAATTCCGAAAAAATTGAAACCAAACCATACCAAACCGAACTATATTACAGATGAGTTTCTTATGGTTTTAATTTTTATAAAACCGAAAAATCGAAAACCGAAGAAAACCGAACCATACCAAACCGATATATATATGATTTTTATAAGGTTTGAATTTTTATAAAACCGATAAACCAAAAAATCGGAAAAACCGAATCGAAACCAAACCGAAAACCGAAGCGCCCACCCCTAGTTTTATGTGGGTGTTTTTCTATAAATCGACTTAATTACATTAAATTTATAAAATATACAATAATCAATGAAAGAGATCTATGGAATTTACCAGTAGACTAGGTGAACGGTCCGCACTGTATGCGAGCTATAAAACATTTTATATATTCAATATATAATTATATTATATATTGAAATTGATCTATTTGTACATAATTAATTATATATTAATAATAACATTATATGAATATTTAATAATAAGAAAATAACGATAAATCAAATGAAAATGATATAGATTTCAATAGAAATTGAAGATAAAAAATCCATTAACCAAGAATTCAAAATACTTTTCTAGATAAAAATTGTAAATATGATAACTAAATAAATTGAAAAATATTAAAATATATAATAATTTATTTAATTTTTATGGTTGGTCTACACGAATATGCATGTATAATTATTTTTATAGACATAAATAGTTGTAATATTTAAGTACTGATTAATTTTCTTATATATTATGTAAATGTTATGTTTTTATACATATACAATTTTAGTGTTTAACAACAATCACACAAACTTTTCATATCGTTTTGTGTCTTTTGAAACTAATTTATTTTAAAACTTTTTATTTTTCTACCGTTTACTGTGACATATAATTGTAAATGTAAAAGTTATATTATCTAATAATTAAATTTGTATAATATATCTTGCATATTATCTATACTATGCTTTCGTTTCTCCTTATAGAATATAATCTTGTCAATATATATATTTTAAATATATATTTTTCTTTAGCCTATTGCTAACTAAACCAAAATGGGTTTTACAATCTTTACTTATCATAAGAGCGGATAGATGGTTGCCCCACACATTCATGCGTACCAACCACTTCACCACTCTTAGGGCATATAAAGATTTTTAAAAAAATATAAAATGTTTAATAACTAAAATTAAAATTGGACTATAATCGACGTTAACAAAATGCGTGCACGACAAGTTCACATGCGACTTTTACTTTTGCATAATTAATATTTATATCAACACTCATATTTGTGAAAAAATTGAAGTATAGTTTTTATATGTTAAAAAAATATAACAAAAAATATGTTTTGTAATATATCTTTTTATATTTTTTATAAAAATTTCTTATTTTTCAGCATTTTATGATATACGGTTTTAAATTAAAATTTATATTAAATATTAAAAAAAATTACAAAGATTTTTTAAAATATTTAAAATATAATATTTGACTTTATCATGAAAATAAATATAATACATTGGATAATGTTTTAGTAATTTTCCTTTTCAATAAAAATTATAATAAAAATTTGTTATAAAATTTGTGAAATCATATTTTATAAAATTATCTGGTAGCTCTCCGCTCATCTCTTCGTCCAATATTGAGATCGGTTTGATGAAAAAAATAAATTTCTTATTGCTGGCATGCACGCATGTGTTCATTATAAAATTTGAGCCGTACATGCGTTTATTATAAAATTTGATTCTTAAGATTTTTAAATGACTCCGTAAAATAAAGCACGAGAGTGTTATGCAAAGAAAAACTGTAGAGATTTATTTTTATTTTTACTTCTAGTTCTTATTCATATTTGTTTTATCTCATTATAATTTATTTTTTCATCCGGTTACATTTTATTTTACTTCTGATCTCAAATTCTCGATCTACAATGAGACTGTATATGTGTATAATATAAACTTTTATTTATTTAAAAAAAATGGTATAGCGTATTTACTATCTTATTGGATAATATATTATTATTTTTAATATAAAAATATAATATATATTGGTTGTAAAATTTTCGTAATCATATTTTATACAATTTACTATGAATATATGTAAAAACAAATTGAAATCATAGTAATTATTATTTTTTGTTAATTTAAATTTATTAATTTTAGTGTTATAATCTAGTGTATTATGTTTTAATTTCATAATTTATTTAATTTTAACTCAACCAATCAAAACATTTCGTTTATTTTAGGAAATTTGACATATCACATTTTTATGTCATCATTAAATTACACTAACTTTCATTGTAAAAGTGATAAGTAAGATTTTTTCATTAAAAGGTATTCTCAAATAATAGGAACGAGGATTTCCAAGATATGCTTTGCTCTCTTAAGCTATATATATTTTCAATTTTTAGAAAAGAAATCTAGAAAATTTTGAATAAACTATATCACATGTGTCCAACCTCTCTTTTGGATCTGCAATTTTGGATACCCACTAACGTGCTGTTTGATTAGTTTCTCTCGATCATAAATTTTTTTACAGAGACTGAGAAACCTAATCCTTAATAACAACGATATTTAATAACTCTTTAGGCATGTTAATGAGCCCATAAAAATAACACAAGTCCTTTCACATAATCGTGGCATTAATAGTATTGTTAACATTAAACAAATTCAAATATTATTATGTATGATATAAACAATCCATTTAATTATAAATAGTTTTATCCAGTCATATCTTATTTATTGTATGCTATTTAATTTGTAAACTAATTTACTTAACAAGCAAATTACATTATGTTTCAAAAAAAATATTACATTGCCAATATTACATCATAATGTTATATAAAACTCAAATAAACCCAATTATATTATTTTATAATTTTAAATTAAACTAAATAAAATAAATAATAAATAATAAATATTTTACTCCGCTTAAGGCACAGATTATTACCTAATCAAAAATTATTTGTAGTGTTAATCAGTCATTTTCTTCTATCAACTATAAGCAAAGCAGATTCAACATTAAATAAAACTTATAAAAAGTCTTTTTCATTTTCTAGAATCATAAAATATTGAATTAATACACAATTGATTTATAAAGGCCATTTAAATACACAATTAATTTATGATTTCTGCTACATGTTGGAAAAGCTCGACCAATGTCCTATACGACGTGGGTGTATTTCCACCGGCTGGTTTAACTCTAACAGCAGGTTTAGCTAGCCTTAGGTTTAGTTCCAGCCTTAGGTTTAGCTCCAGCCTTAGGTTTAGTTCCAGCATCAGGTTTACCTCCAGCCTTAGGTTTAGTTCTAGCTGCAGATTTAGCTCCAGCCGCAGGTTTAACTCCAGCCGGAGGTTTAGCTCCAACCTTAGTTTTAGCTTCAGTCTCAGCCTCAGGTTTAGCTCCAGCCTTAGGTTTATCTTCGGCTGCAGGTTTAGCTTCAGCCGCAGGTTTAGCTCTAGCCGCAGGTTTAACTCCAACTTCAGGTTTAGCTCCTGCCTTAGGTTTAGCTCCAGCCTTAGGTTTAGCTTCAGTCTCAGGTTTAGCTACAGCCTTAGGTTTAGCTCCAGCCTCAAGTTTAGCTCCAACCTTAGGTTTAGCTCCAGTCGCAGATTTAGATCCAACCTCAGGTTTAGCTCCAGCCTTAGGTTTACCTCCAGCCTTAGGTTTAGCTCCAGCTTTAGGTTTACCTTCAGCCTCAGGTTTAGCTCCAGCCTCATGTTTAGCTCCAGCCTCAGGTTTAGTTTCAGCCCCAAGTTTAGCTTCAGCCTTAGGTTTAGCTTCAGCCTTAGGTTTAGCTTCAGCCTTAGGTTTAGCTGCAGCCGCAGGTTTAGCTCCAGCCTTAGGTTTAGCTCCAGTCTCAGATTTAGATCCACCCTCAGGTTTACCTCCAGTCGGGGGTGCACCACCGCCCGCAGGTGCATCATCAGCCAGGGGTGCACCATCAGCCGAAGGCGCACCATCAATCAGAGGTGCACCATCTGCCGAAGGCTTACCACCAGCCGAGGGTGCATCACTAATCGGTGGTGCACCACCAGCCGGGGGTGCATCACTAGTCGGGGGTGCATCACCAGTCGGAGGTGCATCACCAGTCGGGGGTGCACTACCGTCCGCAGGTGCAGCATCAGTCGGGGATGCACCACCAGTCGCGGGGGCACCACCAGCCGGAGGTATATCACCAACCGGGGGTGCACTATCGCCTGCAGCCACAGGTGCACCATCAGTCGGAGGTGCACCATCAGCCGAAGGCGCACTGCCGGGCTCCGGTGCACCACCGCCTGCAAGCGAACCTCCACCCCTGGGTATATTTTTAAACAAGGGTTGATTTTTTAACCAATCTGGAATTGTTGCGGAAATGGAATTTCCATCCCAAGACCATTTAAAACCACCAGCCGCACCTCTACCCTTGGGTATAATTTTAAACCAGGGTTGATTTTTTAACCATTTTGGAATTGTTCCGGAATAGGATTTTCCATCCCAAGACCATGTAAAACCACCTCCTGGTTTACCTTCACCTGCTGTTGGTGCAGCTCCACCGGCCGATTTATCTTCGAATGTTCCAGAAAATGTTTTTCCTTCCCAAGATCCTCCATACCCCCCTGAAAACTTAAGCAGTTTTAACGGAGTTTTTGCTGACGAAGTTCCTTTCCCAGTCCTATCACATTGACGGTTCTTCAAATGATGTTTTAAGAAAAACGGAAAATATCGTGAAAGAAAATGCAGCTAATACGTAGCATGTAAGGTTCGTATATGCAAAAGGGAGAAATAGAATTAAATTAAATTTTCCGAAACGTTTTAGAAAAGGATATGTGGGGAGCTGATCGAACCCAAAATTGATAAATCAAAATCGTCACAACCTACGATCACCTTTAAATGTAGCTTCTAAATATATATTTAATCTGACATCCACAACCTAGGCAACAAGGTTACTATATGTACATGCATGTGCGCGTATGTGAATAAATATATAAGCAAAAATCTCGAGTGATTTCAATATATAGTATTCTTTTTATTATTACTTAATGAGCCCCATGATGAGGCCAATGGCGCTCAGTCCGAGGGTGGCACCGGCCGTGAGCCCAGTGGCTAGGAGAGTAGTGGCTATAGTGGCGGGTACGAGTATCGGACTGAATATGAGGAAAACCGGTGTGGATACGACTAACGCCACAGCTGAACCGGCAAGTGTTAGACCGGCGAAGGCTAAAGAGACTACGGAGGTCACGGAAGCAATAACAAGCTTAATAACGTCAAACAATGGGATGAGAAAAGAGAAGAATTTGAGAAAAATGTTAAATTTAGATGACTAAGAATGAGATTCGTTTTGAAGGAGTTCTTCGCTCATGTTTTGAGATCGGATTGGTTGTAGTTTAGTGATGGATTTTACGGAGTTGTGTGATCTATATGCAAAACAATGTGAGTAAAACCTAAATAGAGATCTACGTTACATTATACGTCACGTCACATTCCCTCTTCTTTTTGTGTGTGTGTCGGTTGTCATGTTTCTTGAGCCTTCTTTTCTTTCTTGTGAAAGCTCAAATATCAAATCTCACGTTGCAACTAATGTTTACGGTTTGGAACACCCTAAACCAAAATTTTCGAAGCTATCCAAAGTGGCCAGTTTTCTTGAAGAGTTTGCTTGAAGAGTTTGCTTGGTTATTAGGCTCAAGACTAGTGGTAAAGGAAAATGTGAAAAGAGACAAGAGGATTCCGATCCATGGCCACGGATAGTAGTCATTCCCATCACGGGTAGCATCTAAAAAAAAGAGGCTTGCGAAGATCGTTATAGCAGTAATTTGCGAAGCAAACATGTTAAATTTACTTGACACTAAACTTCAAGATGTTTAATTAACCTTATTCACGTCACTTGAATAGTTTTTTTTTTTTTGTAACTACGTCACTTGAATAGTTTAATATTACTATTACATGTTGCAGTCTTATAAGTATATTTTAGTAGCTCTAGTTATAATTAATATTTATTACCGAGTTTATATATTATAAAGGTTATCTCTCATATACTTCCGACATTATTTTCACGTTTTTTTCTTTTATATCCTCGTTTTTTCTTTAAAAAGTGTTTATGTCATAGTTATAGATATGTTTTACCCAGTAGTGGCTTTGTTGTTTCCCCATGTAGGATGGTCAATACTCCTTGGAGTGTTTTCTAATCTAACACAATCAATTGATCGAAAAAAGATGTGAAATGTGTTAATTACGTGTTTGTTATTGAATATTTGATGAGTTAATTAATTACTTAATTATTCATCTCGAGTTAATTCAAAGAAAGTACCTTCAAACCTTGCCGTCAACTCGTGGATGGTAGCAAGTTGTTGCCATTCGCTTCTACCCGCAGCACCGACTAAAGTATTTCCTGGTAACTTTCCATCCCTGTAACGCGAGCGAACGGCTGAAATGCCACTTTAAAAAAAAAATTGATCTGCTGTGCTACTCTTTATCTAATGCCACTGATCCATTTAAATGAGATGTAAAATTACATTTTTATTCTTGGTCAAAGTAAATGGAAGAAACTGAGTAAAAGTAAATCTGAAATCAACTGAGTAAAAATAAAGTAGTTAATCAGTAAAAATAAAATAAGTAAAAATAACTAAAAGTAAAATCAGAAAAAAAAAATTGAATCTGAGATCTTCTTTCTCTCCCCCCTCACGAACTCTCTTCTTCTGGTTTCCAAGCTCCTCCTGTGAGCTTCTTCTGCTCCTTCTTCTCCCGTCATCCTTTTCGTGAGACCTAGATCGACTCTTTCTCCACTTCGTTCGACCCATATTTGGAGTCCTCTTTTTGCCATTGTTGAATATCTCATTTTTAAGGTGAGATTATGTTTTTCAATTAGAGATATTTTTGTAAAATTAGGACTTTAGATTTGAAAAATTAGGGATCTGGGTTGATAACAATGTATTCTGGGTAGATTAAACCATAGGTTCGGTAATTTGTGAGAAGAACGTGGTTATGTTAATTAGATTCGATCATATGCAGAACGCGAAACTCGAGCTCGAAATTCCTGGTGTTATGATAGGAAAAATGGTACAACTGATACAAAAGAGAGGTGTAGTTCAACTGGTACAACTGAGTTATTTAGTTCAATAGAGTTCAACTGGTACACATGAGAGGTATAGTTCAACTGGTACAACTAAGTTCAATTTAGTTCAATTGAGTTCAATTGATCGATTATTTTCATTTTATTTTCAGGAGAGCATGAGCATCAACCACACAAACATATATTTTGACTATGGAGGGAGCTATTCACGTGACGGAGGGGAGTTGAAATGGTTTACAAGTAATTCCACCTATGCTATACCATTTAGGAACTTATCTGTGGAGGAGATAAGTTACTCGGCGTTAGTAGATAAGATATGCAGTAAGATTGGGATAGATAGAGCTAATGCACATCTGAAATTGAGTTTCATTCCGTTGGTAAATAAACCGATCAACGAGACAAAGATTTTCGTTGATGATGACGTATATGCTTATCTAACAACGTTGGATAACGAGGGGCTAAGGTCTGTTTTGCATGTGGAGGTAGTCAAAGATTTGGAAACAAATCCAGTTTCTAAAGCGGGTAGGAGTGAGCAAGCTTCTAAAGTGGGTAGTTCATTTGGTGTGAATTATGAAGAGCTGGTTGCAAATGGTAGAGCTGATTATGATGTCTGTAATGCGGTTACTATTTATAGAGCAGATTCAGGAAGAGAAGAACATATGGAGCCGATTATTGAAGAGGTGACAGAGAACGATGGTAATGAATTTACTGATGGGGATATGGAAAACGGTTTAGATGGTATGCATGAATATGTTGAGCTTCCAGTTTCTGTAGAAGTTAGTCAGTGTGTTGAAGAATGGGAAGATGGTATAGGTCTTGAAATTGGTCAAGAGTTTTGTTCCAAGGAGGCAGTGCAAGATTTGGTTGACAGAGCTGCACATAAGAATTGTTTTGGGGTCCGTACTTATAAGTCGGATACAAGGCGACTTATTCTAGAATGCCGTCAAAAGAATCAAGGCTGTAAATGGTTTTTACGAGCTGTAAGGTTTATGAAATCGGATTATTTCAGTGTTAGAGTATACAGAAAGATGCATACATGCTCTCGGGCCGTTGAGAGTACAAGCAGTAGTAGAAGGAGAGGCAACCCACGACTAGTAGCATCTGTTTTGCAGGAAGACTATCCGGGTCAATTTGACACCCCGGTTCCCAAAAATATTGTGAAGTTGGTTCAGAGTAGAGTTGGTGTTACTTTGTCCTACTCTACCGCCTTAAGAGGGAAAAAACTAGCTGTTAGTGATGTGCGGGGCAATCCTGAAGAAGATTATAGGATGTTATACTCTTATTTGAACATGCTAGAGAAGGTAAATCCTGGAACCGTAACAAGTGTGAAAGTGGATGCAGAGAAAAAGTTCAAATACCTATTCATTGCTTTGGGCGCTAGCATTAAAGGCTTTCAAGCAATGAGGAAAGTGATAATTGTGGATGCAACATTCTTTAAATCAGTATATGGTGGACAGCTTGTCTTTACGACAGCTCAAGATCCTAATCATCACCATTACCCCATTGCTTTTGGTGTAATTGATACTGAGAAGCATGACAGTTGGATGTGGTTTTTTGAGAAGCTGAAAACCGTTATACTTGATGATTCTGAATTGGTTTTTTATGAGTGACAGACATAAAAGCATCATATATGCAGTTGGCGAAGGTGTATCCCCATGATATATCATGGTTTTTACCCATTTTTAGACCATGATATATGTGTTTTTATAGAGTCTTTTGTTAGTTTTCGAGTCCTATATGAGTCTTTGCAGGATGGAGAACACTTGGAGCTAAATAGGAGAATCTGGAACGTTTTGGAGCATTTTGTACGAACTGCTGAAGTGATGAAGTCAGAAGAGAAAAATCTCGAGCTGAGTGTCGATCGACACAATCAGTGTCGATCGACACCAATTCAGAGTCGGCCAAAGATGACGGTTTACAATCAGAAAAAGGAAAGAGACCAAGTTTTGAAGAATGACAAGATTGTCCCTGGACGAAAAATCCCTTCCTATATATAGTTTTCTGGCATTGTTTAGCCAATTACACTTTCATAATTGAGAGATTTTGAAACCTAGAGAGAGATTGTTTCAGAGATTTTAGGGAGACAAGTCTAACTCATCAGAGCCAGATTTCGAACCCTAGTATCATTCTCTTCTATTTATTTATGCAATTTATTTCAGTCATGATTTGTGTTTCATTGATTATGTCTGAGTAGTTTGCTAGTTAGGTTAAGGTGATTTAGGGTTGATGAAAAGTCTGTAGAATTATTATCTTTGTTAGGGAAATCACTTAGATCTTCACCTTGATTTGAACTTAACTTGATTTCTGAATTGATCACTTAGGAACCAAACCTTAGGTTATTTAATAGATGTGAGAGCATTATTAGTAACTTGAACTAATCATAGGTGAGCAAAATAGCTATTCACAAAGAGATTTGGTTTAGTTATTTTGTGAACATATCGAACCTGAACTTTAATGCTTGCTTAGATTGTTAGATTTCGCAAAGAGATTTGATTTTCTGGAATTTAAGCATAGATAACTTCTGCAACGAGAGTTGATTGGTTTTAACTTAGTGATACGAGTTCTAGACGGTTCTTAATAAGTCCCTAATAAAAATAATATCTGCATTCTTAGATTCATCCTGATAATTTACCCTCACCTAGCGTTTTCGTCTCTGAATCTTAAAACCGTTTTACATCACATTTACTTATTCGCATAGTTTAATTTACATTAATACTTATTTGACTTAGCATAATCTGAACTTAGAAACCATAGCGTAGTAACTACTTCTCTTGGGATTTCGATACCCCTTGTACTTCAACTGCTTTGCTGTGCACTTGCAGTAGAATATTTAGGGTAAAACCTGACCCCTATCAAGTTTTTGGCGCCGTTGCCGGGGAAGTAGATTAACTACCTACGGAATCTAGCAATAGGATTTTGACTAGGTTTTGCTTTTTAATTTTTGGTTACTGATTTAGTTTCTAAATTCTTTGTTTTTCAGGTGCATGCTTTACCGCAGTACCAGGAGCAACAAGAACCAGGAATTAATCCCGTTGAACCAGGAGCTAGGCCGCTTCGAACGTACGAACCGCAAGGCTGCACGAGCATCGATCGACACATCAAGCGTCGATCGACACAAGGAACCAGCGTCGAACGACACCTTAGGCATCGATCGACACTGCGCGCAGACAAAGATGGCAGACATCGTGGTTCTAGTACAGGACGCGGCAGCAGGCAACTTTTTCGACCGTCAGGGCAATAGAAGGAACGCCGACGGACAGAGACTTGATGAGGCTGGCGCCATCATAGTCGAACCGGCAAGACAACTTGCACCCGCAGAAGCTGGACGCGGAAGAACACTTGGTGACTACAACCGCCCAGATCAGTTCTATGCCAATAGAGCTGCGATCCGTCCTCCTGCGTTTCAGAGGAATGACTTCGAGCTGAAGCCTGCCTACTTCCAGCTCGTAGCTCAGAATCC
The DNA here is from genome assembly GCA_020283515.1 of Alliaria petiolata. Classification (NCBI taxonomy): domain Eukaryota; kingdom Viridiplantae; phylum Streptophyta; class Magnoliopsida; order Brassicales; family Brassicaceae; genus Alliaria; species Alliaria petiolata. Next base: position 21,917,916 of record JAHZTW010000002.1, read on the forward strand.
CTTCCATGGTTTTCCCAACGAGCATCCTATGGATCATGTCGAGAGATTCGAAGACTTAGCATCCAGCATTAAGGCCAATGGAGTTACATATGATTATCTCTTCTGCAAGCTTTTCCCTTACTCGCTTGCAGGAGATGCATCATATTGGCTGAAGCAGTTTGATCCTGGCTCGCTAACTACTTGGGAAGAGACAAATAATGCATTCCTATGCAACTTCTTTGACGATGCGAGATCCGAGGAGATGAGGACTAAGATCACTACTTTCTCGCAAGGACCTACTAAAGCATTCAAGGCTTCTTGGGTGAGATTCAAGGCCTACCAGAGGAACTGCCCACATCATGGCTTCAGCGAGCCGCAGTTGCTTGGTATCTTCTACCGAGGGATTGACTGGAGATACCAGATGGCCTTAGACGCAGCAAGCAACGGATATTTCAACACCAGAGTTCCTGCAGACACCGTGGTGCTTATAGAGAATTTGGCCTCTAGTAACAGCACCAAAAACGCAGATTTTGAGAGGAGACAAGGCGCATGAACCAATGGAGGAAGCCAGATTGCTGAAGTCAACAGGAAGCTCGATCTCTTGGTGGGAAAGAAACAGGTCCATTTTGCCAATGAGGTGGAGTCATTCGAGCCAGAGGAAGATTGCGAGGAAGAGGATGTTAACTACATCAACAATGGAGGATTTCAAGGCCAAAGGTTTGGGAACCAGCAGGGAAACAGGAACTACAGCGGAAACTATCAGAAGAGCTCCTTCACAGGAAATCAGAACTCTTCTGGTTACAACCAGAAGCCCCCATTCCAGAGCACCAACAACAACTACACAAGGAACTATGGTTCATCCTCCTACCAGAAACCACCTCCGCAAGACAACAAAATGGAGGCCATGCTTGAGCAGTTATTGGAAGGACAGCAGAAGATGACAGTGAGCTTCAATGGCAAGATTGATGCACTGTATGAGGACCTGAATGGGAAGATTGACAACATACATTCTCACATGCAGAAACTGGATATTCAGGTTGCTCAAACCGCAGAAGCTGTTAACAGGCAAGAAGGATTTCTTCCGGGGAAGACTGATACAAATCCCAAACGCCACGTGAATGCCATTGAGCTAAGGAGTGGCAAGACACTTCAAACCATGCAGAAGAAGGGGCTTACAGCTACTGAATTCGAGGAGTTTGAAGACATTGAAGATGCTGCGGAGCAGAGTGTCGATCGACACCCGATGAGAAGATCGACAAATCAGAGAAACGCGATGCGACGATTTCGACTTCAGAGGCAAGCGTCGATCGACACCAGGAGGGTGTCGATCGACACCCATCACGGACTGCAGCAGATCAGCCTGCAACACCGAAGCCTGTAGCTGAAAAGGTCTACAAACCGAAGATTCCCTTCCCCCTGATCACTAAGAAGTCCAAGAAGGAGCTGCTGGAAGCTAGATGCAAGGCTATCATGGATAGACTAGTGGTTGAAATCCCATTGATGGATGCCATTAGAACTACTCCTATGATCAAGAGATACTTGAAGTGGATGATGACCAACAACATTGACATGGAGGAAGGAGTAATGATGATATCAGAGCAAGTCAGTGCTGTCATTCAGAACAGGCTACCAGAAAAGCTCTCCGATCAAGGAAGCTTTGTTCTTGATTGCTCCATCTTCTCAGACAAGTTTGGGAGATCTCTATGTGATTTAGGCTCAAGTGTCAACTTGATGCCTCTTTCGGTTGCTCTCAGGATGGATATGACAGATTTCAAGGCCACTAGAATCTCTTTAGTCCTCGCAGATCGATCTATCATGATCCCTGAAGGTGTCTTGGAAGATGTTCCTATCAGAGTTGGAGATTGTCTAATACCCACAGACTTTGTGGTATTAGCCTATGATGAGGAACCCAAAGACCCTCTCATACTTGGTAGACCATTCTTGGCTACAGCTGGAGCCATCATCGACACCATGCGACATCAAGCATATATTCGAAGCTTGGCGATTGGAGCGAGATCAAAGCACCTAAAGTTGAGCTCAAACAGCTCCCTGCCGGGCTAAGGTACGCATTTCTTGGTCCCAATTCGACCTATCCTGTTATAGTAAATGCTTCCTTAAACAACGCAGAGCTCACTTTATTGCTAAGCAAGCTGCGCAAGTTTCGCAAGGACTGTGACTGGTCACAAGATGTGCATAGACTACCGGAAGCTGAATGCCGCGACCAGAAAGGATCACTTTCCTTTGCCTTTCATTGATCAGATGCTGGAAAGATTGGCGAATCATCCCTTCTACTGCTTCCTTGATGGGTATTCAGGATTCTTCCAGATCCCAATCCATCCAGAAGATAAGGAAAAGACCACGTTTACATGTCCTTATGGTACTTTTGCATAACGCAGAATGCAATTTGGACTTTGTAATGCTCCTGCAACTTTCCAGAGGTGTATGATGTCTATCTTCACAGACATGATTGAGAAGTTCATGGAGGTCTTTATGGATGACTTTTCTGTTTATGGGTCATCTTTTAAAGACTGCTTGGAGAACTTATGCGCAGTACTGCAGAGATGTGAGGAGAAACACTTAGTCCTGAACTGGGAAAAGTGTCACTTCATGGTCACAGATGGGATTGTACTTGGCCATCGAATTTCAGCAGAAGGAATCGCAGTAGACCGCGCCAAGATTGAAGTCATGACCACTTTGCAAGCACCTGATTCTGTGAAGTCTGTGAGAAGTTTTCTGGGTCACGCTGGGTTCTACAGAAGATTTATCAAGGATTTCAGCAAGATAGCGAGACCACTCACCGCTCTTCTCTGCAAAGATGTGAAGTTTGAGTTCACAGAAGAGTGCCTTTCAGCCTTTGAGCAGATCAAGCAAGCCTTAGTGAGTGCTCCGATTGTTCAGCCACCAGACTGGGATCTACCTTTCGAGGTAATGTGTGATGCTAGTGATTTAGCAGTAGGAGCAGTAATGGGACAGAAGAAGGACAAGAAGCTGCACGCCATCTACTACGCAAGCAGGACTTTGGATGATGCTCAGAAGAACTACGCAACTACGGAGAAGGAATTGCTAGCTGTGGTTTTTGCCTTTGAGAAATTTCGCCAGTATCTTGTTGGCTCAAAGGTGATTGTCCACACTGATCATTCTGCATTGAAATACTTGATGCAGAAGAAGGATGCAAAGCCAAGGTTGCTAAGGTGGATTCTACTTTTACAAGAGTTTGACATAGAAGTCAAGGACAAAAAAGGAGTTGAAAACGGAGTAGCTGATCATCTCTCAAGGATTAGGATTGAAGATGAAGTGCCAATAGATGACTTTCTGCCAGAAGAGAACGTATATCTCATAGAGAGTCATTTCCAAATCGAGAGTTCTGACCCAGCGAGCTCAGTGTCGATCGACACAATTGGAGTGTCGATCGACACCCCGTCCGAAAAAAAGCTCGACAACTCCTGCGCCCGAGTGTCGATCGACACCACCTGTGTCGATCGACACCCGACGCGAACTTCACTTCGCCTGATCTTGGATGATTTGTTTAGACAACCAATTTTTGCCATCAATGCTGCGAATAGACCTTGGTATGCTGACATTGTGAATTCACTTGCTGCTGACATTGAGCCCAAGCATCTCAAGAACTATGAGAAGAAGAAGTTCATGAGAGAACTTAGGAGATACTATTGGGATGAGCCTCACTTATACAAGCATTGTTCAGACAATGTCTACAGAAGATGCATAGCAGAAAGTGAAGTTCGTGATGTGCTGTACCATTGTCATGGTTCAGAGTATGCTGGACACTTTGCTACATTCAAGACAGTGTCTAAGGTTCTGCAAGCAGGTTTTTGGTGGCCTACCATGTTCAAGGACGCGCAGCTGTTCATCATGCAGTGTGATGTCTGTCAAAGGCGAGGAAAGATCAGCAAGAGACATGAGATGCCACAGAACTTCATCCTTGAAGTAGAAGTCTTTGATTGTTGGGGTATTGACTTCATGGGTCCTTTTCCTCCATCTTATGGAATGCAGTACATCTTGGTGGCTGTGGACTATGTTTCTAAGTGGGTCGAAGCAATTGCTTCGAAGACCAATGATTCTGCTGTAGTACTTAAGCTCTTCCAGACTATCATCTTCCCGCGCTTTGGGGTACCTCGGATAGTCATTAGTGATGGTGGTTCTCACTTTGTCAACAAAGTCTTTGACAAGCTGCTGAAGAAACATGGTGTTCAGCATCGCGTAGCCTCTCCATATCACCCCCAAACGAGTGGACAAGTCGAAGTCTCCAACAGACAGATCAAGCAAATTCTGGAGAAGACAGTGGGCAAGACAAGGAAGGACTGGGCCGTGAAACTTGATGATGCACTTTGGGCGTACCGGACAGCCTACAAAACGCCACTTGGGACTACACCGTTTCAGCTGCTCTATGGCAAAGCTTGCCATCTTCCAGTGGAGTTAGAACACAAGGCATATTGGGCTATAAAGAAGATGAACTTCGATTTGAAGCCTGCTGCAGAGAGGCGCCTGATACAGCTTAATGAGCTAGACGAGCTGCGCCATCACGCTTATGAGAACTCAAAGCTCTACAAGGAGAGGACAAAGGCATATCATGACAAGAAAATTGTCACCAGACAATTTGAGCCAAATGACCAGGTACTACTTTACAACTCTCGTTTACAATTATTTCCTGGCAAATTGCGTTCTCGTTGGTCAGGTCCCTTCACAATCAAAGAAGTTAGACCATATGGAGCTATTGTTCTTACAAATGCCAAAGGAGAAGAGTTCACAGTGAATGGCCAAAGGGTGAAACACTATTGGGCTGAAGCCGTGATTCCAGAAGGACACATTGTGTCTTTGGATAATGCACCCAACGCCTAAATCACACATCCAGTCAAGCTATTGACGTTAAAAGAGCGCTGAGTGGGAGGCAACCCACTAAGGTACGTTTTCTTTAATTTTTCATTTGATTTTGGTTTTACTAATTATTTCTTCTGACTTTTATACAAAAAAAAAAAGGGGAGTATCGACCAGAATCTGTGTCGATCGACACCCATTGTGTCGATCGACACCACGCGGGGACACAGGTACGTCTTCATAACCCAACACTTCGTCACTTTGTTCATAATTTCAAAAACCCGAAAAACTTCTTCCCCAAATCGCAACTTCTTCATTTGTTAACCAAATTGAGCGATTCTTTGCTCTAATCCGTGCGGATTTTTACACTCTTTCACAATCCATAGTCCTTTCATTCGATCTACAAGGTATGTTCTTCAAATCTTCCAATTTTCAATTCGACCCTAAGGTGAAAAACTTCGAATTCGACCTAATTAGCTTGATTTCTTGTTTGAATGATGCTTATTTAGGGTGTTTATCATGTTTAGAATCATTACCCACTCGTGTTTCATCCTTTAATTTGCACAATTTGAAATTTTCGAAATTTTGGAAATTCATGATTCATGTTGCAAATTTGAGATGTTTCTTGGGTATTTTGGTTTGGATTTGGTTGATTGATGATGCTAGGACAGTTTGAACTGATCATTATTGCATAATTTAAGTTTCAAGTTCATGAACTGTCGACTTTTTGAAGTTTCGCACAGGGTGTCGATCGACACCCTTTGTGTCGATCGACACCCGACTTGGGCAGAGATATTACGTTTCGTTTTTGGACTTTGAATGTTGATTTTGGTTTGATTCTTTTGCAGATGGCCCCTCCTGTGACTAAGAGAGCTCGCCACACTGAGGCTTCCGCTTCTGGGACAGCTAATGATGACGTGATTAGCTCTCTTCCTCCTTGGCCAAAACGTGAGGGTGCAAAGATCCGAAATTTGAGACAGTGGGAAGATACACCGGCGAAGGAGGTTGCCAAAGATGAGTGCACTATGCGAGACATTGCTGAAGCCTGGGATGACTATGACACGCTCTTCTACAATGCGTGGATTGGTGTGAAGATCGCTCCTACTCGCTTTGCTTGCGAGAAGACGATGACTGCACTGGGGATCAAAGACGACATTATGGGGTTGATGCGCAGAGTTGGCATGGGCACCATAGCGACGAGGCAGTTCGATCTCTATCCCGACCTTGTTCGCCAGGTCATAGCCACTGCCAGAGTCTACTACAGGAATGAGATTGTCCGCAATGCTCTGGAAGGGACTCTCACCTTTCTCATCCGCGGGATCCGTTACCGCATTTCACTTTCAGAGCTTTGCCAGCTCTATGGGTTCGAAGAAGAGCATGAGACAGGAGTTGCTCTTCAGACACAGCTGCCAAACAACCAGGACTTCTGGTCTCTATTCGGGAATGGGATCTATGATTCCAAGAGGTCCACTCATACAGACATCCGCCATCCCACTCTGCGATACTTGGTGCGCCTCTTCTCTACTACACTTCAGTGCAAGTCTGAGCCAGGGAAGATGCGGGTGGCTGAGTTGGTACTACTCTACCGCAGCATTTGGTCAGAGATCTATGAGGATTCAAACGCCCCACTTAGCGCCAACTTAGGCGCTGTGTTTGCACATCACTTGGCTTCCCTGAAGACGAAGCCTTTCTCTGGTACACAGGTGAAGCCCGAGACTATTGGCAGTCTCCTCACTCCCATCTTCATGCACTTCGGGATTGACACTTCCAGCTGTACCATCGATACTTCTCGATCTTTGGTTGATATGGAGTACCTGAAGAGGACACAATGGGTGAAGCCAGAGAGGCTTTGGGTTTTCACAGACGAGCAGAGAGTGCAGCACGCAGTTCTTCTACCTGACCGCGAGCTTACTCACATCACTTCAAATATAGGGCGCCTCGCATTTCATCCTAGTCCGAGCAAGCTTAGGACTATTGCTGCTGCTAGACCCAGAGGCGCATCATCTAGGCCAGCCGCAGACACCGCACGCCCTTCTTGTACCAGACGCAGAGCTCAGGCTACTACTCCTCCTTTTCAGCTTCCCGTGGCTCCTGAGATTCCTATGGAGCCAGACGTTTTCCAGAGATATGTGGTGCAGAGTTTCCAGGCGATCTGGAGCGCCATTACTACCATGTCTACATGTGGCTGCGTTCGCCCACCCACTCCACCACGTTCTTCTCCACCACATGATGAGGATGATGAGTGATTTTCCATTCCTTTTAGTGTTTTGAGTCAGTTTTTCTTTTTATCTTGAGTCTGCATTTGCTTCAGTATTTTGCTTCATAACTTGTTAAACTTATTGAGTCTATTGGATTATCTTGTGCTTTTAACTGTTTGTTTGAGTTTTTCTAACAGCTAGGAAACTTCTAACAACAATCTGACTTACCAACATTCATGTTCGAGTGGCAGAACTCTGTCTACGGACAGAGTGTCGATCGACACCATCTGTGTCGATCGACACCAACTTCAGACACAGCATCGATCGACACACCTTGTGTCGATCGACGCCACACGCAGAGTCAGGTAATCCGATTTTTCTCTTTAATTTCTAACAGTTGATTATTATTTTTCTTTTGCCAAACTCATTCTTAATAACACTGGGGACAGTGTTGTTCAAGTCTGGGGGAGGTGATTGCTAACATTGTGTTTTCTTTTGAGTTTGTTTTTGAGTCAAAAATCTGTTTTATTGAGTCAAAACTAGTTGGAACTTTCAGTTTTTCTAGGAACTAACCACAGATTGTTGACATTTGATGGACCATTGCTATAGCAATTGATCTCGGGTTTACTAAGTAGAAAGCTGCAAAGTTGATCAGTCTAATAGGGCGAATTCAGACCCCCTTACATGAACTAGGTATGCGCAGAACTTGATTCCTCTTTCAGCTTTGATAAGATTAGAAATCTGCAGTCTCTCCTTGATCTTCCCTTAAGAGAAAAGAAAAAAAAGAAATAGTCTAAGTCTGGAATAGTGCCTTGTCATGAGCCTGTCTCCTCACAAGGAACAATATTAGTGATGCTCTTGAACACGTCTCCTCACAAGGAACACAAGTAGAGAGTAGCACTATTCCAGAGATCCCAAAAAGAATAAGAAAAAGTCAATGAAAAGATCTGTAGAACACCCAGAAAATGGGCAGCAGTTGACTAAGGGAAGAGAAAATAGGAGAGCTATAGAAAGTATATCTTGTCTAGGCGTTAAGGAAGGGAAAGAATCAGAAAAGTTATGTAGCATTACCACTGTTAGAGTTCGAATTTTTACCAAGGAAAGGGTCTGGATTTGAACTGGGAGATTGCTAAGCTTGTGGTAAGTACATTGAACACTACCTGAAGTTGGTTCTATAGCATGTGGATTCAAGAGTGTTAACATCTGAGGCGTTCTGAAAAAGAACTTGAAAGCTCCTGTTTTCAAACCTCGACTCTATATTTAGTTTCTGTTTTGCTTGAGGGCAAGCAAAAGCTAAGTCTGGGGGAGTTGATATATCATGGTTTTTACCCATTTTTAGACCATGATATAGGTATTTTTATAGAGTCTTTTGTTAGATTTCGAGTCCTATATGAGTCTTTGCAGGATGGAGAACACTTGGAGCTAAATAGGAGAATCTGGAACGTTTTGGAGTATTTTGGAGAAGCTGCTGAAGTTATGAAGTCAGAAGGGTGAATTCTCGAGCAGTGTGTCGATCGACACACTCAGTGTCGATCGACACCAAAGAAGGTCGGCCAAAAGTGACGGTTTCCAATCAGAAAAAGGAAAGAGGCCAAGTTTTGAAGAATGACAAGATTGTCCCTGGACGAAAAATCCCTTCCTATATATAGTTTTCTGGCATTGTTTAGCCAATTACACTTTCATAATTTAGAGATTTTGAGACCTAGAGAGAGATTGTTCCAGAGCTTTTAGGGAGACAAGTCTAACTCATCAGAGCCAGATTTCGAACCCTAGTATCATTCTCTTCTATTTATTTATGCAATTTATTTCAGTCATGATTTGTGTTTCATTGATTATGTCTGAGTAGTTTGCTAGTTAGGTTAGGGTGATTTAGGGTTGATGAAAAGTCTGTAGAATTATTATCTTTGTTAGGGAAATCACTTAGATCTTCACCTTGATTTGAACTTAACTTGATTTCTGAATTGATCACTTAGGAATCAAACCTTAGGTTATTTAATAGATGCGAGAGCATTATTAGTAACTTGAACTAATCATAGGTGAGCAAAATAGCTATTCGCAAAGAGATTTGGTTTAGTTATTTTGTGAACATATCGAACCTGAACTTTAATGCTTGCTTAGATTGTTAGATTTCGCAAAGAGATTTGGTTTTCTGGAATTTAAGCATAGATAACTTCTGCAACGAGAGTTGATTGGTTTTAACTTAGTGATTCGAGTTCTAGACGGTTCTTAATAAGTCCCTAATAAAAATAATATCTGCATTCTTAGATTCATCCTGATAATTTACCCTCACCTAGCGTTTTCGTCTCTGAATCTTAAAACTGTTTTACATCACATTTACTTATTCGCATAGTTTAATTTACATTAATACTTATTTGACTTAGCATAATCTGATCTTAGAAACCATAGCGTAGTAACTACTTCTCTTGGGATTTCGATACCCCTTGTACTTCAACTGCTTTGCTGTGCACTTGCTGTAGAATATTTAGGGTAAAACCTGACCCCTATCACCCCACTCCCAGCATGGACATTGTATATGGCATTTGTCTCAAAACGTGAGAGGTAAAGTTCAGCATAAGGTGAACAAAGATCTAGTGGCGGCAAAATTCATCCAATGCGCTCATATTTATACTGTGAGTGAGTTTGAAAGGGGGTAGGCTGATTTGAAGAAGAGGTTCCCTACAGCAGCTGTTTATTTGCATGAGACTGTACCGTTGGAAAAGTGGGCAAGGTGCTACTTTAAAGGAGACAAGTACAATTTAGACACCAGCAATTCTTGTGAATCTCTCAACAGTGTGTTTAAGGAAGTAAGAAAGTACTCTCTCTTACCAATGATTGATGCGATTGTTGAGAAAATGGCATATTGGTTTAACAAGCATAGTAAGACTGCTGCTGATATGCCGATGTCAAAGAAAGTGGTGCCTTTTGTAGATAACAAATTGCATGAACTATGTCCAATTGCTGCTCGTTTAGGTGTGGCTGAGCTAAACAGCTTCCAACTTGAATACACCGTTATTGGACTGGATGGGAAGGCTTACTTGGTGGATTTGTCGAGCAAAACTTGCTCTTGCAGAGGGTTGGATATAGACAAGTATCCTTGTGTTCATGCAATCGCCGCAGCCGCAACACTGATGAAGAAGGGAGGGAGATCTGCGGATATTAGTCTATACGACTTATGCTCTAGATATTACTTGATTGATACATGGGCAAAAGCATACTACAAGACAATTTATCCAGTGCCAAATGAGTCTAGTTGGAGTATTCCTGAGGAAATACTAAATAAGTTTGCTTTACCGCCGGATTACACCAAATCGGCAGGAAGAAATCAAGAAAACCGGTTTCCATCCACTGGGGAACGTCGCAGGAAGACGAGTAACAGGTCTGTGTCTAGCAGAGGTTTCGCTTTCTATTTCCAGAGCAGCCTAACTGGCAGCTCAGTTTGATTTATGTGTGTGTTCTGTAATACTTGGTTTTGTACAACCATGTTAGACTATGTACAACTATGAACCGTTATGTATTTGAATTTGGTGAATTTGTATGACCAGGTTTAACTAGGTACAAGTATGAACAATTCTGAGTTTCATTTTATCAAATTCCCACTACGAAGTACAACTGGATACAACTAATATCATGAATTTTTATAACTGAACTAACAATTATTAAACCTACAAGCAAAGTTAATCAACCATTTAAGAGACCTATAAACCCATTTTCAACTATAAGGAAACAATTACTAATAGTTAGAACATTAAAATTTAATTTTGATACAAATTATGTTTTCACATCAAATAACCCCTTACAATATAAGGAAAACATCTATATTGTTAAGCGTTTTAGGAATAAAAAATCAAAATATTAAATTCTTCACACATACTTCTATCAAAACGTTGTAAATGATGTTTAATGTTCAAAAATCATTTGTACAACTACACCACAATATTTTAAGGGAAGGTTCAACTAGAAATACAATAAAATTGGAAAAGTACAACTATTAAGAGTTTAGTTCTACTGATTGCTTGTATACAACTAAGTTATATTTTTTTGGGAAATTTACTAAATTTACATTCGGTTTTCAGTATTGCGCCAGCGGAAAGAATTAAAAATATACATTTTTTAATCAAAATCAGGTCACTTTCCCAAATATATAATCAAAAACCCTAGTTACTTTCTTTTTTGTTTCTTTCTTTTTCTTCGACGAGTCCCCTTCGACTGAGAGAGAGAGAGAGAGAGAGAGAAAGGACGATTCTGAGAGAGGAGACGAGAGGGACGATTCTGAGAGAGGAGACGAGAGGGACGATTCACCAATTTCAACATGTCAAGCAATTTCAATTTCATTCGTTCGTGTAGATCTAGGTCGTTTCCTCGTTTCAGTGAGCAATTTCAATTTTATTCCTATAGATCTAGGTCGTTTCCTCGTTTCAGTGAGCAATTTCAATTTCATTCGTGTTGATCTAGGTCGTTTCCTCGTTTCAGTGAGCAATTTCAATTTCATTCGTGTAGATCTAGGTCGTTGCAGTTCAGTTTCAATTTCTGAATCTATTTTTAATTTCAGAAATTCGAAGAAATGGGAAGATTCAGTCCGGTGACCAGTTCCGAATCATCAGCTGAGCTGGATCCATGCCTCATAGCAGATGGTGAATATGGGAGGCCCAAAAATTGTTACTGCGGTGGAGCCGTTTTTACAGAGACATCTTATACGAAAATCGATCCTGGGAGGCGATACTTCACATGTCGCTATCGTGATGTGAGTTTATTATAATTCTATTTTTACTACATCAAATTTTTGGCAAGAATAGTAGTCTATTTATGATTATTCTTTGGTATTTATGTGTAGAACGAAGGGTATCATATTCAAAAATGGTGGGATTTTGTGATAGACGAAGAAATAGATATCTTACATTCTGAGATTGATCGTCTTGAGGGGAAAAATCTAGAACAACGGAGCAAGTGAATACCTCGCGGAAAAAGCCATCGTAGATGTGAAGGAAGGACAGGTTCAGAACGAGGAGAAAATTGCAAAGCTGGAGATGCTTCTTCTTCAGATGAACAAGAAGAGAATCGGCGTGGAGATGGCGTTTGGGGTTGTTGCAGTACTTGTTCTTCTACTTAGTTTAATTATAATCTTTTTTAAGTAAGTTCTATGTATTGTTCGTATTTTAAGAACTCCCTTAAATATCATTTTGTAACTCAGCCGAACCATGTATTTCAGTTGTTCTATGTATTTTAAGTAAGTTCTATTTATTGTTCTATGTATTGTGCTTGATAAAACTCAGTTGAACCTAGTAAAACCGGGTTGACCAGTACAACTAACTCAGTCGAACAATTTATATCAGTTGTACCTCGTTCCTTATGTACTTCTTGTTGTTGTAAAACTCATTTGAACCAATTTGTACTAAGCAAACAAGCTCCATAAACTACAATCAAATACACAACCTGTACCAAACAGCATATAGTACCAAAAGGCAATTGTCATCATCAAGTACCAAAAACTACCAAGCAAACACCATCAAGTACCAAAAGTCAAGAACATAAACTACTTCTTCTTCCCCACACCCTCTCCCTTCTTCTTCCCCGCACCCCTTCCCTTCTTCTGTCTGCCGCCCTTATCCTTCTTCTGTCCCTCGCTCTCTCTTTTACGTTTGGGCACATGCTCACTAGGAGTGTAACAAGAAGGTGGTTTCTTTGTTCTCTTCTTCGGAGGTTCGACTTCTTCCTCCTCCTCCTCCTCCTCCTCCTTTCCATCCGCATTATCCCCCTCCTCATCTCCTAAAATATATGAGGATTTTTTATAAACAACAAAGTAACAACAGAAAAATGACAATAAATCCATTAGAGTTAAAACATAAAGTTTTACCTTCTTCGCCACGATGGCATCGAGCAGGGCTTGGAGTAGGGCTTCGAGCAGGGCTTGGAGTAGGGCTTCCAACAGTTTCAGAACCTTTAATTCGGTGCTCCTTCACAAAACTTTCAACACTTTTCAATCGGTCATCAAAACCATCCACCTTATCCTTTACTTCCTGTACCACTTTCTCCATTCGCTCCACCGCTTGATTCAGCCCCAACACCACTTCCTTCAGCCCTAACACGGATGCAACACTTTCATCTTTACTTTCATCTTTAAGTGCATTTTTGGCATCACTATCTAGAGCTCGAGCTGCCAAGTCGATATCATAGAGATCTTTCCACCATATCTTCCTCCCTTTTTTTATTAGACGGTTTCGCCACATCTCAACAATCGGATCAATGAACCCTATATCATCATCGCAATCATCGCCTATGATGTGGTCCATCAAAGCTTCCTCGTCAGAATCAGGTTCCAAGATGCTTATGATATCCTGCGAATACCAACAAAAATGTAACAATTAAAAACAAACTCATATCAAATACAAAATAACCATTTCTGAGGACTAACTCTCACCTTGGTATTTCCAATTGCCTCGTTTATGTCTTCTAATGGATAACCTTTCATGGAAGTTTCCAAGAACTTGTGCTTACACATCCTTGGACAGCCCTTCTCCATGGGTACCTCTACTCGAAATGTTCGTTTAAGTGCAGGAATACACTCAAACGCAAAAATCTACACATAGAGTTGCATTAATACACTCAAACGCAAAAAACTACACATAGAGTTGCATTAATACACTCAAACGCAAATATCTACACATAGAGTTGCATTAAAATCGACTTAAAACAAATACTTTAATATCACAACTAATAGTTACCTCTAGAGGAAGAATGAATCCAGAAAATGTCAATGACTCTTTGTCTTTGACGATGCCCTTCTTGAATTTTTTCATCGCCATTTTCATCTCCTCCATATAGTCATCAAAAGTATAACGCCCCCCATGGAAATGTCTTGCACAATGCCAAATCATCAACCACTTTAAGCAAGAAAGGCTCTATATTCCCTTTCACCTTAGATTTCGCTTTCAACACAGTGCATAAGAACAACAGGACAACCAGCTTCTTCTTATCTAACCCGCTCGTCAATGACAGCATTTTCTCTTCCACATCTTCGATTCTAATATTGTCCTTCCTTCCAAACATCATTTGCACAAACTTAAAATCGCCTTTTTTCTTATCCCTCAAGTCATCATATACCCTTGGGTAGTTGTGACAGTCCAACCCACTTAACAGAGCATGTTCCCTAATGGAATATCTGATCGGTACTCCATTAACCACAAACCAGAACTCCTTCTCTGAATCCGTACAAGCTTGATGAAGTAGCAACATCCACAGACCCATAGGCTTTCGGTTTGGCTCCTCCTCCATATGAAAAATATGCTTGAATTGAGGATGCCTTGTGAACCATGTCGATTCATTTTTCAGCTTCTTTATCATAGACACTGTCTTCACGACAGTACATCTCGATCCAATCTTACATCCTCTGGTATATTGATCTGGAGTGAAGTAGAACTTCTCTGGTTGCAATGGTGGCATTTCATCCTCCTCATCCTGCAAATTCAAACGTAGTTGAACTTATTGAAACGTACTTGAACCTACTAAGACGAGGTTGAACCCACTATCACTTAGTTGAACTAACATAGAAATATTAGTTGAACATATCAAAATGTATTTGAACCTAGTTTAACCTGATATCAATATACTACTTAGTTCTCCCAATTGTCCACACATCACTAATCATCCTAATATATTGTCATCCATTCTCCAATATCAATCTCAATTTCAAGGTAACAAAAATGCATAAGACTTGTAAATAATACCTCTTTCTCAACACCAGCCTCTTTTTCTTGCTCTTCCTCGACAGAATGCTCTTTTCCCTCTTTTTCTTTGTTTTCCTCGAGAAAAAGTTCTTTTTCTTGCTCTTCCTCGCAAGAAAACTCTTTTTCTTGCTCTTCCTCGACATAAAGCTCTTTTTCTTGCATTTCTTCGAGAGAAAGTTCTTTCTCTTGCATTTCTTCGTGAGCAGAATTTGATGGTTCTCCTACAAACAATACCAGAGCTAAATCAAAGTTCATCTCTTCTGAAGTTTGTGCGGCTTCTATTGGTGCTTCTTCAATTGGTGAAGTTGTTGTTTCTGCATCGGTTTTAGGAGGAGGAGAGTTCGGAGGAGGAACATCCATTGCAGCTCCTTTTGTTTCTTTTGCTGCCACAGTTTCAGGAGGAGGAGATCAAACCAACATTAATAATGAATCCCAATTGAACGACAAGAGGAGAAGAACTGAATATATCACAACCCCAGAAGATATCAAAGTTTTTGGAGGTTTACCTATAAATCAAACTCGCGATAGTGATGCGGAGGAGAAGACGATTCAGAGAGGAGCAAAAGAATCCGAGAGGAGGAGATGTGGAGGAGAAGAAGCGAGAAGAGGAATCGAAGAGAGTACTCAATCGGAGAATAGGCTATGCGGAGGAGAAGGAACGAGTAGAGGAATCGGAGAGGAGGCGATGCGGAGGAGACGATTTACAGTGGTGTAAATCGAAGAATCAAAAATTAGGGTTATTTTTTTTTGGATTCGGGTTTGGAGTTGGGGAAAACCCGAATGGGGTTGTAATTTGTTAGATTTTTTAAGGACATAATTGTATTTGTACACTTTTTCTATTATAATTTAATCAAAACATAATTAATTTTTATAAGGATGGCATATGAGATTGCATTTTGGTCAAGAATGGCATTCCAGCCATTCAATCCTGTAACGGCCTACCCAATCAAAACAAGCAAGCAAAGTACAATGTTTAATAGCTCATTACATTAAAAAAAAAAAGTACAGGTAAGACAAAACTTTTTTAAGTGAAACTCTTAAAAATTACATAAAAATGCCTAAATATCCAATCTGTTTTCTAAATCGAGCCGTTTGTACCACATAATAAATATTTAGGCGAAACACTTACGAGATAGTTTAGATGAGGTAAATGGCCCAATGAATTGCTGCGTAGATGATATTCGTGTATTCTGCATCGTTTCAGCTTTTGTTTTTGTTAGTTTTGATCTATCTTTTGATCATGTTTCAGTCATTTTTATGCATATGTGATGGAGCGGAAGCAAGAAAGAAAAGACTTGTTTCTCAAGTTTCCGGGAAGCAAGAGAAGACAAGAAGAGACTCTGTTTTTCTACACAAAAAACAGAGGTTCGAGATTTGTAAAGAACACGTGTTTGCAAAAGCTCAAAGTAAAAAACGATTCTTATTAATTCAATTCAAAGTGATCCTCTTAACAAACCTAAGAGGTCTATATAAATAGATAAGCAAAGCTCTAGATTAAGGAAACACAACTTTTTAAAAGAAAAGGAAATGCTAAAGAAAAGGAAAAACTGAAAAAAGGGAAAACGTCAAATCCTTGTTGAACGTAATTGCCAAAACGTGTTCGACAAGGTTAGGATGCACTGCATCAGGTCTCCCGGGTAGGAAAAGATTCGTCCCTGAATCTGGATCTTCATTTTCGCCATGGTAAGGAAACAAATGCTTAACGTTAAAGACGTCGGAGGTACGAATGTGATCAGGAAGTCGAAGTTTGTATGCATTTGCATTGATACGGTGAATGATCTCCACATGTCCAATTTTCCTAAACTTCAGCTTGTTGTATTCATGAGCTGGAAATCTTTCCCTTGTTAAGACAACCCATACTAGATCCCCTGGTTGAAAATTCACTTCGCGACGATGCTTATCCGCAGCTTGTTTGTAAGAACTCGAGGAAGACTCCAAATGGCGTTGAGCTTGTTGATGTACTAACTGTAAATTATCGACAAAGTCCACGGCTTGTCCATGGAGTCGTGACTTGTCTGGCATTGTTGTCAAATCCAAAGGACCACGAGGACTGATTCCATAAATCACATAAAACGGACTGAAACCCAAGCTTCTGTTGCTGGCGTGATTATGTGCGAATTCGGCTTGCGGCAACTTAGATTCCCAAGATTTAATGTTGTCACCAACTAGACTGCGTAACATATTTCCCAAGGCACGGTTTGTAACTTCCGTTTGACCATCTGTTTGTGGATGATAACCCGAGCTCATGTCAAGACTTGTGTGAAGCATCTTCCAAACAGAACGCCAACAATGGCTTAAGAAACGTGTATCCCGATCCGAGACGATGGTCATAGGAAGGTCGTGAAGACGGTAAATGTCTCTAAAGAATAATTGTGCCACAAGTACCACATCTGTTGTCCTTTTACAAGGAATAAAATGAGCAATTTTAGAAAAGCGATCCACGATAACAAAAATAGAGTCATTACAGCATTGAGTACGAGGAAGGCCTAAACCAAAATACATGCTAATGTCAGTCCATGACTGTGTAGGCGTCGAAAGTGGTAGATATAACCCAGCATTAGATGCTTTTCCTTTAGCCTGTTGACATGTGCGACAATGTTCCACGAACCGTTCAACATCACGACGAAGAGAAGGCCAAAAATATTGTGTCGTAACTAGCTGTAATGTTCTGTCACGTCCAACATGTCCCTCAGAATGTAACTCTTCAAGGATCCGCAGACGAAGACTACAATTGGGAATGCATAATTGATTTCCTTTGAATAAGAAACCTTCTTGCAAAGTGAAATCTTTATGATGACCATTCTGCACCTCGGTCCAAATACTAGCAAAATAAGGATCAGTCACATATAATTCTCCGAAAGATGCAAAACCTGTTACCGAATTATGCATAGCCATGAGAAGGGAATGACGACGGCTTAAGGCGTCAGCTACTCGATTTAACTTGCCCGACTGATGTTTAATGGTGAATGTGAATTGTTGAAGAAACGCAATCCACGATGCATGTCAAGCGGAAACTTTAGCTTGACTATCAAGATGGCGAAGAGCATCATGATCTGTGAATAATACAAAGTCTCGATGACAAAGGTAATGCCTCCAATGCTTTATGGCTTGTACAATTGCGTAGAACTCCACATCATATGTGCTATATCGACTCCGCGCGCCAGCAAGTTTTTCGCTAAAGTATGCGACTGGACGGGTTTGTTGACTAAAAACGGCGCCTATACCCAACTTGGAAGCATCACAATGTAATTCAAAAGTGAGTGAAAAGTCGGGTAAGACGAGGACTGGTGCTGTTGTTAACTTGGTCTTGATGAACTCAAACGCTTGATTTGCATTTTGTGTCCAAGCAAACTTTCCTTCACGCATGCAATCTGTTATAGGGGCCATAATGCTGCTGAAATGCGGAACAAAGCATCTATAGAAAGATGCAAGCCCGTAAAAACTTTGAACATCCGTTAATGAGCGCGGAACAGGCCAAGACTTGATAGACTCCACTTTGGAAAAATCAACGGACAAGCCATCCTTGGATATCATATACCCCAAAAATAATACATGAACCGTCCCAAATTGACATTTTTGCTTGGCAGCACATAGTTTTTCTTTCCTCAAAACGTCTAAGATTGCTCGGAGATGGGACTGATGTTCGTCTAAGGAGGAGCTGAATATGAGTATATCATCAAAATATACTACCACAAACTTACCAATGAAAGGGCGAAGGGCTTGATTCATTACTCGCATAAACGTACTCGGTGCGTTTGATAATCCAAAGGGCATGACAAGCCATTCAAACAATCCTTCTCGCGTCTTAAAAGCTGTCTTCCATTCATCGCCGGGACGAATTCTAATCTGATGATAGCCGCTTTTAAGATCAATTTTGGAAAATATTTTTGCCGTACCAATTTGATCAAGAAGTTCGTCTAATCTTGTAATAGAAAAACGGTAACGCACTTTAATCTTGTTGATGGCGCGACTATCAACACACATATGCCATGAGCCATCTTTTTTTGGGATTAACAAGGCTGGAACTGCGCATGGGCTGAGACTCTCACGGATATGTCCTTTTGACAATAAATCTTCTACTTGTCGCCGTAATTTCTAATGTTCTTGTGGGCTCATTCGATAATGTGGTCGGTTAGGAAGTGTAGCTCCCGGAACCAAATCAATATGGTGTTGAATATCTCTCAATGGTGGGAGTGCATTAGGCAAATCGGATGGAAAGACGTCTTTAAATTCGTCCAAAATTTGAGCAAAATCTGTATTAGGAGACTCGTTGACGGAAACAATACTTGCGACTGAAAGTAGAGCAAAAGCAAAGCCGGTCTGGCGAAATTCTTCTTCAAAAGTACTACGTGAGCAGATCAGTGTTGCCTTAGGTAGGGAATCAATAACTGGGATAGGAACATGATTATTGACGGGAACCGTCGTTGATGTGAGAGAAGGATCCTTAGGTAAGAGTGTAATGGACCGATTATCAAAGACGAACCAGTAACAATTGCGCTTCCCATCATGAATTGTTTCTCGATCATATTGCCATGATCTTCCAAAAATCAAGTGACCCACGTCCATAGGAACAACATCACAATATAACTTGTCCTTATAGACCGCACCAATCGAGAATGAAACTAGTGCCCGATGAGTAACTCTAACTTCTGTTCCTTCCTTTAACCACGTGAGCTTATATGGGCAGGGGTGTGCTTCCTTTTGGAGGCCTAACTTGCGAACTGCATAGTCGGAAACTATATTGTGGCAACTTCCGGAATCGATTATAAATCGACAAACTTTGCCTCTAACCGTACAAGTTGATACGATCCTCCAAGATCTTTCACTCAAAGTTGGTAGGGATAATCCTTGACGTTATATGGAAGCGGAAACTCCAAAGAAACAAGGCGGTGGAACTTCGGTAGATAGAAAACGTGTGGTAGCAATATTAGGTATATGAAACCTAACACCTCACACCAACAGTTTGAGAACGAATTCTAACACTTCAGTCGATAGAATGGCCACACAAGTGTGATGAAGAACACTTGATAAACCGATTTGATCCCCTGGATATGACACACCAAGACAGATCGAAAGTTCACAAGGAACAAAGAGAATCACTCTCAAAAGGTTTATAAAAAAAAAGGTTGTGTTTTCTCAAAAGAGAGTACAAGAAATATATAGAAGAAAAATGTGTTTAATAACTAGCTAAAATCGATAAAGACTTAGTTAAAAACTAGGAAGACTTAGACTATAATTAAAGATGTGTTTGAATGACTCTTAGACTCTAAATGACCCTTAAAAACGTCCAGATCCCTTCCTTCTGGTCAACTAGACT
Organism: Alliaria petiolata; assembly: GCA_020283515.1. NCBI lineage: Eukaryota > Viridiplantae > Streptophyta > Magnoliopsida > Brassicales > Brassicaceae > Alliaria > Alliaria petiolata. The sequence continues at coordinate 21,937,964 of JAHZTW010000002.1, forward strand.
CTTCAACTTCTTTTCCTTCCTTTGGCAGAATCTTGACTATGTAGACGAACTATGTAGATGAACTATGTAGCTCGAATGTAGCTTGAATATGTAGTCGACTATATAGCTTGACTATATAGCTGATTCACAAGTCTGTCGTGTATTTCCAGAAGTCTGCTGTGTAATTAAAACCAGAATAGTTTTAACTTCTTCTCCTTTCTGAGGAATCATCTGACTGAGTAATCCTCCAATTCCCTCTTTAAACTTCTTAAGCCTTGCACGAGTCATAGTTCCTTCAGGTACAAGCAAAGCATCCGCTGGTTCAAGCTCTCCTTCCTCTGGTTCAAGCTGCGCATCCATGATCATATCATCCCCCTCCACTTGAAAAGGATTTGACCTCAAATCTGGCTCATCTGCAACATAAGGAACCAAGTCAGAAACGTTAAAGCTTGAGTTCACAGTATACTTACCTTGAAGATCAATTTTGTAAGCATTGTCATTGATCCGTTTCAAGACTTTGAATGGTCCGTCGATTCTTGGCATTAACTTTGACTTCCTCTCAGCTGGAAATCGTTCTTTCCTCAAATGAATCCAAACAAGTTCTCCCGGCTCAAAGACTTTCTCACGTCTTCCTTTGTTAGCTTTCTTGCGATATTGCTCCGTCCTTTTCTCAATGTTAAGTCGTGTCTTCTCATGTATCTGCTTAACAAGATCAGCTTTCTTCTTTCCATCCATACTAACACGTTCACTCAAAGGTAATAGAGTTAAATCCAATGGTGTCAAAGGATTAAAACCATAAACAATCTGAAAAGGTGAATACTTAGTAGCAGAATGTACAGAATGGTTATAAGCAAATTCCACATGAGGCAAACAATCTTCCCAAGTTTTAATGTTCTTCCTAATGATTGCACGCAAAAGTGTAGACAAAGTCCTATTCACTACTTCAGTTTGTCCATCAGTTTGAGGATGACAAGTAGTTGAAAACAACAACTAAGTTCCTAACTTAGACCAACAAGTTTTCCAGAAATAGCTTAAGAACTTAGTGTCTCTATCAGGTTCTAGGCATACCATGCAATCGAACAACCTCTCTAAAGAACAACTCAGCAACAAGTGATGCATCATCAGTTTTATGACATGGGATAAAATGCGCCATTTTAGAGAATCTATCCACCACAACAAAGACAAAATCTCTCCCTTTTCTAGTTCTAGGCAATCCCAGCACAAAATCCATAGAAATATCAGTCCAAGGCTCAGTAGGAATAGGTAAAGGAGTATACAAACTGTGGGGTTGCACTTTAGACTTTGCTTGTTTGCAAGTGACACATCTACCACAGATCCTCTCCACATCTCTCTTCATGTGCGGCCAGTAGAAATGGTCCTGCAAAACACTAAGTGATTTGGCAACTCCAAAATGCCCCATTAATCCTCCTCCATGAGCTTCTCTGACAAGCAAATCTCTTAAAGAACAGTTAGGCACACACAAACGGTTTTCATGAAACAAGAATCCTTCATGCCTAAAGTATTTTCCATAAACGAATTTTTCACATGCTTGGAACACCTCTTTGAACTCAGAATCAGAATCATATATCTCTTTAAGTTGTTCAAATCCTAACAACTTAGCATCAAGAGTAGAGATGAGAGCGTACCTTCTTGACAAAGCATCAGCAACAACGTTTTCCTTACCTTGTTTGTACTTGATGACATAAGGGAATGTCTCAATGAATTCTACCCATCTCGCATGTCTCTTGTTTAGCTTCTGTTGACCCTTTAGATGTTTTAGAGACTCGTGATCAGTGTGAATCACAAACTCTTTTGGCCACAAGTAGTGCTGCCACGTTTTTAAGGCTCGGACCAAGGCATAGAGCTCCTTATCGTATGTTGGATAATTCAAGGTGGCTCCTCCTAGTTTCTCACTGAAATAAGCAATGGGTCTCTTCTCTTGCATCAACACTGCTCCAATACCTACACCATAAGCATCACATTCAATTTCAAAGGTCTTAAGAAAGTTAGGCAGGGATAAAAGAGGTGCGTTTGTAAGCTTCCCTTTTAAAGTCTGAAATGCCTCTTCTTGTGCTTCTTCCCATTTGAAACCAACGTCCTTTTTGATCACTTCAGTCAATGGTGCAGCAATGGTGCTAAAGTCTTTAACAAAACGTCTATAGAAGCCTGCTAGTCCATGGAAACTTCTGACTTCTCCAACTGTCTTTGGACTAGGCCATTCACGAATTGCCTTGACTTTTTCTTCATCAACGCTAATTCCCTGTGCACTTACAACAAAGCCTAAAAAGACAAGATTATCTGTGCAGAAAGTGCATTTCTTCAAATTGGCAAATAGCTTTTCCTTTCTTAGAACATCTAAAACAAATTTCAAATGCTCTACATGTTCAGTTAAGCTTTGGCTATAAATCAGAATATCATCAAAGTATACCACCACAAAAACGCCTATGAATGTTCTCAAAACATGGTTCATTAATCTCATGAATGTACTAGGTGCATTAGTTAAACCGAAAGGCATCACTAACCATTCATACAATCCTTGTTTTGTTTTGAAAGTAGTTTTCCATTCATCACCCTCTTTCATGCGAATTTGGTGATATCCACTTTTCAGATCAATTTTAGAAAACACACTAGAACCATGTAATTCATCTAGCATATCATCTAAACGAGGGATGGGATACTTAATTGTTATGTTGTTGATGACACGACAGTCAACACACATTCTCCAACTTCCATCCTTCTTTGGGACAAGTAAAACTGGCACAACACAAGGGCTCATGCTTTCTCGAATGTATCCCTTTTCCATAAGCTCGTTGACTTGTCTTTGCAGCTCCTTGGTCTCCACTGGATTAGTTCTGTAGGCTGGACGGTTTGGTAGTGAAGCTCCAGGCACAAAGTCCATTTGATGCTCAATCCCACGAATTGGTGGTAAACCACTCGGATTGTCTCCAGGGAATACATCCTCAAAATCCTGTAAAACAGAAGTAACTTCACTCGGTAGCACCGGTTCAAAGTCAGTTAATCTCATGAGAGCTTCTTTATAAACAAACAAAATCACAGGTTATTTAGAGAAAAGAACTCTCTTCACCTCACTAGATCTCACAAAGAAGTTTGAATTCCTCACGGGTTTACTCTCAAAGGCCTTTTTCTTGGTTTTACTCAAACTCTCACTCTCTTTGTGGTGATTAGTGTTTGGGTCGCTCAAACTCTCTTTTTCTTTCTTCTTACTCAAGTGTTTTTGATCTTGATGTACCTCAGATGGTGTTAATGGAACCAAAGTGAATTTCTTCCCCTTAAACTCGAAAGTGTGCTTGTTTGAGAATTCATCGTGTGTAACATTGCGATCAAATTGCCACGGTCTCCCCAAAAGAATATGACCAGCTTCCATTGGCAAAACATCACATAGAATCTCATCTTTATACTTTCCAATAGAAAAAGGAACAATTACTTGCTTTGTCACTGCCATTTCTCCATTGTCATTCAACCATTGAAGGCTGTAGGATTTCGGATGTCTCTCTGTTTGTAGACCCAACTTCTGAACCATAGTCTGACTTGCAACATTCGTACACCTCCCTCCATCAATGATGAGACTGCAAACCTTCTCATGAACAAGGCATCTTGTGTGAAACAAGTTCTCTCGCTGTTCCGTTTCCTCAGACTTGGTTTGAACCCTCAAAGATCTCCTAGTGACAAGCAAATCACCTTTAAGTGGAAGTTCGTCACGTTCTCTAGATGAATCCGATTCATCTCCTTCTTCTTCCTCAGTGACAATATCTCCATTGTCTAGAAGAATCATTGTTCGCCGGTTAGAGCACTCATTGGCATAATGTCCCTTGCCATGACACTTGAAGCATTGAACATCACGATTCCTTGGCTTTGTAGGCTCGGTTCTCTCTTTGTTATCTTGAATAACAGTTGTAGGTTTAGCATCGAACCTTGGTTTCGAGACTGTCTTTTCTTCTCTGGAATAAGTAGGTCTTGCACTAGACGATCCAGTACCATAAGACTGTCGAGTTGTACCCCTCCTCTTGAGCTGTTGTTCCATCAAGATACCTTTGTGTAACATCTCTTCCAAGTCTACATAGTGTTGTAGCTCCATCCGATCCTGTAGATATCTGTTCATGCCACTCAAGAATCTCGCCATGGTGGCTTCACGATCTTCATCAATGTCAGCTCTTATCATAAGAGTCTCCATCTCTTGGTAGTAATCCTCCACACTTCTGCTCCCTTGAGTTAATCTCCTTAGCTTTTGGTGCAGCTCTTTGTGGTAATGTCCTGGTACAAAGCGCTTCCTCATTATTGCTTTCATCTCATTCCATGTTTCAATGGGGTGTTCTCCATTTCGTCTCCTGCTTGTAACAAACTGATCCCACCAGCTAATAGCATAATCATAGAACTCAGTTGCTGCCAATCTAACCTTTTTGGTTTCTGAATAGTTTTGGCAATCAAAAACGAGCTCAATCTTCTTCTCCCACTCCAAGTAGGCGTCTGGATCATTTTTCCCATGAAATGATGGAATTTTTAACTTAAGACCACCCAAGTTGTTATCAGCCCGTTCTTGCGTCTCTAGCACGTCTGCGTCTCCTTTGGCTTCCTTGAGATGACTGATCATCACGACTGTAATAGTCATCATCCACTTCGACCCTTACTGGTCTATGTTGATTTCTTCCTCCTACAGCAGGCGCATCTTGTGGTTGCCTCGTATAGCTTCATTCCTCACCTCTTCTAGTCTCTCAAAGACAGTATTGATTTCATTCCTCAGCAATCTCTGCATTTCTCCCATCAATGCTTGCATTTGCAGATTTGGAACTGCTTCTCTCTCTTCATTGTTACTCCCATCGTGATTAGACATGATTATTCTCCTGCAAAACTCAACAAACACGTTAGAAGTAAAAGTCCTCACAAGTGTTTCTCTCAAGTGTTTACCCTCAAAAGTGTTTAACTCTCAAAAGTGTTTTACTCAAACGAATAGACACTCAGTGAATTCTCTTAGTTCCAATAGATCTAACAATCACCAAGTTGCGTTTTCCCCAAAGAATCAATCAGCAAATCAAACAGCAACCAATATAGAATAGAAGGTAGATGGTATAGAATAGAAGATATATGGTTTAATATAGAAAAGAAGATAGATAGTTAAGTATAGAAAATAGTCGATTGACCAGCCTGATCCGTCTTCTTTTTTTTTTTTTTTTGAACGATTTTTTTTTTTTTTT
>JAHZTW010000002.1:21943172-21982195 GCA_020283515.1 Alliaria petiolata
CTTAGACTAGAATTAAAGATGTGTTTGAATGACTCTTAGACTCTAAATGACCCTTGAAAACGTCCAAATCCCTTCCTTCTGGTCAACTAGACTCTTCAGCTGCTTTTCCTTCCTTTGGCAGAATCTTGACTTTGTAGACGAACTATGTAGATGAACTATGTAGCTCGAATGTAGCTTGAATATGTAGTCGACTATATAGCTTGACTATATAGCTGATTCACAAGTCTGCCGTGTAATTAGAGAAGTCTGTTGTGTATTTCCAGAAGTCTGATGTGTAATTAAAACCAGAATAGTTTTAACTTCTTCTCCTTTTTGTGGAATCATCTGACTGAGTAATCCTCCAATTCCCTCTTTAAACTTCTTAAGCCTTGCACGAGTCATAGTTCCTTCAGGTACAAGCAAAGCATCCGCTGGTTCAAGCTCTCCTTCCTCTGGTTCAAGCTGCGCATCCATGATCATATAACAAGTGGATTGAAAGATGTTTGTCCGAAGCCATGGTTCTTCCAATACTTGTGGTGCCAAACAGATATGACATGCCACTAAAAGAGGACCCGAGTCACCTTCGAGTTCCGTATTGTCGAGTGACGTATCTTCCAAAATATCATCATGGTTTTCTCAAAAGAGATTACAAGAAATATATAGAAGAAAAATGTGTTTAATGACTAGCTAAAATCGATAAAGACTTAGCTAAAAACTAGGAAGACTTAGACTATAATTAAAGATGTGTTTGAATGACTCTTAGACTCTAAATGACCCTTGAAAACGTCCAGATCCCTTCCTTCTGGTCAACTAGACTCTTCAACTTCTTTTCCTTTCTTTGGCAGAATCTTGACTATGTAGACGAACTATGTAGATGAACTATGTAGCTCGAATGTAGCTTGAATATGTAGTCGACTATATAGCTTGACTATATAGCTGATTCACAAGTCTGTCGTGTATTTCCAGAAGTCTGCTGTGTAATTAAAACCAGAATAGTTTTAACTTCTTCTCCTTTCTGAGGAATCATCTGACTGAGTAATCCTCCAATTCCCTCTTTAAACTTCTTAAGCCTTGCACGAGTCATAGTTCCTTCAGGTACAAGCAAAGCATCCGCTGGTTCAAGCTCTCCTTCCTCTGGTTCAAGCTGCGCATCCATGATCATATAACAAGTGGATTGAAAGATGTTTGTCCGAAGCCATGGTTCTTCCAATACTTGTGGTGCCAAACAGATATGACATGCCACTAAAAGAGGACCCGAGTCACCTTCGAGTTCCGTATTGTCGAGTGACGTATCTTCCAAAATATCATCATGGTTTTCTCAAAAGAGAGTACAAGAAATATATAGAAGAAAAATGTGTTTAATGACTAGCTAAAATCGATAAAGACTTAGCTAAAAACTAGGAAGACTTAGACTATAATTAAAGATGTGTTTGAATGACTCTTAGACTCTAAATGACCCTTGAAAACGTCCAGATCCCTTCCTTCTGGTCAACTAGACTCTTCAACTTCTTTTCCTTTCTTTGGCAGAATCTTGACTATGTAGACGAACTATGTAGATGAACTATGTAGCTCGAATGTAGCTTGAATATGTAGTCGACTATATAGCTTGACTATATAGCTGATTCACAAGTCTGTCGTGTATTTCCAGAAGTCTGCTGTGTAATTAAAACCAGAATAGTTTTAACTTCTTCTCCTTTCTGAGGAATCATCTGACTGAGTAATCCTCCAATTCCCTCTTTAAACTTCTTAAGCCTTGCACGAGTCATAGTTCCTTCAGGTACAAGCAAAGCATCCGCTGGTTCAAGCTCTCCTTCCTCTGGTTCAAGCTGCGCATCCATGATCATATAACAAGTGGATTGAAAGATGTTTGTCCGAAGCCATGGTTCTTCCAATACTTGTGGTGCCAAACAGATATGACATGCCACTAAAAGAGGACCCGAGTCACCTTCGAGTTCCGTATTGTCGAGTGACGTATCTTCCAAAATATCATCATGGTACGAATCATAAGACGGCTCAATTTCTTCAATGAGAAGACCACGTTTGGACTGTTTCGGACAAGCCGTTTGAATATGACCGGGTTCTCCACAAGCAAAACAATGGAGTGCATTAGGGCGTGAAGAACGACGAAGCGTTTGATCTTCTGTTGGTGTTGCTATTCGATTAGACGTTGTGGTACGAGACGTATCTGGATTTGTAAGTTGGGAACCTTGGCTTGTGGTTTGATCCTGCAACGTAGAATTGCGGAACTTGGAAGAAGGATTCCAGCTGCTAGACGAAGTTCGAAATTGTTGTTCGAACGCAGCTGCTCGCCTATGAGCTTCCGAGACCGTGTTAGGGTCAAATTGAGCCAACGCGTTTTGAAGGTGAGGCCTTAATCCTCCAATAAAGCGAGACATGGTTTGAATTTCACTATCATGAATTTCATTACGCGTCATCAACAAGTAGAATTCTGCAGCATATTCATCAATGGAGCGAGATCCTTGTCGTAGATTTTGGAGTCGTGTATACATGGTGCGATCAAAGTTGTAAGGGAGAAAGGTTTTTCGCAGGTGCTTTTTCAATTTGTCCGATGATACAATCTTTGATTTTCCCTCACGAGCACGTGTTGTTTTGTGTTGTAGCCACCACGAAGCTGCTTGGCCTCTGAATTTTGTTGCGACAAGAGCAACTTGGCGATCTACTGGTACTTGTTTAAAATCGAATACTTCTTCAACCGTGACAATCCAGTCGATTAATTCTTCTTTACGGATACTTCCGGTAAATTCTGGTCAGTCAGTTTTGTATCCTAATTCTCAGCGATTATCATATCTCTCGTTGTTTGGTTGTTGATTTAACTAAAGTAGTTGGCTGTTGTGAGCTGGAGCGAAGGGATTGTCTCTGCGAGCATCGTTGTGTCTGTCGCGTAGTGGATTGTCGTTGTTAGGTTGATGATGAGTAATTGTCTCCACAACATCCCGCATCAATTGAGGCAGAGAATCAGTTGAACATTGAAGAGCGGTGTGAAGATTTAGCTGCATCTCGTGTAGGGTCCGTCTTAATTCGGCCCAATCATCCGTCTCTACTTCTTTTCCTTGTTGTGATTTTGGCGGCATGATTGGCGGCAGGAACGGCTAGTCTCTGATACCAAAAGTGATGGAGCGGAAGCAAGAAATAAAAGACTTGTTTCTCATGTTTCCAGGAAGCAAGAGAAGACAAGAAGAGACTCTGTTTTTCTACACAAAAAAACAGAGGTTCGAGATTTGTAAAGAACACATCTTTGCAAAAGCTCAAAGTAGAAAACGATTCTTATTAATTCAATTCAAAGTGATCCTCTTAACAAACCTAAGAGGTATATATATAGATAAGCAAAGCTCTAGATTAAGGAAACATAACTTCTTAAAAGAAAAGGAAATGCTAAAGAAAAGAAAAAACTGAAAAAAGGAAAAACGCCAAATCCTTGTTGAACGTAAAAGCCAAAACGTGTTCGACAAGGTTAAGATGCACTGCATCAATATGTGTCTTGTTTCTTCTTGTCATGCATTTTAGAGTCTTAAATTGCATTTCATGCATTTGAATAGTCCTTAGAGTCTTTTTTAGGTATTATGGAGAAAGGTGAGACTTGGGGACTTGAGATAGTTATGGAACCAAAGTTGAAGCAAACAAAAGTCATGAAGAAGCAAGAAGGTGTTCACAAATAAGCTGTTTCTCGCATAAATCCGTCTGTTTGCGACACCCGCCGGTCTGCATAAATGCTTCCAGGTCGGCTTTCTCTCGCAGAAACCCGCCTGTTTGCGACATCCGCCGGCCTGTATAAATGCCTCCAGGTCGGCCTTCTCTCACAGAAACCCACCAGGCTACCAGATGCTCCAAATCGGCGTCCATCAACACCAAACTTACCAAATGGAACGAAGAAAAAGAAGGAGAATGCATTGCTCTTCGCGAAACGAGCGAAGAGAGATACTTCCCAATGATATAGGGGAAGATTTTGAGGAGGATGCTCAAATCAAGGATGAATTCCTACAACAAGCCGAAGGTTCCGTAAAAAAATTTGAATTGCTTCTTAGGGTACACGGTTGATGAGGATCTTGTGATAAGATATGAAGAACATGTTTATCCCGTGGCACTCATGAGTCATTCAACCAAGAGAAAAGAGGAAAGAGTAGGCGCGATTGGAATAACCTTTGAAGAACCTTGTGAATGTGGTTTGGTTGTTGAATACATAGATAACACAAGTGAGAGCTAAATTGTTGAGAATGAGCTCTCAACCAAAGAAGAAACGCATGTGCAACCCATTCCCAAGATTGAGAAATAAGAGAGTTACGTTGAAGAAGCCTCCAAGGAGGGTGAAGAAGAAGAATCTCTAATGGTGCAACCCTTTGACAAGAATATTGGCATAATCCCCACCAATGAAGCGAGCATTTATGTTCCAAGGAAGATACCATTTGAGGAGATTAGGATGAAAGAGTTTAGGGGGTGGTTCTACGATGAATATGATCCCGGTGATCCAACCTCAACAAGTCAAGCTAAAGACTAAAACAAGCGTACTTGGGAGGCAATCTCATGGTATCCTTTGTATATACTTTTATATAATTTGCTTTTACCTTGTTTTGTGTGTTTTTGGATGTTTTGGTGATAGGAATGGGCCAAGGTTGTGAAAACAACAAGTTCGGGGGAGAGTTCACGGTTAGCGGGTAGCGTCTCAAGCCATAGGTGGCAAATGACTTCATTGAAGAAGGGACCACAATTCCTCTCTCGAATCCTCTTTTCGCCTAAACGCTCCATGGTACCAAATTTTCTTTCTTGTATATACTTTTCCCTTCTTTTTCTTGATTTTTGTGTGTGTTGAGCTTTTAGTTTTCGTTTTCTCTCACGAATTTCTTTGTCACCGAGACGGTGAGATTTAAGTTTGGGGGAGGGAACCATACTAATCAAGATTTTTAGTTGTTTTGTTTTCTTTTCTCTTGAATCATTACATGCTCATTTTGCACATGTGTGTATGCATTGAAATAGCCAAAAATTTGAAAATTTTGGAAATTTCAAAAAGAAACCATGTAGTTGCATTTGCACTTTAGGATTGAGTCTAGAAGCATATATGACTCATTCATATGCATAGGGAACGATGATATGATTGCATTGTAAAGGATTTATGCTTAGAACTCAACATGATGCCTTTGGTAATGATCTCATATTGCTTAAACAACTTCAAAAAGCTTGTACACTTCGTGCTTTGATCTCTTCGCTCGAAACTCATTTGTCTTGTTGATGGTTGCTTGAATTGAAACCAACTCCGTGATTATTTGACTTAAAGAATCTTAATCTTCTCACATATGGGCTTTTGATGCTTAACCATGGTCTCAATATATACATTCAAGTTATCTTTCACCTTTTACCACTCTTGTTAGTCCGAATGGCCATTTCCATCTCTCAAAATGGTTTCCCCACCTTAAACATTACCCGTTCTTTCCAACCCTTGATTATTTGCTTGAGTGAGGCCTCTTTTTGATAATGCTAACATGTGGAATAATCTCGTAAGTATGGGAACGACAAAAATTAGCTTCCATTTTAGCTAGTCTAGTGTTCATCAATGGCTAGCATTAGGAGGGATATCTCAATATGAGGGGTTTGGTTTCGTTTGGGGAATGAGAAAAAGAAAATGAAAGTGGAATGGAAAAAGAAAAGAATGAAAAATGGTTTGTGTGTGAAAAAGAAACGGGAAGTAAAATTAAATGGGATAGTTTCAATTGCCTTTATAGTTAAAAGAATCCTCTTAACAAAATAAAATATATAAAAAAAAGATGAAAAGACAAGAGGATAGCAAAGAGAAGAATAAGAAGCTTGTGATAGAAAATAATGAAAACTTTCCGAATGATCTAAAAGAGCTTTAAAAGGAGTTGGGTTTGTTAGCCACAATGGCTTGGTGTTTTGGGAATCTTGGCATGGGTTAGAAAATTAGGAAATAAGCTAAGGATGGGTAGGACAATGGAAGTTAAGATTAGTATGCCTAAATTTTTCTCGTCTTCCTTGCTTGTGCATGATGTCTAGCATTCCTTTCGAGAGTTAACCACCGAAAACTTAACCTCCTTGATCAATTTTTTTCAAACCTTTTTCCTCATAACCGATTGGACTAGATCAATTGCCCATTTGTGAGACCGCGCTTTGAAATGAATGATTGAATGTGAGAGTTGGTTGATATGACGGTTTGTGGATGCTTGAGTTTGAGTGTAGAGTAAAAGATTATGAGTTGCGATAAGCCTAGAGAAGTTAGAGTAGATCGAATCTTTGTTTCTGCAATATGCTAGCATTGCTTAAGGATATAATGTTGAGGGCTTCGTTAATTCTTTTGGTTATAAGTTCCCACCTTCAAACCTTTCTTACGGGTTGCATTTTGATTGTTTGCTTGCGGACAAGCAAAAGGCATTCATGGGAGTTGATATTCGTGTATTTTGCATCATTTTAGCCTTTGCTTTTCTTAGTTTTGATCTCTCTTTTGATCATGTTTCAATCATTTTTATGCATATGTGTCTTGTTTCTTCTTGTCATGCATTTTAGAGTCTTAGATTGCATTTCATGCATTTGCATAGTCCTTTGAGTCTTTTTTAGGTATTATGAAGCAAGGTGAGACTTGGGATAGTTGTGGAACAAAAGTTGAAGCAAAAAGAAGTCATGAAGAAGCAAGAAGGTGTTCACAGATAAGCTGTTTCTCGCATAAACCCGCCTGTTTGTGACACCCGCCTGTTTGTGACACCCGCCGGCCTGCATAAATACCTCCAGATCGGCCTTCTCTCGCAGAAACCCGCATGTTTGCAACACCCGCCAGGCTACCAGATGCTCCAAACCAGCCACTGCATTTTTACCCTGTTTTGATCTGTATCCGACCCAGATTGTCTCGGGTCGATCCGGTTCGTTTTTATTGGCTATAAATACACATTTTAAGCCAAAGAAAACCCTAAGCTACCTAAACATAATTTCTTCATTTCACTTTGTTATTAGTTTGTTCTTTGATCTAAAACTCTTTGTAATTCTTGCATTTAGACTTATTTATCTATTTTCTTAATCTTTTCTTAATCTCTCTTCAATATGCTTTGTTTATTATCTTTTGCTTTTCTTTTACCTATGTTTGAGTAGATTTAATCAATGGGTCTTTAGGCTAAAGGTGGATTGGGGGGATTTGATGGTTAGATGATGAAGATTGAGATTGTATCTTGTTAGATCCTTCATTTATGTTGTTCTTAATGTTAGATTAGCTTTGGCCAAGTTGATTTAGATCTTAGGCATTTCCTGCCCGGAAGGTGTTTGTTAAAATGTCTGAACCAAACCTTTTATGAGCTTTACATATCCTAGCTAACGGAAGTTGGTGATTAGGGTGTTTAGTGAACTAATTGAAATTTTTTCTTAATGCTCATTGGTTACTTTAATTGTCAACGGAAGTTGATGATAATTGGGTAATTAGTGAAGTGATTAGTGCCACGGAAGTGGACTAGTCATATTTGTGAATTTCATGTTCTAGGATGGTTCTTAAATCACTCTTTGGCATCATTGTTTGATTGTTGGCTTATCTCCCTGGTGACAATCCACCAAGGTAAATTGACCCATAGACCTTTATCATCTTGCATTTTAGTTCATTTGTTTTCATTTCACTTAGGTTGTTAGTTTAAAATCAAATCTCCTCTATTTGCTTAGCTTAGAGAATTTTGTGCATTCCTAGTGTTTTAGATCTCTAGTTTTGATCCTGAAGTGCTATATCGACATACCATATGATTGTGGCAGTGTGCACATTAGATTTTAATTGGTGTGCAACAACATATCAATTTGGCGCCGTTGCCAGGGAACTAAGTAGATTTATCATTAACATTTCAAATTTTCTTGAGACTAAGTTTTTTTTTTTTTTTGGTTACTAACTTTCTTTGAAGTGTTTGTTCTTTTTGCAAGGCACAACCACAAGGGAAAAACATGGATTCTGATATAACTTTCATGTTTAAGGCTATATTAGAAATTCAAGAGAGAGCGATGGCTTGGGACCCCACAAGCCACCACGATTTCGAAAGCTCTATATTAGAAATCCAAGAGAGAGCGATGACTTTCAGATGGAAACTTTACCCAAGAGAACCAATGTGAATATGGTGAGGGATACCAATCTTGGACATGGAATATAACCATGAAGCAACCTATTCTTCGCCAATCTCTAATGAAGAAGAGAATTGCAACTTGCTGGAGTTGATTTTGAAAGAACAATGGAAGCATAATGAAAGCCTCGCCCAAGGGAACCAATGTGGATATGGTGAGAGATACCAATCTTGGGACATGCAGGATGACCATGGAGCAACCTGTTCTTCCCCAATCTCCGATGAAGAAGAAATACGCAACATGCTAAAGTTGATTTTGGAAGGACAAGAGATGTATAACGAGAGCATTCACACGTTTAACTTCGAGATATGTGCTCATACTCCAAATTCAGGGGTTGCAGCGACAGAACATGTGTAGTACATCAACACCTAACTTACCAAATGGAACAAGGAAAAAGAAGGAGAATGCATTCCTCTTCGCGAAACCGAGCCAAGAGAGATACTTCCCAATGATATAGGGGAAGGATGCTCAAATCAAGGATGAATTCCTACAACAAGCTGAAGGGTCCGTAAAATAATTTGAATTGCTTCTTGGGTACATGGTTGATGAGGATCTTGTGATAAGATATGAAGAACAAGTTTACCCTGTGGCACTCATGAGTCATTTAACCAAGAGAAACGAGGAAAGAGTAGGCGCGGTTGGAATAACCTTTGAAGAACCTTGTGAATGTGGTTTGGTTGTTGAATACATAGATAACACAAGTGAGAGCTAATTGAATGTGGTAGTTGACAAAGTATTACGAAACTCATTTTCAATTGTGCCGTTGAGACTTGGGGGGGGGGGGGGAATAAACAATTTAAAAGAACGGTGCCGTTTTACGGTACACCACCTTTTACTCACATAGAACGGTGCCGTTTCACACAATATTAGCAAGGTTTTGTTCTTCTCGAGATTAGGGACTCGAGTCATTCGAACAGTCAACGACACTTTCTCTATTCCTCACCGAATTTCTCTCTTCCTCATCGAATTTCTCTGCTAATACCAAATCTCTCTCTTCCTCACCTATCGATTTTGGGACAATTGAAGGAACAATGAAAGAATCTTCCGCTTTGGGTCCCAATTCTCGTCTCAGTCCAGATCATGAAGAAGCGTCGCGGGTAAAGCTAAATTACTTCGCACAACATATCAATAGGATCCCAAATGAACCAGCTAGCATCTGCATATGATCAAATAAGGCAATCAACACAAAAACATGACACATATTAAACATTTTATCAAAAGAGAAGGAACATACCCCTAACCCTGCTTACATAGGGTACATGTTTGAATGTGATGTTACTACGAAAGGCCTCTGCATCATTTGGTTCGAAATAGCATTTGACATCTTTATATCCAACAAAACTTTTGATGTAATAGTTTTTTTACAAAGTTCTCAACGTTGTAAGTACTTGTGGATGAAGAGATGATAACTTCAAATCTTTCGGCATCCCTAAAGTCTGAAAAACTCATATTGTGTAGATCGGAGAGAGATAATTTGTGATTTCTTGAGGCCTTTGAGTATCATTACCACTTATTTTTCTGGTGTTGAATATCACCCTGCTAGTGCATAACTTGTACAAGTGTGGAAAATTGAGTGTTCATTGAGGAAATATGTCAATTGTGGTGATAATGGAGTGGAAGAAATGGCTAAGAAAATGCAATCTAAGGTTGCAAAGTATTAGGAATGAAATGAACAAGTATGACAAGAAACAACTCCACATAACGACTCTGGTCAGTGGAAAAAAACTATGCATCCATGATAAGAATATAAATAAATGGCAAGACCTAAAATTTTGACTTGAGTAGAAAGCATAAGGGCACACGAATGTAGAAACGCAGCTGAGGAAACTCTATACTCAAGCACTAGATGCTACAAACAAAACCACATCAAAAGCTCCATTGATAATGAGCAAGTCAAACACCAAAAATCAGCTAAGACTAATGTAACTAATGTTGAAATTGCAAATGCTTGAGTCAGCTTATAAGAAAGTGGATCCCAAAACTTCAGAGAAAAAGTTTGAAATTGTGAATTAGAATTGTGCTTTTAATTTGTATATCAAAAAATATTTTTACTGTATTTAAATAACATTAATAAAATCAAACTAGTAAGTAAGCACAAAAAAAGAGAAAAAATACTTGCAAATATACCCATAATTTTTTTTTGTTACTCTTATCAATATATATATTTTTAGGATTTTTTAAACCAGACTAGTTCTTTTAGGACCTGGATAAGATACAGCTTTTTTAACCATTACAAAATTCCTATCTTTTACCATCGTTGCTAGTTTACTACTAATCAAAGCTATTATTTAAGTATTTTATAAATATTTTGAATGAATATATTCTAAAATCTTAAAATTTAGTTGTCAAATATTATTGAGTTGTGTTTGATATGACATAATAAGCTACAATACAATATATAGTGGTAATATTAACATAATTTAGGTTAACACCTACATAATGTAAGCTTTCCTAAATGTAATAAAATAAATATGTTAAGAATAATGTCGAGATCTTCTTCTTTTGGGTTCACATGCTTCACTTCATAGACGAGAGTTTTCATAGCACAAAATACTTGGTCCACAAAGATACACATCTTGCTTTCCAAGTTATCTTCAATACTCGCCCACACGACAAAGGTGTGGCACGAAACACAAAATATGCAATCACAAGCGAAACTCTTATGTCTTAGACATCTTGTCGAGGACGGACAAAATAAGTCAACAAACTCCTCCGCATATAAATTTCAATATTCAAAATACAGATGGAACTTCAACTCGTCTTTGGTATGAAAAAAGGAATAATAACATCCCGTGAGTGCAAACTGCTGCAACTCTACAAATAATCATCCTTGTCGCGGACAGTCCATAAATCAGACTAAAAATGATCTAGAAATATGAGTGTTCTAATAAAACTTCCTAAAACCAAAATCAAACTCCCCCGTAATAGGTAAAGCCAAAAGATATAAAAAACACTATGAGAAATTCTAAACACAAGAATAAATCTCAGACAATTAAGAAAACCATAAATCGTGACCATAAACCTTTAAACCTCTTTTTGATAAAACTCTCAAATAATCATGCTCCAAAAACCAATATAAAACCTTACCGGTCACGCACACAGGAGCTATGACAAGACAGAGGGCTAGGTTATTACAACACAATTACAATCAGGCCATTATACAAGCCATCAAACAAGCTGACCAAGAGAAGCTGCCATAAACTCATTGGACCGGGCTTTGTGAAGAATTTCAAGGATCAACAATCAAGCCAAGACTAAAAGAACATGAAGAATGGCCCATGCTACCAAGCCAAGCCCACGTTCAAGTCTTCATAAAGAACATCAAGACGCTTAGAGTGGTTCAACGTTCGGTCAAAACAAGCCATCAAAACACTTCCCTTTAAGTACTTCACGCCAACTCCAGCTAAAGGTAAGTAGTTCAAATCAATTCAATCATGTTTTGACTAACGAGTTTGTTTCTGTCTTTGTGTTTTATTCTGCTTAATTCTAGCTTTTCATTTAGCTTGATTTGTGTAATCTTTTTAATGCACTTTTGTATTTTCATTTCTTTTTTTCCTAAGCCGAAGAACCATTATATAAGGTTTCACTACAAGCTTGTAATTTGTTACCTTTGATTATCAATAAAAACAGAGTATTTTTTTCTCAAAGATTTCTGAGCAAATCTTGTCATTTCTCTAAGTTTAGTCGAGACCAGTACCTCCTTGGCTAGAGATTGTGTGTTTTATCACAAGGCTTTCACATCTTGTGTGTGATACACTACGATCCATCAACCACCTACCCATTCATCAATCCATTGGTCCAATTGCCTGAGCTTCTCGGCCATTGAATCACCAGCGCATCCGTTTCCACCGTTTCTCTTGTCGATCTGGTTAGACTCGAGTTTCTCGTCTATTAAGGTCATACCGTGGAAATACTGACCGGAGGCTCATAATCAGACATAGTATAACTCAAGTGGATTCTCGTGCTTGTATCATGTGAGTTCTCCTCTCGGATGGTATTTGCTGCAGCCGCATCTACTAGTTCTTCTCTATGGCTTCTTCAAGTTTAGGGGCGAGTTCAAAGCGATGCAGTGGTTTCATTCTCCAACTTTTCTCTTGCGAAGAAGTAGCTGTCTAAAGGTGGTTTGCGAGTGTTCGCGTGCAAGAGTTGGTGTTCCTATTTGGTGTTTTCTCAGTCAACCTTCAAGGTCTTTCCTTGAATCTGTTTCTTCTCGAGTGCTTTGGTTCCTTGAGAGGTCGTTATGGTGTAGCTTATATGCTTTGTTCTATCTTCGTTCCGGCGTTCGGTTCTGTCTCTTCTGTTGCTCGTTGTGCTCGTTTTATTTTCTTCTTTAGAAGCTCTTCCCGAGGCGGTTGTTCGTTGGCTCAGCTCAGGCGTTTTCAGGTTCTTTGGAGTTGTTCATTGGAGTGTTCAGGTTCATAGTTTCAGTTTTAGATCCTAAGGTCTTTAGCTTTTATTTTTATTGTGTTTTCTGCCTTTATTTATGGTTTCACATCTTCGTTTGCTTCCCCATGATAGGGCTCGTGTGTCTAGAGATGTCTTTGTATCCGCCGATTTTTCCACCGTCTTTTCTGTTAGCCAAGACGTTGGTGGCTTTGGGTTTGTATCTTTGTCGATTATGTTACCAGCATTTTAGCTTCTGCAAGTGTTACTGAAATATATATATCATTAGTTGGAAAAAAAAAATACATAAAGAGGAAATCATATTTACAAACGAAGATATTATTAAATAATAAAGTTGCAAAAACTAAAAGAATAAAATTAACACAATAAACGGTTGACGGAGAAAGAGAATAAAATTTTGTTAAGCATCACGTAATATTCAAAGAAAAAATATAAGACTTTAGGGGGAATCTTGGCTCTTTTTGTTAAAGAGAATCTTCGCTCTCAACCATACGTCGATTCTTACATCAATTCCATTTTTCAACTCTTTTGAATTGATTCTCACATGACGTGGATTCACAAGTAACAATCATTATTTTATTTTATTTTTGTTAAAAGGTTTTCTTATATTAATTAAAAAGAGAATATTAGATTGTATATATTGGTTTAGTTGGTTATTATAGTCGGTTTACTTATTTTTGGTTTACTACTCTTTTGATACCTTGTATCTAAGAACGATTTTGTTCTTCTTTTCAATCTAATGAAGTTTTATCCCAAAATACTGAAATGATATCAGACCTTTCAAAGAAGCTTCATTCATCTTCCGTAAAATCTCAGATTTCGATCGATTCTTCCGA
Organism: Alliaria petiolata; assembly: GCA_020283515.1. Lineage (NCBI taxonomy): Eukaryota > Viridiplantae > Streptophyta > Magnoliopsida > Brassicales > Brassicaceae > Alliaria > Alliaria petiolata. The sequence continues at coordinate 21,956,495 of JAHZTW010000002.1, forward strand.
TTGAATCTTATTTTTTTACTTTGATTTCTTGTTCACTGATCGACTCTCTACATTTTAATTGGCGAAATTCTCAGATCGGAGTTGTTTCCATTTCACCTCTCGCTTCACATCATATTCTCCGATCATCTTCTCCGGTCATACATTTGATTGATCGCGCTTCCTTCCGATCATTATTACGTTGATCGCGTTTCATTCCGATCTTACTTCTCGATCGAGTTATCATTCCGATCTTCCGCTTCGATTCAGCTCAACAATTGAGCTTGAAAATCATCTCTCGTTTACATTCCGATCGCGTTTCATTCCGATCGCGTTTACATCTATTTCCGATCTTAATCAGATCGCGTTTTCTTTCCGATCAACTCCTCTGATCGCGTTTATCATCCAATCGATTCAATCATCCGATCGCGCTTTCTTCCGATCGATTCATTAACCTCGTTCACGTCTCTGATCGCGTTTTTCTTTCCGATCAACTTCGTTTTTCTATTTCGTTATATTCAGTATCAATTACTTCGACATTGATTCGCGTTCTGCCTCTACGTTGGATTCTTCATCCATATTTGGTCTTGCTGAATCTTCTGCTATTCCAGCAATATCTCTTGTCGATGACAATTCTTTTGGAGAAAATCCATGGTTGTATTTGAAATTTGAGCTTGTGTTCACCTACGGTTCTCTTCCAAAACCACCAGATGTCCATCCTGGATCTGGTTTATGGTCATTTATCAATGATTTGAAGGAGATCGCTATAATACTAATTCACAGTTCTTCAGGTCTGAAATCCTTCACTTACTTGCTTAGATTGTGGAACCAAGCCTTATTTTGCTCGTATCTAGAATGTGATTATGAAGTTGATAGATGTTGGCTGATTTTTCACGAAATAGATGCTGCATCAAGTTTTGTTACAAGCCAGTGGGAGATATGGTCAATGGATCTCACTGCAGTTGTTGAGAGATTACTTCAGTTCAATTCTCAGTTATTCATGGCTGGAGTATTTGTATCTCAGAGAAAGTATGCACTCAAGCTGCTTGCAGAATTTGGTTTTCTCGATTGCAAACCTATATTCACACCTATGGAACTTAATTTGAATCTTAGCCAAGATGATGGAGAGTTACTTTTTGATCCTTCTCATCACAAGAAGCTTTTTTGGCAAGCTGATCACTCTCCATCACAAGGACATCATGTATCACTTTTTTCCGAAGCTATTGCTGTTCACAGCACCATAAATTCTTCAAGTCCAAGATGGATTACTCAACTTGAAGATGCAATATTAAGCTTGAGCCGAGGTTGTGGTTTTATTGGACACAGAAGTGTGGCTCGTTCTGGTTGGTTCTTATCAATTCTTAAACTTCTTTACTGTTCCTTACCGAGACCACCAAAAGATCAAGGTGATTTTTGCTTGATGATTTGCGTTGCCACCAGCTTGAAGTCCTTCATCATCGTTCTATTTGAATGTGGCAAACCAACATCTTAGATGCTGCTGAGACAGAGTTTTCTTCCTCGACATCTATGGAGCCTCTCCACTTGTCTCATCAAGCGTCTCATCAAGCTCCTCATCAAACCATTACACATTGCAATTTCAGGTCCAAGATGGAGTACTTCCATCTTGAGGGGGAGTATTAGATTGTATATATCGGTTTAGTTGGTTATTATAGTCGGTTTAGTTATCTTTGGTTTACTACTCTTTTGATACCTTGTATTTAAGAACGATTTTGTTCTTCTTTTCAATCTAATGAAGTTTTATCCCAAAATACTGAAAGAGAAGGTTACAAAGAAGTAATTAGAACCATTACAGCCAACGAATACCATAGTTTAAAAGGAGAAAACCTGATACTAGTAGTAACATCGATAGAATCCGTACCAGAGAGAGAATATCACCTTACAGATCGGTTTCAGTCCATCGATTAAGGATTGAATTACCTTTACTTGAGCCGATTTGATGAAGAGCCTGACACTTGTCTTTTACCGTGGACAAGATCAGCTTAAGAACCCTTCTGTGAGGTAAGGTGATTCCGTCGTGGAATCTTCTGTTTCGTTCTCGCCACAGTTCATAAACTGCCCCTTGCCATCCTTGTAGCATAACTAACTTGGTCGAGTTATTTGACGATGCCGACGGCAGCCATAGAAGGATTTGCTGCCATTGAAGAGGAGGATACCTGATGTTAATTTTAAGGTTTAGTTTCCTCCAAACCTCTGCCGAGAAAGAGCATTCGAAGAACAAGTGATCCCTTGACTCCAAGCTTGAACTACAGAGGAGACAAATCCCCTCAGTATCATAACCCCACTTAGCTACACGGTCTAGAGTCGGGTTTCTATTGAGAATAAACAGCCAAGTTGTTGTTTGATGCCGAGGAATTCTTGCCTTATGCCAAACCAGTGGAGCCTAAGGCTGCTCAGGCTTATTACCTCTAATTGCATTCCACACCGCTTTGGAGGAGTATGTCTTGTGAATTATCCCATCAACAGACCAGACCATTTGATCGGTAGTGGTTGAACACTGGATCTCCGTCAAGTAGGAGTGGAGAAGAACTTGCCGATCTGATCTAGCCGGGGGAACTGCCCACCCATTACCTGACCAGATGTCTGAGACCGTTGCAAAGAGCGGAATACCCAAATGTGAAGGACCTTCTGAACCCAGGAATGTATACAGAGGGCCAAACGGGGTCCAAGGGTCCCACCAGAAAAACGTGGAGTCACCATTACCAATATTGATGCTCAGAAACCGGAGAGCTTTAGATCGTAACTTGAGTATCCTTCTGAACATCCATGAGAAAGCATTATTTTTTTCGTTTAATGCCCAAAATGGAGATATCGAGAGGTATCTGCACTTGATCCAAGCCACCCAGATTGAACCGACTCTGAAAAACAACATACAAATCAATTTTAATGCGCACGCATAATTCCAATTATCATTCCAAGTATCATTATTTTTATTTATACCCCAAAAAAAAGAATTTATCATCAAATAAATTAATCTTTTTTTTTGAACTTTGTCATCATAATTTTTGTATTATTAATGATTCTTACACCATTTTTAACCAAAGATTTCACTGTGCATTACTCTTAAAATATAATTTTAAATCATAACTTTTTTTTTGTCAACAACCATCACGTTTAAAAATTAAATTACTAAATTAGTATGATGTTTCTTTTCTCGTATTATATATTTGGCACCACGTTTTTTTACTTAGAACTTAATATATAAAAAGAAACGGAAAAAAGTATATAAAAATAGAAAAAAAAAACTCTAGGTGAGTAGGACCGACGATGTAAAACGCTCATCGTTATCTTGTTCATAGGAGTGGTTATATTAAAACGTGTCGTATACTGATTTGTTTACTAAGCAAGTGGAATCCAAATTGAGTTCTGCAATTTACTACACGCTTTAGCTGCGACATAAGTAACGAAGCTTAACTGTCTGAAAATCAGCAGCAAAAGGTCCGATTCAGTCATTACTCATTACCTACTTTAGTCTCACCGTCCAAATTTTTTTATTATATATAAGTTTTCGAGACATAAAGTAATTTATATCGAACCAAGAATTATTTATGTAGAATTTAAACCGAATTGAAACAAGCAAAACTGATAGAGAGAATTATTAAAATAGTCTAAATAATTATGATATTGGTATGAATATCATGAACGTATTTTCGACTTTAATTTAAAATCAAAATGACCACCCCTTATTAATAGTATAATAAATTTTGAAAACATATGTCTGTTTCTGTTTCTGAAAGTCATTGTTAAAGCCTCTAAAAGTCTTCAAAACTCTATAAACTACAAAATACTCTTTGAAAATGTCATTGTCTGATCATGATAACATGATAACATGATATATTATAAGATTCTACTTTGGCCCAACTGGTACAATAATGTCTATACTGTAAATGCTATTAACTATGCTAATTTGTACTTTTTTGCGGACAAATAATGCATCTTATATTTTTTTTGTGCTTATCATCTTTTAGCAGTGTTGGATTCATAAACCACTACAAACTTGTCTAATCTTGTAAGTGCTAAAAACAATAACATAACATGTTAATAGAGTTTAAATAATAATTATAGTAAAATGTATATTCTGTATTTATACAATCATACGTATTGAAATGTGTATTCGATAAACCCTCCAAGTTTGTATGTCCTCTTAACGAAAAAAAGAGTTTGTCTTTTATCCTAGAAACATTCATTTTTTTTCTGAAATTAAAATCGGATATCCAAATTTCGTCCAATTTTTTTATAAATATTTTTTTACAAAGAAACTACAAATAAAACACCTAATTTTAAGTGATTAAGTAGCACATTTACAGTGCTTGAACATTATAAATTCGAAGACAGTATGATAAATTTATACCTTTTGTTCTAAATCCAAGATTACTAGACAACCATATAGTTCAAATGATCACTTATTTTCTAATAATTTAAGTTATGACTTATGAATGGTAATAACTTAATGAATGGTTTCCAAATATTATGAAAAAATGATATTATTATGATATTATTACCAATAAGTTATGAATGGTAATAACTTATTGAATGATTCCTATACCTATATTCTTGTCCCGCTTGGTAACATTTCTATTCAAAGGTTAATTTTTTTTTTCTGAGATAAATTTTGGAAATTCTAAATTTTTAATTCATAATTTCTATTTTGCTGGTATTCGGAACCAGCAGTTGATAATAATATGTTTAAGACATAAATAACTATTTTCAAATAAAATTGAACTAGTGATCTTAAAGATTGGTTGAGAATAATACATTTAACACGTAAATCAAGTAGAATTGAACTAGTGATCTTGAAGATTGGTTGATAATAATACGTTTAAGATGTAAATCTCTATTTTCAAGTAGAATTGAACTAGTGATCATTAAGCTTCTCAAGTTTTAAAAAAAAAAAAAAAAAAAAGCTTCTCAAGTACCAGTAGATCACAACCCATTTGGTTCAAATCCTAGTTTCATTGATTTTTGTATGCCTTTTTTTTAATAATTACGAATTTCTAGAACACAAGCATTTTTTTTAGTTTTGTCTTGATCCTCTGAAAATCAACCCACCAAGACAAAGAGATAGATCTTCCCTTTCTTTTGAACAAAAAAAAAGATCTTCCCTTTCTAACGTGAAGACAAAAAAGTTCATAAATACCCCGTTCAACACCTCTCTCATTCACCATGCAATTCGTCTTTCCTTCACACCAAGACTTCTCTCCAACAATACTTTTATTTTTTTCCTCTCTTTTCAAAGTCTTTTTCTGCTTTCAAGATTCCTTGCAACTTTCTTGGTAAGCTTCTTCTTTTTCTTCTTCTCAAGTTTGATCATTCAGTGAAACAATCGATTGAAACTAAGTACAAATTCAAGAAAGAGATTGAAGCTAACTAAGCTTAAGCTTCTTCTTCTCCTCAAGTTTGATCTCTCAGTGAAACAGTCTTCTTGATCTGTCAATCGATTGAAACTAAGTACACAATTCAAGAAACAGAGTACTTCTTGATCTTGATTGTTTTTTCTTTTTCTTTGTAATTCAAGATGGCAATAGGAATCTTCGGATTGATCCCAAGCTCATCACCAGACGAGCTAAGGAAGATCCTACAAACGCTTTCGACAAAATGGGGAGACGTAATTGAGGATCTTGAGAGTCTTGAGGTGAAGCCAATGAAAGGAGCGATGACCAACGAAGTGTTCATGGTGAGTTGGCCTAGAAAAGAAACGAATCTCCGTTGCAGGAAACTTCTTGTTCGTGTCTATGGCGAAGGCGTTGAGCTTTTCTTTAATAGAGACGACGAGATTCGAACTTTCGAGTACGTAGCTCGCCATGGCCATGGCCCTAGACTTCTTGGCCGCTTCGCCGGCGGCAGAATCGAGGAGTTTATCCATGCCCGGGTAATTTATTTTCCATTTTTCTTCTCTGTTCTTGAATTATTTATTTATTTATTTATTATGAACATTCTGTTTCTTTGAATGGTCCACGTTATATACGTGATGTTCGATGAGGTTATATAAACCGGGAAATACGAAACCCAGGTATGTCCGGTTTATTTATGTACCGATTGAGTCATATATCGTAGGGGTGTTTAATTCAGCTTAACCGATCCAAAAACCGAGCTGAAGGGAAAACCGGAAAATAAACGATATAAATCCAAATTACTTTTGTTTCTTTTTCTAAATCCAAATTACTTTGAAAATATTTGAGATTCCCATTTGGCTTTCCGATTTTGTAAACTGAAAAACCCAAACCAAAACGGATTGTAACCGAACTTTTTTTGAAAAAAGCAAAAAAAAAAATTACTTATAAAAAGATTCGATTAAAAAACTTAAATTACTTTGAGAATCTGCAAATTTCTTTGTCCACTCCATGATTTGCATGTGGATCCAATCCTGTTTTTAGTTTGGTTTTGGTTTGATATATCTTCGGTTTGGTTGGAATTCATTTTTAGAAAATATTTGACCGGTAATTTCTTATTTTCTAATTGTTCGGTTTGTGAACTATCAGAACCGGATTAAAAATTCGGTTTGGTTAAAATTCAGTTATTTAGAAGTTAGAACACATTCAACGGAATTAAAAAAAAAAAAAATCAAGTTTTTCAATCTGTTTATTTTTTTTCGGTTTGGTTCGGATATGAAAAAAAATGAAACCAAATCAGATTATACCTTCTTTGGTTCAGTTTTTGGATTGAGCTTTTGGTACGATTCTGGTCTACTTGAACTATACTGAGACTAATTCTTGCATCTGTAACTTTGCATCAGACACTATCAGCAACCGATCTTCGTGATCCGAACATATCATCTCTGGTTGCATCTAAGCTAAGAAGATTTCACAGCATACACATTCCTGGAGATAAAACTGTCCTCCTCTGGGACAGGATGAGGTAAGAAACTTCAACTTTATCAGCTTTTTTTGGTAAATGTTTCGATCAGATGAAAGTAATATCACATTGAAACATGAAAATTACAGGACTTGGGTAGGACAAGCCAAGAATCTGTGTTCAACTGAAGATTCAACAGAGTTTGGTCTAGACAACATTGAAGATGAAATCAACTTGCTAGAACAAGAAGTGAACAATGACTGTCACCAGCAAGAAATTGGATTCTGTCACAATGATTTGCAGTATGGTAACATCATGATTGATGAAGACACCAATGCCATTACTATCATTGTAAGTCTTACTCATAACCACAATTTTTTCTTTAACCTTATTTCGTTTTTTTCAGAATGGGGAAAAATAAAATTAAAAATAAACCCTTTCAGTTCGATTAACTCGAGGTAAAACAATATCATCCAAGTTATATGAACATGAGATTTCTCTAATCGTTTTAGTTAATTTCTTGTGTGAAAAAATGGATTTGGAACAGGATTATGAGTATGCAAGTTATAACCCAATTGCTTATGACATAGCAAATCACTTCTGTGAGATGGTAGCAAATTACCATTCTGACACTCCTCATATCTTGGACTACACTCTATACCCAGGAGAAGAAGAAAGGAGGAGATTCATCTGCAACTATCTCAACTCTTCAGGTTAAAAAGCTATGTTCCTTTTGTTTTAAAAGACTTTTCCTTTCTATGACTCAAACTAAAACTTGGTTTAAAACAGGTGAAGAAGCAAGAGAAGAAGACATAGAACAGCTTTTGGATGATACTGAGAAGTATACATTGGCAAGCCATCTCTTCTGGGGATTATGGGGGATCATCTCTGTAAGCTAATTCTCTCTTTCTTTGATGTAAGAAAAAAGCATTTCAGAAGCTTATGTATGATTGTGTGTGAATGTTAATATGATTGTGTAGGGCTATGTGAACAAGATTGAGTTCGATTATCTCGAGTATTCGAGGCAGAGATTCAAACAGTATTGGCTTCGAAAGACCGAGCTTTTGTCTTTCAACCCATCTCTCAAGTAAAATGTTATACAAAAACGATGATGGATCCATAATACTATGTGTAATTCTTCTGTTCTGATACTGTGTAATGAGTAAAAAAACAATAATGATTCCACAAAAGAGAAACGTTTAATACTTTCATCTGCAATCACATTTTATTTTCGAGAAAAAAACCGAAGATGGAGACTTAAGGATCAAGAGCTGCCATGGAACGAACGGTATCAATGACTGAGTCTATAAGTTCATGGGACTTGCTTGTACCTGCAAGCGTAAGATGTTTTGGTGCTTCAGCTCTATCGAAATATAATGCACCAGAGACAAGCTTCTCTTTAGGCTGCAACGCTAACCAAACCACTGTGTCTGCTCCTTCTTCGCTTGTTCTAAGCTTACCCGAGAACCTGATTCACACAAGTTTTTAAACTTTACTTAGCACAAAAAGATGTTTTCTTTAGCACAAAAAGATATGTTCTTTATCCAATTTTTCTTACGATTCATTGAAACTCGGTAAACTCTTGGCGACACCAGGTGTTTCAGCCCAGCCAGGGTGCATGGAGTAGAACCCTATGCCTTTGTTCTTGTACTTATCAGACCATTTTTCTGTCAGAGCCACCTAATCATTTTCATAAACAAACAAACTTAGAAAACAGAAGAAAAAAAAGAGATTTTGACTAGTAGATTCTGATTTTACAGACCTGGATTCGTTTGTTTCGTGCGTATTGTAACACACCATCGAATTTTTCACCACTAAACTGCAGATAAATCATACGTAGCCTAAGTTATATTTCAGAATTCTGACATAGGACTGATGCAAACAGTTCCAAAGAAGTTAAACTAAATTGAATATAAAGCAATTCTTGAAGATGATATATTGATTACCTGAAGATCTGTTGTAAGCGGCGACGTGTACATTCCACCAGAAGAGACAGTGATGACTTTGGCGTCTGGTGACGCTTTCTCCAACAGTGGAAGCATCAGCTCTGTCATTGTGTATGTCCCGAGTACATTCACCGCAAAGTTTAACTCGAATCTGATATTACAAACGAGCATAGGCCATAGGGATATGAAAATCAAAGATCAAATGATAATGTAATATTCAAGAAAGATGACTAAGACTAACCCTTCAGGTGTAGTAGTACGTTTGTTCTCAAGCAAACCGGCATTATTAACCTAAAAAAATCGAAAATCCGAATCAAACAAGTTCTTTAGAGTATTTAGTGAAATGTTTTTTCTAAAACGAAAAGGCGGCATACCAGTACATGAACCGGAACATCCTTGGAAGCAAAAGTCGAAGCAAAGGACTTTACATCGTTAACTGAAGACAAGTCACACACCTAACAAAGAAAGCAAAGCTAAAAAGGGTTCATATCACAATTTGAATAGAAAGAGTATAGAACTTGCAAAAATGAATATTGAAACATACTTCTAGGTACACTTTCTGGTTTCCTGTAGAGTTTTGAATCTTAGAGAGAGCCTCTTGTCCTCTTTCCTTGTTCCGGCACACCATGTAAACAGTTGCTCCACTGGAAAAAATAAAGTAAGCAGATAATTAATATACTTTGTGACACAATTTCGTTTTACTGTTTCCATCAATTTCATTACCGTGAAGCAAGACCTTCTGCAGCGGCGAAACCAATACCAGAATTAGCACCAGTGACTACACAATTCTTCCCTTCTATTTGTATCTGCATATCTTCAGGTTTAAACTTCTTTGAATGCTCTCTGCCAAAACAGAAGGTAATCAATTCTCATGTGACAAAAGCAAATGTTTCTCTTTGGTTACATTGATCCACAGGATTACACAGAACACAAGACAGGCTAGACAGCATGAATCGTGCAAGTCTAAAGAAACAAGATTTTGAATGATTCAGTCTCGAAAAACCTTTAAAAAATCCCATCTTTTTTTCATTTCCACGGGTTGAAAAATGTAGTGACGAAGACACAAAACAACTCAAGCAAATCCGAAAACATATAAACAGTTTAAGACTTACAGGAAACCGTTCTTGGTGAAATTCATGTAGCCGTAAATCCCGAAAGCGGTTGATCTCCATGTCTACAGACAAAAACACGACAAAAAGTACCAATTTTTAATACATATACACTAGACAGAAACGGACAAGCGACGGTGATGAGTGAATCCAAGTACAGAAAAAGGACATACCTTTAAGAGGAACATTTTTTCGTTACGGAAGAGAGTTTGGTATGAGTTCCTGAATTGGTGGAGATGTTAGATTAGTTAATGATGGTGCGGTCAGGTTTACGAGTCATGCGACGGCGTCTGGAATCGTTAGACAAGTCGACGATCGAGAACAGGAACATTCCGGTGGAGGTTGTGCCACGTGGAAGATAGATTCACCGTGTGATGACGTGGTATTTTTTATCGTAAATTTGCAAAAACACCCTCAAACGTTTAACTTTTGCAAATTTACTTCCAAAAACAAATGTCGAAAAAACCAACCTCAGCTTACAAAAATACATGACGTCTTTTAGCATGTGTAAAATGTAAATAGGAACAATCGAACGCCGATAAAAAAAAAAGAACAATCGAAAAATAAATTAATATACAAAACAATCTCAGCTCACAAAAATAGTTTTTATTATAATCTTATTATATAAACTAAGATGCATCAAAGTTAGTTTTTAACATGATCGTGACATGTGTCAAGTTAATCGATTAGATTTTGACACATGTTAAAAAAATTAAACCAATTAGATTTTAACATGTTTACATAAATCTAAAAATTAATTTTAAAAATAGAAAAAGGAAAATAAATTTTTTCATATTGATTTTAAAAATAGAAAAAGAAAAATAAGTTTTTTTTTCATTACTTATACAAAAAGGAAAATAAAAAAAAATCAATCTTTATTATATAAAGTATGATGCATCAAAGTTAGTTTTTAACATGACCGTGACACGTGTCAAGTTAATCGATTAGATTTTGACATGTGTTAAAAAATTCAACCAATTGGATTTTAACATGTTTACATATATCTAAAAATTAATTTTAAAAATAGAAAAAGGAAAATAAGTTTTTTTTCATTACTAATAAAAAAAGGAAAATCAAAAATCAAAAATGCAAATAAGAAAATTAAAAAAACGAAAATAAGTTTTTTTTAGTTTTTTATTTAAATTAAGGAAATTGTATGATCAATTACTAATACTAAAAGGAAAATCAAAGCTTTAACTAACAAGATCGTGACACGTGTCAAGTTAATCGATTAGATTTTGACATGTGTTAAAAAAATTCAACCAATTAAATTTTAGCATAATTTTTTCATAAATCTAAAAATTAATTTTAAAAAAATAAGTTTTTTTCATTACTAATACAAAAAGGAAAATAAAAAAATAAAAAATACGAATAAGAAAACTAAAAAGGGAAAATAAGTTTTTTTGTATTTTTCATTTAAATTAAGGAAATTGTATGATCAATTACTAATACTAAAAGGAAAATCAAAATTTTATTTTTAAAATTAGAAAATGAAAATAAGTTTCTTTCCAATTACTAATACCAAAAGAAAAATAAAAAATCGAAAAGTTAAATAAGAAAATTAAGAAAAAGGAAAATAAGTTAACTACGGTTTAAAAAATAAAAACGTCAAATTTATCGATTTAGATTACAAAAATAAAATAAAATCAACTAGGATATATTTCAGTTTAAGAAAAAGAAGATAAAATAAAAGGATCTATTTCAATTTAAGAAAAGGAAAAGTAAAACCAAAAATAAATTAGATTAACTGGGATATATTTCAATTAAAAAATAAAAATTTCAGATGATAATGATATGACATTAGACAATGATGAGCTCAAGGAGAAGGATGATAGCAAGAATTATGTAGAGAAGCTTTTGATGCGAGTTTTGAGAAGCATAACTTCTCTAAAGAGTAGAGAGATCATATACGATAGAAACAAAAAAATAAATCTAATTAACTAGGATATATTTTAATTAAAAAAAAAAGAAATTTTAGATGCTAATGATATGACATTAAACGATGGTGAGCTCAATAAGGAGGAAAGTATCAAGAATCATGTAGAGAGGCTTTTGATCTGAGTCTTGAGAAGCATAACTTCTCTAGAGAAGAGAGAGATCATATAAGGGAGATGAATGTGAAGAGAAAGAGAGACTTTATTTGTTTGAAAAGAGAATGGGGAGATTGTTAACGTACTCGAATGACTCGAATTGAATACCCAAGTTTTTAATGCAACGGAATAGAAAAAGATAGTTGATAAAGTGTGTGAAATGTATGAGAAGTAGGTTTAATGTTGCTTAGGACTCGCAACAGATTCTTTGTTTTGAATATTTTAATTCAAAATAAATGAGAATTATAATAAATAAATAATTTTTAGGATTCAAAATTATGTTTTTCATATTTTTTTCAGTAGTGATCAGATTTTGTTTTCTATTTTCTTTTAAAAAATATTTTAATGACTTTTAAATATTATTATTATAATCTGCGTATACGCGGATCCTAATCTAGATTTCAATTATGATAAAAGAAGGATTATTAATTCGCCAAAATTTTAGAATAAATAAATATATATATAGATAAAGCATTAGAAATAAACATAATTCAACATATATATCTGGAAATATTAATGAAAGTAAATTTTATTTTTCTTTACGCATTATTGGATTTTGTTTTTAATTTATTTTTACGATTTTAAAATATTTTATTAAAAACCTGCATTTATGCGGGTCCTTTTCTAATATATATATATATATATATATATATATATATATTATCACATACTGTATTTGTCCCAAAAAAGATTATCTATATAAATGTTTCACTGTTTGGAATGTGATTTTGTTTCCAATGAGATTCGCTAACCTTTATATCTCTTTTGTTTTGCTCTTTGTATTTTTGTTTGTGTCGCCAAACCACAGAACAGCTAAGTAAAGTAAATCACATAGCGATACAATATTTGTATCCAAAGAAAACATTCAGTCTTCTTAATAGAACAATATTTTGACATCAATACAGTGTGTGAACTATATGAGAAGTAGAGTTAATGTTGCTTACGATCCGTAACAGATTTTGTGTTTTGAATATTTTAATTTTAAAATAAATGAGAATTAAAATAAATAAATAATTTTTAGGTTTCCATTTTGTGTTTTTCATATATTTTTTTAGTAGTGATCAGATTATGCTTTCTATTTGTTAAAACAAATATTTTAACGGTTTTTAAATTTTATTATTTTCTTAAATGTTGTTATTCATTTAAGTTTCTTTTTCGATTACTAATACAAAAAGAAAAATATTCGATTATTCATTTTTCTTTACAGAGTATTCAATTTTGTTTTTAATTTAATTTTACGGGATTGAAATATTTTATTAAAAACCCGCATATATGCGGGTCCTATTCTAGTTATATTATAAAGTGTTTTAATTATATTATATATAACATGAATCAAAAAATTAAAATTATTATTACCTGTGTATTCAGGAACGAATACACAAGTCTCTTGACTATGGGCTCCATTACAATTTCTTCACGTAAGTCTCTTGAGTTTTGTAACACTTTTCCTTGGAGTCTATTGTCATCCATATCTCATATGATTTATTTTTAGTTGTCTCGTTAAAAACTTTTATAGGAAAACCCAGTGAGAAAAATCATAGTAAAGTAAAAAGAGTACAACTACACACTTCCCCTCGAGTAACTAGGACAACGGGTTATAGGCTTTTCTCGTGTCGCATTCCAATGTTGTAGACATGTTTTCAGAACATCATGGTGCAGCATTATCAGATGATAAAACATATTTCACTTCAATTTTTTTATTCTTCTCAAGCGCTTGGGTATATGAGAAGAACTTCAGTGGAATATGTTTGGTTCTGTCACTTTTGATATATATTTCCTTTGTCTGAGCAACACAAGGAGCATTATCTTCATACAAGATGGTCGATTCTAGACTAGCGCAGATTCCACTACTTGATTGGATATGTTGACTTATTGATCTAAGTCAAACACATTCTCTACTTGCTTCATGGAGAGCGATGATTTCATCATGATTTGAGGAAGTGGCTACAAGTGATTGTTTCTGAGAACGCCATGATATGACGATTCCTCCAATTGTATAAACGTATTCTGTTTGTGATCGGACTTTATGAGGATCATACTAATATCCAGCATCTTCAAAACCAACCATTTGGCCGTTTGAGTTTTTAGGATAAAATAATCCTAAATCAATCGTTCCTTGAAGATAGCAAAATACATGTTTTCTCCCATTCCAATGTCTTTGCGTAGGAGAGGAACTGAATCTTGCCAAAAGATTAACGGCAAATAATTTATCAGGTCGAGTACAATTTGCCAGATACATAAGTGCGCCAATTGCACTTAGATACGACATTTCTAGACCAAATATTTTTTCATTTTTTCATGGGGTCCAAAAGGATCATTTTCAATATTGAGTGACCTCACGACCATAGAAGTACTAAGAGGAGTTGCTTTATCCATGTTGAAGCGCTTTAACACTCTTTTGGTGTATGTGGATTGATGTACAAATATACCCTTTTCAGAGTGTTCCATTTGTAAGCCAAGACAATATTTTGTTTGTCCGAGATCTTTCATCTCAAATTCTCCCTTTAGATAGCTTGTTGCTTTCTGTATTTCTTCATGAGTTCCTATAATATTTAGATCATCAACATATACAGAAATAATAACAAATCCAGATGATGTTTTCTTGATGAAAACACATGGGAATATATGACTGTTTACATATCCTTCTTTAATTAAATGTTCACTGACTCGGTTATGCCATATGCGTCCAGATTGCTTTAACCCATATAACGATCTTTGCAATTTTATTGCACATAACTCTTTGGGTTTGGAACTTAAAGCCTCTGGCATCTTGAATCATTCAAGAATTCTCATATAGATATATGTATCTAATGATCCATATAAATATGCTGTAACGATATCCATGAGACGCATCTCTAGATTTTTATTAGCTGCTAGACTCATTAAGAATCTAAACGTGATTGCATCCATAACGGGATAATATGTTTCTTCGTAATCAATCCGGGTCTTTGAGAAAAACCTTGAGCTACGAGGCGAGCCTTGTATCTCATAATCATGTTTCTTTCATTTTGTTTCTGAACGAAAACCCATTTGTATCCGACTAGTTTCACAGCTTCAGGTGTGAGTATAATAGGCCCGAATCCCTCTCGTTTATTAAGCGAATCAAGTTCTACTTGTATTGCATCTTTCCATTTTATCCAATCATGCCTCCTTTGGCATTCATATACTGATTTTGGTTCTGGATCTTCGCTTTAATCATTGATTTCTTTTAACACAAGCTATGAGAAAATTTCATCAACATCATTCATTTTATCTCGGTTCCATATTTTTTTAGTATGAATATAATTGATAGATATCTCATGATTTTTTCGGATTCAAAATATTTCACATTGTCATCACCGTCATGACTTATTTCCTCCAAAATTTCGGTTATTTTGGGAGTGTTTTGTTTCTCAGCCTCCTTCCATTTTCTAAGATTTTTATCCTTATTACTGACTGCTCTACCACGCTTCAGGCGTGCTTTAGATTCATCATCTTCTCTTCTACGTTCATGCGGTATTTTAATACGAGCATGGGCATTTGCTGCTGGTATATGTGATTTCGTTATCGTTTTGGTATCCGCAAGTGCATTAGGTAGCTGATTTGCTATACTTTACAAATGCATAATTCGCCGAACTTCCAGTTCTGACTGTTTTGTAGGAGGATCAAGGTGTAACAAGTAAGGTACACTCCATTTGATATCATCTCCTACTTGCTTATTTTCTCCCCTAGAATCGGGAACACTTTCTCATCGAAGTGACAATCGGCAAAACGTGCCGTAAATACATCACCAGTTTGTGGTTCTAGGTAATGTATAATTGATGGAGAATCACAAACAACATATATTCCCATTCTTCGTTATGGATCCATTTTTGTACGTTGTGGTGGTGTTATAGGTATGTATACCGCACAACCAAAAAAAATTAGATGAGAGATATTTGGTTCTTGACCAAATGCTAACTGTAGTGGGGAATACTTATGGTACGCACTTAGTCTTACCCGAATAAGTGCTTCGACATGCATAATTGCATGTCCTTATACAGAGGTCGAAATTTTTGATCTCATGATCAGTGGTCTTGCAATCAGCTGCAGACGCTTAATTAATGATTTGGCCAAACCATTTTGTGTATGAACATGAGCAACGGGATGTTCAAAATCGATACCTGTTACCATACAATAATCATTGAATGCTTGAGATGTGAATTCACCAGCGTTGTCTAATCTAACTCTCATTATTGGATTATCAGGAAACTAAGATCTTAGTTTGATTATTTGAGTTAAAAATCTCGCAAATGCCACATTTCGAGATGATAGTAGACAAATGTGTGACCATCTACTGGATGCGTCAATCATTACCATGAAATAGTAGAATGGTCCACATGGTGGATGTATATGTCCACAAATATTGCTTTGAATCCATTCAAGGAACTTTGGTAATTCTTTATCGATTTTTAATGGTGATGGCCTTATAATTATCTCTTCTAAAGAACACACAACGCATGTCATTATATTCTCCTATTTTATTTTCTGGATTTTCAGTGAATGGCCACATAAGCTTTCTATGATTTTACGCATCATCTAGGTGTCTGGGTGACCGAGGCGATCATGCCATTATATGAAATCATCTAGATTTCTTTTGATCACGAGATTTGATTCTATTGCATTTATATAAGTATGATGCAAACCATAAGGAAGTTCTGAGAATTTTTCCAATATAAGTTTTTTGCCTGATTTATTAGAAGTTATGTACATATACTTATTTTCATCCTCAGTTACAGACTGATTGTCATATCTTTGAAGATATATGTTCTTAAAAATCAATCAATTCTTTTTAGAATTTGGAGAATACAAAGAGTTATTTATGAAAAAATTTGTTCCATTAGGCAACATAAAGTTGCCTTTACCAGTTCCTTCAATCAAGTCTATAGGATCCGAAATTGTATTGACAATGATGTTTGTTAGTTTGAGATTAGAGAAATATCTATTTTCCCTCAGAATAGTGTGCGTTGTTCCACTATCTGGTATGAAAGTTTCTCGAATCTTTTTCCTGCGATCCATTTCTGAGATAAACAAAAGCAATTGATATAGATAAGATAATTTGAATCATGAAACAAATTTCATACAATAATTATACATTAATAAGCGTACGTCACACAATAATTATACATGAGTAGGTAGTACAAATGACATAAATATTTTACAGAAATGACAATTATTTATGGCACAATCGTACAACTTTTCAAGTCACGTGACAATTCTTTCGGAGTTCCGTCAGAGCGGCCAAATCGAAATCATCGACAAAGTCAGATGCATCGAGGTGCGTTGTACCCTCAAAGTGTTCTGGAAAGTTTATTTCCTTTCCTTTACCTTTGGCAGATTCTTTGTGCAATGCACATAGATGTGAGGGAGTACGACATACCCAAGACCAATGTCCCTTGGTACCGCATCTAAAACAAGCATCCTCTCGCTTCTGGGAGGTACTTCCTTGGTGTTCTTTCCCCTTCGGGGTTGTTCAGAGCGGACCCACTGGAATGATTTTATGTTTTGTGGGTTATAGTTTCTCCCGCATCCACGATAGTTTCGACGGCCACAGCCCCGAAAGGCTTTGTTTCCTCTCACCGGGTTCTTAACATCCAATGCGTTCGCTTCATGGAACGCTTTAGATCTGGTAGGTCGAGTCATGTGATTCTTAATGAGGAGCTCATTATTCTTTTCGGATATTAGGAGTGCCACAATCAAATCCAAAAATTTGGTATACCCACACAACATATATTATTGTTGTAGGGTGATGTGGTTTTTGTGGAATGTGGTGTACCTTTTCTCAAGCATTTGAGATTCCGTTATTGTTTCACCACAATACCTTTACTTAGCCACAAATCCTAACACTGCGGTATTGTAGTTCATCACTTTGTCGAAGTCTTGGAACCTCAGACCTTGCCACTCGTCCCGAGCAAGTGAAAGTGTTATGTCTTTCTGATGATGAAAACGATCCTTCAGAGACTTCCAGAGCTCTTTAGGATCCCACATGTGTGCTTAGTCATAAATGATACTTTCATCTAGATGTCTCTTGAGGAAAATCACCGATTTCGTCCTTTCTTGGGCCGTTGAAGTATTCTTCTCTTTGGTGGTTTCCGATAAACCTAAAGACTCGAATGAAGTTTGACATTTGTAGCCCAAGATATATAATTAGCACCAGTGATATCAAGAGCCGAAAATTGGAGCTTTTCAACGTTTGCCTTTATTTTTCTGAAACAAAATATCAAGAATATAATTAGAAAGATGATTTTATTTAACTAAAAATATGTGAGGTACTGAGATAAATAATTAGATTACAAGAAAGACAGATGCATAGAAAATCAAAATAAATTTTATCACATAGTCTTCCAGAGAAAATTCTCCAACCAGTAAACTATAAATCGCAACAAGTATATAACCTATTACAAAATGTAAAACTAGATGAATGAAAGCAAATAATTTTATTTTGAGAAGATTTTGGAGAAAGGAAAAATATTTGAGTGAAGTGAATGAATGAGATATAAGTGTATTTTTAGATTAGAAAATACTGTTCATTAGCTGTTAAGTAGTCGTTTGAAAAGTAGAAAACAAAAACAAAAGTTCATTTTTTGTTTATGACAATTGGGGGTAAAGAAGAACAACGCAAAAAAACAATATGCGATCAAAAATAATTTATCAATTCAAGAATAATTTATAAGTGACTGCACCTTATTTTATAGTAATTATAGCTTGATAAATCATATATGGTGACCAAGTCATCCATATTAAAACGTTAAATAAATAAATGATGGTAATTGAAGTCATCCATATAAACGCATTTAATAAATAAGTTATGGTGACCATAGTCATTCATTATTAAAACTTAAAGTAAATAAATTATGGTGACAAATTATGACCTAACTCTTTCAAGAAAGATTGTCTATGATATGAAAACTTTGTAGGGATGGCCTTTTTGATATTCCTACGTCGCAGACTGATAGGGCTCATGTTTTACCCTAATAAAACTACTGCAAGTGCACAGCAAATGCAATCGTAGTATAAGGGGTATCGAAATCCCAAGGGAAGTAGATGTTACTCTAAGGTTTCTAAATTCAGATTATGCTAGGTAAAAAAATTAAATTAAAAGACAGAAAGCAATTTAAAAGACTTTGTAAATTCAGGAGACAAAACGCTAGGTTTAGGGAAATTCTCAGGTGATCTAAATTTCAGGTCTAAACAGAATGTTAGGAATTATGAAGATCCGTTCTTGAACTCGAAACACAACAATAAAATCAACCAACTCTCGCTGCGAAGACTTTCTATGTCTAAACCCTAGAATTCCAAATCTCTTTGCAAATCCTATCAATTCAGACAAGCATTAAAGTTCAGGTTCGATTGTTCACAAAATCCCTAAACCAAATCTCTTTGCGAAAAGGTATTTTGCTCATCTAACATTAGTTCATGCAATCAATAATACTCTCGCATCTATTAATTAACCTAAGATCAGATTCTAGGTCATGAAGCTAGAATAAGCATTAAACACAAATCCAGATGAAGAACTCTAATGATTTTATCCTAAAAATTTAATTTGATCTAACAATTCATCAATCACCTTTGAAAAACCCTAAACCTAACAAGCAAACTACTCAGACATGATTAATGAAACAGAAATCATTATTTGAATAGAAAGCATAAAATAAATCAATAGAAGAAAATAAAGGAGTTCCAAATCTGCTCTAAAGGAGTCAAATTCTTCTCTCTAAAAACCTAAACTTCTATGATTCTTAAAGTATGAGATTATGCCTAAACAATGGCTGAAAAACTATATTTATAGGCCTATGTTCGCATCTTCAATTCCTTGGAAGATTAGGAAAAGTCTTGGAGATTTCCTTTTCTTCAAAAACTGGAAACTTCTTGCTTCTGGAAATTGGAAATCCTGGTGTCGATCGACACTCATCGTGTTTCTTCAATCCGACTTCATTCCACTAAGCTCCAAAATGTATCCAAATCTCCAATTTATCTCCAATTGTACCTGAACCTGTAAAGACTCTATATAGACTTGAAAATAGCCAAAAGGCTCTATAAAAACACTTATATCATGGTCTAAAAATGGGTAAAAACCATGATATATCACAGACAAACACGCAATAGCTGTTCTGGTTCGTAAAACATTCACACCTTCATGAATATGCGTTAGCATCACACGAAGCACATGCTCGGCTAAGTTGGATTCGGTGGAAAGATCCAACACGGTAGCGGCTCTAAACGATCCTAAAATTAGAACCTAGCGTAACTCATACAATAAGAACAAACTTAGATACGAAAGAAAACCCTAGAATACGGTCTAAGAAATCGATGAAGTAAGTTTAAAAACAATTAATAAAATGGATGAAGTGAATTGGTTTGACCTTGACATAGAGTTTCCTTAAGCAGAGATTCTAATACTGAATTTTAGTAGAATCAGCAGAAAATCATACGACCATTTAAAAAAACAGGTAGAGTTATGAAATGGAATTCTTACTTTGATCCATGTAGAGTTTTGACTTTGATACATGTAGAATTCTGACTTTGATGACATGCAATTCTAATTTTTATCATCTTTTTTCTTGTTTTTGCGGATTATTTTGTATTAAATTATGTAATTTTTTTTTTGTTGATTAATTGTTTTAAAACTTTTTAAAAGAATGTACAGACTTATGTTTCTTTGCAATGAAGAGACCATTGCATCTCACTTCTAGTCTCCACAGTTCTTGCCAATTGACACAAATATTTTTATAAAATCTTAAATATTTTTCGAGACAAATACTGATGTAATTATTTCAGTCAAAATTTTAAAATTATTTATATAATAAGAATTTTTTTGAAGTGATCAAATGTGAAAATGATTGTTGTAAGAAGATTGTTCAAAATGGTTAATTCGAACAAAACCAAACAAAAATAAGTCAATGTGGTTTGGTTTTTGATATTCTATTTATCCATTTCGGTAGAGATTTACAGAATTTGTCTGTCTATACTTGTAAATTTATTGAATATATTAGGGATAATAATTTTTGTCTACAGACTTATTTGTTATCAAATTTTACTCGGTTATTATTCATTTCTTATATACCTAATAAAAATCTCAAAACTCTGCTTGACCAAGATTTTCAGATTTTAAGTCAAGGTGTGCATTCAAATTTTAATTTACTTTTATGCAATTTTTTCTGAATTTGGTATTAGAGAAAATAAATATTTTTAATGAATTTGGTAAAAAAACTTAATGCATTTTTATAATTTGATAAATCTTTGACTAAACGAATACCATTTCTCCATTCTATAAATTTGTTCGACAATAACTATAAACCTCAACTACTTTTTCAACATCTTTTTGTAAAAATATTTTCTAGGTTTAAAAAAAAAACCAAGGGCAAAAACAATGATATCAATGAAATTTGCTTTTGTTATCTTCTTAGCTGTTACATCTGGTAATATTTTTTATATATGAAAAATAAATTCTACAAGCAGATCTATGGAATAAATATATATTATATGTTATAGATATCTAACTTATATTATGTAATGATGCTTATATCATGTTATTTATATTTATTATAAAATTATTTGGTTTTGTAGTGATAACTATGACAGCAGTTACAAATGTTGAGGCAAAACGTTTATTCCCTGAAGATGCTCCTCAATTTGTGTTGCATCATGAAGCTTTCTTGCAGCTAGTATAACCACCAACACAACCACAAAAGGATGATTGCCCGACAAAGTGTATAAAATGTCTTGTCACGGAAACAATTTTCAAATGTTTTTGTGCATGCGGATTAAAAATATAATCTTAATTGAATAAATAAAATATATTTCTCTAACTATAAATCTTGATTGATATTTGTTGTGTACATCATTATTAAATTGGAGAATTGTATATAAACAAATAATGGTATATCTATTTTATTATAGTAAAGTTTTTTTTAGAATGAGCTTTGAAATGTTGGCACGTGACATTCTAGACATTGACATGTGTCACCTACATTTAAAGAAAAAAAAAAAACTTAAACACATACATTAGAATAGATTGATATGTGTCCTTCATAATTGTAACACTTAATTCTTTTATCTCTACATTCTTTTCGATAATAATTAAGGACATGTTGTTTTGTAGTATAACCAATCTGAAATATATTTGTGATAAAATTTGTGACTGCAAAATAAAATGTTAAGATATTTTTTGGTCCTTGTAGATTATCAAGACATATATCACAATTGTCATATTTTTCTTGTGCAGTTTGAATTTGTGTTCTCTCTAAATCTCCAATTACAAAATCAACATATAGTTTTCTTGATGCGTTTGGATTGAAATCTTTA
The DNA here is from genome assembly GCA_020283515.1 of Alliaria petiolata. Classification (NCBI taxonomy): domain Eukaryota; kingdom Viridiplantae; phylum Streptophyta; class Magnoliopsida; order Brassicales; family Brassicaceae; genus Alliaria; species Alliaria petiolata. The sequence goes on from JAHZTW010000002.1 coordinate 21,978,749, forward strand.
ATTTCAAAAGAGATTTCGAGGCATTGTATGTTATGTAGTCGACGTGATAGTATAGATGTGTGAATAAAGTTTATTAAACTTTCGGTTAATTTACTTGATGTTGTGTCATCCATATCATGATAAATGAGGTATAAGTTACTCATATTTATGAAGGTAGAGTTATTTGCTTGTAGTGTTTAATCGGTGCTAAAAGGGATTGTGTAGTTGATGTCAATTTTTGACGGAGTAGATATGTGATTTTGGGACGGAGTTTGTTTCTGGTTGATTGGGTGAAAAAAATTATATGATAATGTAATGCATATAGTATATATTCTATTGAAATTTTGTGTGGTAATAAAAGTGAGTTGTGTTTGTAGATTGTTGTATTGTGTGGTAATAAAAGTGAGTTGTGTTTGTAGATTGTTGTATTGTTCTTGCTATTTATAGATTGTTGTAATCTCTATTGCAGTTTTTTTTATTGTATTTAATTATTTAGTGTAATTGAATTTTTTATTCACTTTTGTAGATCAATGTTTCTTTCAAATGTAAAAGTGGGAGAGAGAGAAGGAAACGTGGAGAAGATGAACCGATTAACACTAATTAAATGAGTAATAGGGGGGAGGTGACGAATCTAGAGGGAAGGGGGAAGGGGATACCAGATACGTATGGCGAACTAAATGAGAAGTAGTTGATCCTTGATTTATGCTACATGGCGCACTCTAATCTTTTGTATACATTTCAAAGCTCACTCTAAAAAAGTCTTACTATATTATTTTCTTTAAATATAGGTGTGTTTATGTTTTTTTCCTTTAATTGTAGGTAACACATCAGACATGCCACCTGTCAGCATTTCAAAATTAACTCTAAAAAAATGTTACTATATTAGAATAGATAATAAATTATGGTGACATAATCATCCGTTATAAAAACAATAAAGTAATTATTTAAGTGGTTAAACCGACCATTATGGTGCATTAAACAAGTATTATAAAATTAGTAAATTAATAATGGGGAGGCCAAGCCGCACTCCGTTAATAATAAATCTTAATTAAAGAATGATCGTGCTGATAATGTAATATAATTATATTATAACGTGTTTTAATTACATTATATATAACATGAATCATAAAATTAGAATTATTAATATGTGGGAAGAAAGAAAGAGAACTAAAGAATTATATCAATACTAGAGAAGAAGTATTATTACTTGTGTGTTCATTAACGAATACATGTACTTCTTTATATAGAGAGTAAAAATCGACAAGTGTTATTGTGAGATATAATGACTATGGTTTCCATTGCAATTTTTTCACGCAAGTCTCTTGACTTTTGAAACAGTTTTGGCTATTTTTTTTCCGAATTCGACTCGGATACAAATATTCATTGTGTATTAACAAGATCTAGGTAATAGTTTTTTAAATATAATTTTATTAAGGGTATACTGGGAATTATACAAATAAAAAATGTACTTTCTCACTTTAGGTTTAAACCGCTAACAAAAGCTAGCAAAAATACCCTAGTTGCAAGAAGTACCCTACTTTAGGTACTCTCTCAACGGATTTTGGCTTATACAGTGCTATAAATAGTCATACTCGAAAACATAGTCAAAAGCAATAAGAATATATACTGAAAAACTTTAGTTACGGTTTTTTTTAAACATTAAACTTTATATAGTAATATAACTATTATACGCGGTAGGTCTAAGTAACTAAATTGTATAAAAAGTTTATAAGTCTAATTTAAACTTTATAAGTCTAATATAATTAGGATTTTTATATTTTTATATGAATCTATATTAAAATGATCGCCACGCATGTAAGTTAATTGATATACTTATTGACTCAAATAAAAAGAGAAGTATCTTAAAGTAATTAAATTCATCTACATATTTCTTATTTCTAGAAGTTCATTACCTCAAGAAGTGGATTTGCCAAGTTACTATGAGTAAGCTTGACAAAAGTATATTACCTAATTTGCCTCCAGGTTACAAAAGATTCCAACCCAAAACCCATCCTAAAAGTCGTATAATTGATCTTAACTGGGCCCTGAGTAACTTGTTTAGTGTGAGCTAGCCGGCTTTGTAGAGACGCTTGAGCTATTTGATGAGGCTGACCACCAGGAAGATAAAACCCATATCAGAACAGGGGCCAGTTCATAGTTCAACAAGTTGAGCCTGACAGGAAGGAATCTGAGTGTTCCAAAACAAAACCCAATCAACGTCGACACCACCAGCGTCTGCCTCTGCCTGTTCCACCTGAGCATCATCACATACGCGACCTACTTGATGAGAATTTACACCGCGGTTAATAAACTCCTTCCAAAATTTGTCCAAATGAACTAGATCGAGGCACCATCTAGAAGCAGTACTCAATCACACGATTCACAAAATTTTAATATCAAATTTATCATTTTCGGGAGGTTTAACAATCAACACATGAATGCTTTCCCTATGTAGCTTTTATAGTGATGGGCGGAAGTCGCTATCCCTTGAAATCACCATAACCATAGGGCTAGGAGGTTCTGGGAGGTTGGCTTCTCGGGCTTCCCAAGGACAATATGTATATGAACCATGATTTCCTCTAATTTAGGATCCAGTCGTCCGCCACTTGCTTGGAAACTATCTGAATCATTCCGACGAAGTCATGGTCATCGACCATCCTTAAGTGGTCTGGCTTAGCTACGACTGATATACTCATATATTTCGCATATTTATCATGCATTTAGAATAAGTTTTCATCCATATTTCATTTATAGATAAGTATAATCATAGTATTTGATCATTTATAGGGTTTAGAACATTTGCATTAGCATTTGCATTTTCTTTTGTATATATGCATCATTTCAGGTTATTCTATGGATTTGGCGACAATGTGGAAGCTGCAAACATAAGATTATGAGCTAGGAACCGAATTGATGTCATCTGACTTGCTGTACCAAGATGTTGCAACCGATTCAAGTCCATGCCACCTAAAGCGACTTAAAGATCAGACTCTACAAAGACTTTCCATTCCGATTTAGCCTCCACAATCTTCATAAAACTCATAGAGAATTGAGTTACCTTTCGTACAGAGGTTATTTCAAGTCATTATGGTCAGTCGTACAGAAGATACGGCTATTTAAGTAACAACATGTCCGTCTGGAAGTTTGGCGACCAATTTCGTTAACTGAACAATCAGCTCGGATGAAGGGTTTTGCATTGAGATTTAGCTTCGAAAGTCTTCATAAGAGTCTTAGGAAATTGAGTTAGCTTTAATTTGGTGGTGATTTCAAGTCAAACGGTGCAGTAGTGCAAAAGTTACAGATCGATCAATCCATATACCCGAACCAAAAGCTACCACTCGCAAATTGCTCCAAAAAAGGTGTTTATGCTTTAGTAAAAGTGGGATTAGAGAGGTCCCTTGTCCCTTGCCCTTTGTCTCTTGCCCCTTGACCCCTCTTTTAAGGCCAAGAGCCATGTTTAAAACTCTA
>JAHZTW010000002.1:21989522-22006633 GCA_020283515.1 Alliaria petiolata
CTAGTTTTGTGTTTGTTTAACTTTCTTATTAAATAGTTTATTATTGCAATATAATTTCATAAATCTATAAATTGTGTTCTTGCTCTTTTAATCATTTTAGAAATTGCTTAGTATCTTATTTTACTGCCTGGAGTTAAATTTATAGTAGTTTGATTTTTATAAATAGTTCTCAATTATCTAGCTACTCACCATCAAATCTGTTATTAAAATCCGGTTTTATATCTTGAATTTATTAAATTAGTGGATTAGTTGTTTTATTATTTATAAGTCATCTAGTAGTTGTGTAACTCTCTTGTAGTGATTTTAAAATTGTTTTCAAATCTTTTTATTAACCATAAGTACTTTATTTTGGTTTGTTCCCCAAATTAACCGAATTGTGCTTAGCTTCAATCAATCTCTTGTAATCTTAGTAGCTTTCATCCCAAGGTTGGTTTGACACCTGAAGTATTACAATGACATAGACAAGCTTTAGGTTTTGTTTAACCTGCTAAAAAGCTAGTTATCAACGACCACGTGAAGAACAAAAAGACCCTCGATGTTAAGAGAATGCAGAGCCATTTGAAACCAGCGTCGGTCCAACGCTTTGGGATATCCTATGCAAATTTAAAAAGCGGGCATTTTTGTGTGTATGATTCAAAATCATGAATAGTAATAATATAAGAAAAAAATCACACTAAAATTCATAGAACAACCAAATTTCATAAACCGTATGTAAGAAAAAAAAGAGTACTGAAACAATATTTTGTTAAACTTTTGTAGTTAAGTTTTTCAGCTATGTTTAATGAAGAAAAACTCACAAACATTTCTAATAAAACCTTTTACTATTTTAAAGAAGTAAGATCAGATCAATCAATGGCGAGAGGTAGAGTTTCCTGATTTGTTGTTCTACATCAGCATCTGCGTCTGGTAGCTAAACAGGCTCCTCCCACCGATAGTAAGATCTGAGAGTTAGAGTTTTCCGATTCGATCCGTGCTTTGTTCCAATTTAGGTATAAACTTTTATTTTTTTCGAGTGTCATGTGTTCCTTACAATTTTCCATCTTCTGTGTAGAAAGCGGCACAAGGAATTTCCTTTACTCAGAAAAGTTTGAGTAATGACAATTCCTTGTGTTGCTTAATTTATCCACATAAGGTGGATTAAAAATTGTAAGGAACGATTGGCACAAAAAAAAGCAATTTATACCCGGGAGATTAAGTATTTAGATTCAATCTTTTGAAGATTTAGATTTCTTCTTCTATAATAGGCAATAGCACAAACATTTCTAATAAAACCTTTCTAATATTAATATTATAAAAAACATATAAAATTGATTAAAAAACTTAATAAAAAAACTAACTAGAAATGTTTCATAAATTAGATGTCCTAATTGGTGGCTTTACTAGTTTATGATGTGGATTGGATCTGCAACGTGGCATAGACTTCTATGTAGGTTCATCAAAAAAAATCGAATTCACAATGATAAATACAGTAAAATTTAGTAACACTCGATTTTACGGATTTTTTTTTTCTTACACTATAATAGAACAAGAAGAGAATTTAGTGTGGCAAGTGCTGCCATTCAAAGACTGTAGTTGTGATAGTTTGGCTGGAATAGCGAATTACTGGAAAATGTTAAAAAACAAAAAAATAGTGGATTATTGCTTTTTTAAAAAATCATATATATACTAAAATATAGTCATTGCTTATTTGCGTTTGGCTGTATGTATTGAACGTTAGAATGATACTAGATTTGGGCTCTGCATATATGCATAGTTTATAATTTAATATTTTACAATTTTGTATCAACCAAAAACAATATATTTTACAATCTTAAAAAAAACAAACATATATCACTATCAAAATAGATAAAATATGATTGATGATACTTATAAAATTATTCACCATTACAGAGTTTTTAATTTAATATTCTATAATTCGTTAAAAACAAACAAATATCACCATAAAAATAAATAAAGTATGATTGATTATGCCTACAAAATTATCCATGGTTAGAGAAAACTAACACAGTAACACTTATTTATTTATCAAAATAAAACCACTCGAAGAAGTCAATAAAGTAAGATTGAACACGCCGATACGAAATCATCTATCGATAAAAAACCCTAACATTAATTTTGATGATGCCTACAAATTACGCATGATTTTTTTTTTCTTTGTTAAAAGATTTTCATTTAACTAGAAATTTAAAGAGTTGCACAGAATATGCTTACATAAGAGGAAGGTGGAGATGACCATTTTGTGGACTAGACGGCTCTATTTCGCTTAGCTCCTTTGGGTTGAAGTAGAGGCTTTGCCTTTTCGTGTTTTTCCTTTGTTTCCTCTTTTGGACCCCTTTCTCTCTCCGGCAATTTATTGCTACGGTAAAATTATTGATCTTATTATTTCATTCTTTATTCCCGACTTCTCGAACTTTCTCTTTCTCCTCTCCACTTTCCCTTCTCTCAAAATTATCTTTCTTCTTTCTCTTTGAAATCGAGTCTCAAATCCAGTTGATTAATATGATTTCCTTAAAAATTCTGGGAGAATATTGCATTCTTAACTGCAAATTTGCCTTTCTCTGTGTTGATCTTCTTCCACAAGTCTCGTCTTCGCGGTGTTGGAATCTCAGCCTCACCTCGGAGCAGTTGATTCTTATGGCGGACTCGTTACAATTGGCCATTGGCAAGATGAAGATCCATGATGATGACCCCATAGAGCTGCCGGACAGTCCTAGCTTCCGAGTTTTTGACGAAAATGCCATGAGCCTCCTTGGGCGCCTACTGAACCCGGATTGCCAACCGATGAATAAGATGATTGAAGATATGCCTCGCATCTGGCGGGTATACGACAGAGTACGAGGTAGTGCTCTATCTAGGGATAAGTTCCAATTCATCTTTCAACGTGAAGAGGACATGTTAACTGTCCTAAAGGATCGGCCATGGACTTACAATCAGTGGACGATGCTACTTGACAGATGGATCCCTGCTCCTCCTCCAGATTTCCTCACTTCGGTCGATGTCTGGATCAGAATCAGAAATATCCCGGTTAATTACTATAGGATAGAAACGATGGAACTTTTGGCAAAACGGATAGGGTTTGTTCATGAGATTGCTTATGACCCTAAGGTCTCACAGAAGGAGACGTACATCAGAGCCCACATCAATCTGCAAATCTCGAACCCAACCTCCCACACCAAAACGCTAAATCTACCAACTGGAGGATCGGTTCTCATTGAATACGAGTATGAGAAACTTAAAAAACGATGTTTTCATTGCCAAAGATTGACACATGAACGACCTGCTTGTCCATTCCTCCAAAGGAGATCTCAGATGGGGGTAGCTAGAAACCGTGGAATGGAAAGCTTAGAAAAGAGTGCTCCTTGCGAGAAGAGTGTTCCTGTAGTGGCGACTCAGTCACAAGCAGAGGCAGCTGTTTCTGTTGGTCCGTCAGTCCCGCCGGGTTTTACTCCCCGGTTTCTAGAGTTAACCAGTGCGGATCGCAAGAATGCCCTTCAGTATGTCTCCCACAGTGATCCTACAGAACGACAGGCTCGTATCATGCGCGTTGAGCAATCCCTGGATCAGAGTTTATCTGAGCTTCCTACTAGAATGCCAAGAATCACTCCTGACTTGAATAAGGGCAAGGGGCATGTTTTCGGTTTTGAGGAACAAAACCAAGCAGCGAAGAGGAGAAACACATCGGAAGTAGCTTCCTTTGTCTCGGCTCCTCAACTGTTGGATAACCGAAAATTCTTTCAAGAATTGCTGTTGGATCAGGAAGTCTCATCATCATCCTCTCCTATTGGTGCAACGGTATTCTGAATGGGTTCTTCTTCAGAATCCTTTTCGGCCGGCACTGGGAATGGTGGTAAACAGAATATAAAGCGTCCTAATAAATGGAAGAGAATGTCTAAAACTAAGGCTAACTCTAAGCCGGTACAAAATTATCAAAACGGGGAAACACAGCTGGTTCCTAGCAAGGGAGGTCAGGACCTTGAGACCACCGAGACAGTTTCCAACACGAAAAGAAAGGCAGGCATGAATGTTGTAGATCATTCCACAAAATCTGCAAAAACAATCTCAACTACGGTGGCTTCCGATTTGAAGCCGCTGCCATCCCAATGAGTGTAATGAGCTGGAACTGTCAAGGAGCAGGAAGCACCGAGACAGTTCGTAGACTCCGGGAGATACGCCGTAAGTATTTTCCGGACTTTCTTTTTCTTATGGAAACTAAACAAAAAAAAAAGTTCGTTACGAGTTTGAAGAATGGTTTTGGGTATGATAAGTTGATCACGGTTGAGCCAGTGGGTCTGAGTGGTGGCTTAGCAGTGATGTGGAAAGATAGTTACGTAGTTGAGGTCATTGAGATGGATAGAAGAATCATTGACCTGAGAGTTACAATGGGAACAACAATATTCTTTCTCACCTGTGTATATGGTGATCCAGTACGTGCTAGGAGGAGGGAAGTCTGGGATCGGTTAACAGCCATTGGTATAGGCAGAGATGAAGCGTGGCTACTAGTAAGTGATTTCAATGAGCTATTGAATAACACTGAAAAAATGGGGGGACCTCTGAGGAATGAATCCACCTTTTGGGATTTCAGGAATATGACGGAAAATTTTAAGTTGACAGAAATTAGAAGTTCGGGTAATACGTTTTCATGGGCAGGGTGGAGAGACAACGTGTGGATCCAATGTCGTCTTGACAGAGGCTTTGGCAATGATCAGTGGTACCAACTCTTCCCCAGAGCTCAAACAGAGTATTTGGACCGTCTGGCCTCAGATCACCGTCCGATAAGAGTTAGCTTCGCTTTGGAAGGAGACGATCCGAATAGAGGAAGATTCTATTTCGACAAACGCATGTTACAAAAAGAAGGAATTGAAGATATCATCAAGATGGGATGGTATGGGGGAGATGAAGACGATTCTGCTAGGGTGATAGATCGGATCACTCGCTGTCGTAGAGAAATGTCTAAATGGAAAAAATCTGCGGATTTAAATTCTCATGATCGTATCCTGCGGCTTAGATCAGCTTTAGAAAATGAAGTCATAAAGGAATTCCCGGACAGACATCGGATGCATAAAATTAAAAGAGACCTGGCTGAAGCCTATCGTGATGAGGAGATTTTCTGGCAGCAAAGATGTCGTTGAACAGTGGTTAAAATCAGGAGATAGGAATACATCCTACTTCCACAATTGTGTCAAAGGAAGGAAGATTAAAAATCGGATACTTATGCTCTTGGACGAATGGGGAAGAGAACAATTCCAAGAGGGTTCGAAAGGTAACATCGCTGTGAACTACTTTAGAGATCTCTTCTTGAGCTCTAATCCAGTCGACTTGGATTCTCTCTTCGAAGGCTTCACCACCAGAGTCACAACAGATATGAATGCAATTCTTACTGCACCCATCTCGGTAGATGAAATTAAGAGAGCTGCCTTTAACGTTAAAGGAAGTAGTGCACCAGGCGAAGATGGTCTCACAGGTATCTTCTACCAAAAATTCTGGCATATAGTAGGTCATGCGGTTATCTCAGAAGTCCAAAGTTTCTTTGCATCGGCCGTTATACCAGCAGGGTGGAATCACACTCAGTTATGCCTCCTTCCGAAAATCACTAACCCTACTAAGATGCAGGATATGAGACCTATCAGCCTATGTTCTGTCCAGTATAAAATCATTTCCAAGATCCTATGTGATCGCTTGAAATGCATTCTGCCTGACATCATCTCAGATACACAGGGAGCGTTTGTGTCTGGTCGACTTATCTCTGACAACATCATTATCGCTCATGAGATGGTCCATGGACTGAGGACTAATCCACGAGTGGAGAAGCAATTTATGGCCATCAAAACAGATATGTCGAAGGCGTACGATAGGGTCGAATGGTGTTTCCTGGAAACGCTAATGGAGAGGATGGGTTTTGATCACATATGGATCAAGTGGATCATGTCATGCGTCAGCACGGTTACGTATTCGGTTCTTCTCAACGGCAGAACTCATGGTTTCATCAGGCCTGAGAGAGGTATTAGACAAGGGGATCCATTATCCCCCTTCCTCTTTATTATCTGTGCAGAAGCTCTGGTTAGTTGCCTTCACCAATCTGAAGCTCAAGGACACCTACACGGTATCAGTCTAGCTGAGAATGGACCTGCTGTACATCATCTACTTTTTGCTGATGATAGCTTACTCATGTGCAACGCATCAACATCAGAAGCGGAGGAAGTGACCAGGTGTCTAAAATTATACGGAGATGCATCGATAATAAGGCTGCGATTAAAGCTGTGATGGGTATTGACAGAGAAGGGGGTGAAGGCACTTACCTCGGATTACCAGAAAGTTTCAGTGGTTCCAAGATTCAGCTTTTAAACTTCATTCAGGAAAAGCTGAAAAACAGAATGCAAGGCTGGTTCGCGCAAGCATTATCCCAAGGGGGAAAAGAAATTCTTCTAAAAGCTGTGGGTCTTGCTCTACCAGTTTTCGCTATGTCTTGTTTTAAATTGCCCAAAGGATTATGCGAAAAGTTGACAAGCACTATGACAGAATTTTGGTGGAGTAGTGGTAACACTCGGAAAAAGATTCCATGGGTAGCCTAGCAGAAATTATGCAAACCTAAGGAGATTGGAGGCTTGGGATTTCACGACATTGGCCGGTTCAATCAAGCTCTTCTCGGCAAGCAGGCTTGGCGTATTTGGGACAGACCAGAATCACTATTAGCAAGAGTACTCAAACAAAGGTATTTCCGTAATACTTCCTTCCTAGAATGTGGCCTGGGATCACGGCCCTCGTATGCCTGGAGGAGTATTCTTCATGGTCGTGAGCTGCTAAAACAAGGTTTAGTCACATCTATTGGAGATGGTACAGATACAAATGTGTGGGCAGCAAACTGGATTGTTGATGTCATACCACGGCCCCCGATGTATAGACAAGATAGTAACATCGACCTGACACTGAAAGTTTCAGACTTAATGGATGTTCACACAGGGAGGTGGAATGATATGTCATTACGTCAAGCATTCTCGCCTGAGGATGTGGCAAGAATCAGACAAGTAAAACCTGTTCATGGTCGGCCAGACAAGCTGGTTTGGGCATTCACCACTGATGGTCAGTATTCATCACAAAGTGGCTATAAGTTTCTTGACGCTCAGCTCGCTCTGCAAAACCCACAAGGCCCTACCATGCCTCCATTAGAGAAAAAAATGTGGTCCAATCTATGGAAGATTCAGGCTCCTCCAAAGATCAAACACTTTCTATGGAAGGCATTGTCCGGTGCACTAGCGGTCAAGGAAAGGTTACAATCCCGTTGTGTCCCAATTGATGGTACGTGTAGAGTCTGTGGTGATGGGTTGGAGACTATTTGCCATATGTTATTTGATTGCAGGGTTGCCAAACAAGCATGGGAGATATCCAGATTCTCAATCCCGCCGATGGGGTTCTCCCCAAGCTCTGTTTTCCTCAATCTACACCACCTCATACTATGCAGTAAAAAACAAGAGATCACAAGTGGTATTAGGTTGGCTTTCCCTTGGATTTTGTGGCACCTCTGGAAAGCTCGCAATAGCCTCACCTTCGAGAATGTTCGACTCCATCCGACAGAGATTGTATTAAAGGCTTTAGACGATACGGAGGACTGGATACGGGTTTATGAAGGTGAGAGAACAGAGAACTCACGAGCATCCACGCTCCAAGGGCCCGCAGGTCACTGGATTAAGCCTCCAAGTAACATGGTTAAATGCAACATTGGGGTTTCTTGGATATTGCCAAATAGGAATTGTGGGGTGTCTTGGTTGGTACGAGATTACCGAGGCGATACTATGGTGCATAGTAGACGAGCATACTCTGCAATATCTACTCCATATGAAGCCGAGTTATTGAGTTTGCTATGGGCAGTGGAATCTTTATCCACCATGAATATGAAGAACATCTTCCTCTGAGTTACTGAGAGAGACCTTGCTTTCATCCCATCTCTTCCCACAATTCCATGAGCTGTTTCATCAAATTTTCTCTCATTTAAGGGTCTTGGATCGTTGGAGCTTGAATCACACTGCTTCTGAAAACAATAGGCCAGCAATGGAGATCGCAGTGAGCGTCACCAGAGACCACCGATATCAATCATACATATCCCAGCAAGGCCCCTCGTGGCTTCATCAGCTACTCTCAATGGAAGCCAATAAGATCTCTTAAAAGTACAGAAGGTTCTCACGCTCTGCATACAAGTTACCGTTAAGTTTTGTATGCTTGTTTTTACGTTTTTTATTTCTCTGTTCTAAGTTTGGGGCTATATGCCTTGTTAGATGCCTACTGGTATCGCGTGTGAACTTTGTCTTCATCTCTTTTGCAATGAACAACTCAGTGTTAAAAAAAAATAAGAGGAAGGTAAAAACAACTAAAAGAAACAAAGGAGAAAGAGGAGGAAAGAGGAGATAATAATCCCGCTAAGTAGAGATCGTATCCGGTCATAGAAGTATAGGAACTCAAACTGAAGACCATATTGCTTGGAGGGGCTCTCCACACTTTAAACCTCTTAGATGCAAGGCTATAGATTTACAGCGAACCACGTTTAAAATCTGTCGGATTAGAAGAGATGGCGGGATGGTTAAACCCGAATGATAACGTCTGTTCCGTTCAGCCCAAATTTCATTCATACACGCTTGCCATCCTTGGAGGACAGCCAGATTTGCAAAGCCTGTTGTTGTTGACGAAGGTAGCCACTGTAGTATAGCATCCCATGTAGTTGGACCAAGTGACAGGTTCTGTTTTTGCAAGATCGCTAGCCACACTTGTTTTGAATAGTTGCATTGGAAAAACAAGTGGTTACGTGATTCATTGAACGAGCCGAATAGAAGACATGTCAATTCCACGTCCATTCCCCAAGAAAAGATTCTGTCGAGCGTGTGGTTACGGTTTAGTATGAACAGCCATGATGAGATTGAGTGTCGAGGAAACGCTGCCTTATGCCAAATGAGGGAGTGCCAGGAAACAGTAGGTTTCTTGACCCGAATAGAGTTCCAAATCTCGTTTGAGTTAAACTTTGCCTTTTCAATATCATCCACCATCCAAACAGTCTTGTCGCTAGCGTTTGAAGGAGTGATAGATGTGATGAACGCAGTCAGTTGAAGTTGGATGTCAGAGCGGGGTTCGGGTAGATTCCAATACCTGAAACAATGCTATCTTTAACCAGAAAATATAAAGGAATTCCCAACCTTGTAGGACCCTGCTCCCCGAGTAGATGAATTAGAGAACCGAATGGTGTCCAAGGATCCCACCAAAAAAAAGTTTCATCACCATTTCCGATCTGAACTCTTATAAAAGACATAGCTTTGTGTCTCAGCTTCAACAACTTTCTAAACATCCATGAGCTCGTCGTATTTTTCTCTTTTAAAGCCCAAAAACATTTGGTTGAGAGATAACGATTTCTGATCCAGGCTACCCATATAGACCCTGATCGAAAGAAAAGCATCCATATGAGTTTAAGGGAACAAGTTTCATGATTTTTACGCATGTCGAAATCTGTTCGATATATTTAACACGTGTCACAATCATTTATAACAACTTTTAAACATCAAAATTTATTTAATAAGATAGAATATTTTCTTAAATTAAAATTAATTTTATTTACTTTTGCTGAGAGCTCTTAGTTGTTTATATATAAGTTAGTAGTACTTTTTTTTTCTTTTATGATTAGTATTTTTTTTGGTCAACTTATGATTAGTATTTGTATCTTTTCCTACAAAATGAGTATTTTATATATAAGTTAGTAGTATTTTTTATTTTATTTTATGATTAGTATTTTTATTGTATATGATTAGTATTTTATTATATAAAGCTTGAACTTCAAAGTTAGTAATTAACATGATCATGTCAAGTTAATCGATAATATTTTAACACGTATCACGATTAAAATATATTAGTAATAAAAACTTTAGTAAATTTAATCAAATACTAATCTTAAAAGTAAAAAAAACTGAAATACATAAAATTATACAATCAGATACTATTATTTAAAACAGGACTAAAAAGGTAAAAAAGGATATACTTTTATTTACAAAGGAAACTAAAACATAAATAAATATAATTAACTTTAGTTAAGAAAAATATAAAATCAAATATTATCCTTAAAAAAAGAAAATTTTATTAATAAAACTTGATTCTTCAAAGTTAGCAATTAACGACACATGTCAAATTTATGAATTAGATTTCGTTGGCCACAAAGGCCGAGGAGACGAGGATGATGGGGATGTTAAAGATCCGGAGATAGAGGAGAGGTCCATACTCGGAAGAGAGATTCTGTAAAAACTTGTGAACTAGAGTAGATAGGAGAGTTGAAAAAAAACAAAAAAGAGTAGATAGGAGAATGTGAAGATGATCGATGACTGAAAGAGACAGAGGGCTCGGCGGCAGATCACAACCAACTCGTGAGTCCTTTCGTTTCGTTTCTTGAAGAAGAGAGAATAAGAAACGACATAAGAGGATTAAGATGAAGCAGTTTTGAAATTCAACGCTGATAATTGTTGCTCAAAGTGAAAGAGGCAGATGAAACAGAGTATTCTCTTTTTGAAAAATCGTAAATAATGGAAAGTTAAGTAAATTTTAATTTATTTAATAAATTATACTACTCAAGCTCCCCGTATCTTATTATATATATTTGCATGCGTCAATAATTAACATGATCGCGACACGGAACGAGTCATTCGATTCAGATTATGACACGTGTCCCGGTAAAATATTATTTACAAAAAAAAAAAAAAATTTCCAAAAAAGGAAAAACTAAAAAATAAAAAATGTCAAATTTATAGTTTTTGAATAAAAAAGAAAAAAAAAGAATCTATTTCAATTTAAGAAAAAAAAATGATCTACTTAAATTTAAGAAAATAAAAATAAAAAATAAAGTAAATAAGTTTCTAATTAACATGATCCCGACATGTGGTGAGTCATTTGATTCAGATTTTGACATATGTCCCGGTAAAATATTATTTATAAACAAAAAAAATTCCAAAAAAGAAAAATTAAAAATAAAAATGTCAAATTTATCGATTTAGATTAAAAAGGAAAAATATGATTTAATAAAATATATTTCAATTTAGAAAAAAGCCAAAAAGATCTATATCAATTTAAGAATAGGAAAAAAGTAAATAAGATTAACTATGATATATTTCAATTATGAAAATGAAATACTATATGCTAATGATATGACATTGAACGATGATAAGCTCAACGAGGAGGAAGATCATGTAGAGAGACTTTTGACGCGAGTCTTGAGAAGCATAACTTCTGTAGAGAGCAGAGATATCATATTCGGGAGAAGAATGTAAGGAGATAGAGAGACTTTGTTTGCTTAGAGAGAGTTAATGGGAAGATCGTTTATATACTCGAATGACTCGAATTGCATACCCAAGTTTTTAACGCAGCGAAACAGAAAAAGATAGTTGATAAAGTGTATGAAAGAGAAGTAGAGTTAGTATTGCTTATGACCCGCAACAGATTCTGTGTTTTGAATATTTTAATTGAAAACATATGAGAATTAAAATAAATAAATAACTCTTAGGTTTCAATTTTGTATTTTAATATATATTTTGTTCAATTAGTGATCTGATTTTGTTTTCTATATTTTTTTAAAATATCACTTTAACGGGTTTAAAATTTTTTATTATAAATCCGCGTATACGCGAATCCTAATCTAGTATAATATACTTACAAATCCAATTGAGTTATTGGTTTTTACCCCATGTTCAAAGATACGGTTTCCGTGACCGTTTAATCGGCGGTGAGGCCAGAGGCAGCCCTGAGATTTTGAAGGCCGCAAGCCCAAATTAAAAATGTGCTAGTTTGATTTATTAAAAAAAATTATTTTGCATATTTGTGATTTGAACCCATAAACTATAGATCTAAAAGAACATCACCTACCACTAGACTAAAGAAAATTTCTATGAATTGAGGGCCAAAAATTTTATATATAAAAATAGAGCCGCAAGTATGAGTTTGGCCTGCTTAGGCTCAGAGCCGGCCCTGGGTGAGTCACTCGGCGGCAGAGAACCGTCGTGATTTGATATTTCAAATCGAATTGGGTTATTGGTTTGACCCTAATATTTGTCACCTTTTCTTCTTTTATGAATTAAATTTCTCACCTTTTTATGGGTTTTAAGTTTTTAATCGGATGTTGGGTTGTAAATTTATGATAGTTGAGTAAAAATCCAAAGAAAACAAGCAAAATCGACAATAATGTGAAAAAAACGAATAGTGAAGATTATGATTAGTTTGCTGCAGCATAAAGAAAGGGGACAAAGCATTTATGTAAGTTTCAGAATTTATTAAACTAAGAAAATCAAGGAAATATTAAAACATGACAATATGAGATTCAAACTCCGGCATGGGAAGTCATCACTGTTACGGTGAACCACTAGTAGAGCTGTCAAAATGGACGGGTGTTGTTCATATGGGCTGTCCGCGTCCAAACGATTATGTACCGGTTATAGACAAGCCCATATTTTTTTTTTGTTCAAAAGACAAGCCCATATATGAAGCGGATTTAAATAGAATAAGTTTAACTTCGCCCACGGACAAAACGGGTTGAATAATGTGAATATTGGTCGGTCCAAAAAAATTTAAAAGCTAAGTTAAAACTAGGCTACGTCCGTACGTCGTTGATAAAAAAAAAAAAAAACCTAGGCTAAGTCATATTTATTTTTTGTATCTATCAATCTCTAATTTATTCTATAGACGATAGGCCCAATCCAAACGGCCCGAGTAACGTTTAGCCAAATTTTGAAAATGTGTTTGACCTGGTCCTTGCTTGTTGACCAATGACCTTTATTCAAACCCAAAAACGCTTGCTGATTCCAGATTTCACAACTTTTTGTTTCCTACGTTTACTTTTTAAAATTACAAAAAGTCAAAACAAAACATTTCACTGTACCATCACCTCTGTCTCTCTCTCTCTCTCAACAATGGACGTTAATATATTCTTCAACCGTCTTCTTCCTCTCTCTCTCTATCCCTCTATCATCAACCTCTCTGCAACCTTCATTGCTTAGTAGTTGATTAGACTTGGTCGGACTCTAATGTCGCCTGGTCGATCGCAATTCCGGCGAACAGAGGTAACACGGATCTCTGTTTTTTTGTCCTATACTCTGTTTCCATTTCTCGAAATTTGGGTATAACTGATTTGGAATTTCGCAGAGGAATTGGGCTACGCTCTGCTGTTCTTCGGCTTCTTCTTCGTGCTTGCAGCTCTATTGGGCTCGTCTTCTTCTCCGTAAATGGCTTAACATTTCGGCTACTGAATCAGATCTTACCGTTGATAGTGAAGACGAAGAAGATGATGATACTGCTGGAGATTCCGAAAACGAAGGTAAGTGTTTTTTTTCTTTCAATTTTACTCAAATCTGGCTTGTACCCATTTGATTGCGTTTTGAAATCTAAAATCGGAAAGAAAAAAAAACTGGACTTTGAGTTACAGGAATCGAAGAAGCTTATGTTGATATTGACGGTATTATCCTTAAATCTTGGCTGAGATTTTGAATCATCCTCCATTTTGATTTGATTCTTACGTATTTTGTGGAATGTTTTAGATGCTGAACCAAAGCTGAGAAGAAGGAACTCAGAAACGTTTAGGGTTCAGTATATGGACACAAAAGCAATCAGGTCCTTCTGATTTTTCTAATTTGAGATGTCTCTGCTACTTTTTGATTTGTGTCAATGTTGTCTTTTGTGTGTTGTGGCTTTACTTTACTTCATCACCCATAGAGAGTGAGTTCTTTGGTTAAAATGTTGGTTTTTTGATGTAGCTAGGATCTGTGTTGGGACTTGGAATGTTGGAGGAAGAGTCCCACCTACTGACTTGGATATTGATGGTTGGGTCGATACCATTGAACCTGCAGACATCTATGTCCTCGGGTATGGTTTCAACGCGATTAAACGAGATTTACTTCTTGAATTCTTGATTCCGAATGTTCGCGGTTTCTTGATCTCTTGATTCGGAATGTTCACGGTTTCTTGATTTCTTGATTTTCGAATGTTTACGGTTTCTTGATTTCTCGATTCCAAATGCTCACGGTTTCTTGATTTCTTGGTTTCTTGATTTCTCGGTTTCTTGATTTCTTGGTTTCTTGGTTTCTTGATTACTTGATTTCAAATGCAATTTTTTTTTCATTTTTCTAGTCTTCAGGAAATCGTTCCGCTGAATGCTGGAAACATATTTGGTGTTGAGGATGACCGGCCTGTTTCTGAATGGGAGGACACTATACGTGATGCTCTAAACAGAATCCGACCTCGGAAGGTAAATATCGTAAGTTACAGTGATCCTCCTTCTCCGTCGAAGTTTAAGCCATTTGAAGAGGTCCATGATGTGGTAGAAGATATGTATACTAGCAATGTGATTCATCCGGTTGATGAGAACTTTAACTTTGAAGACGACGGTATTGTTGATACTAATTACGACAAGAGATCATGCTTGCCGAGACAAGAGTATCTCCAGAGGCAGTTTTCATCTCCAAAGACGCTGGACAGGCTGTTTTCGATGCAGCTCGACACTGGTTCTAAACGCGCAGAAAGGTTAAGCCGATGGTTTAGTTACTCCGAGAGAGTTGGTTTGAGCTGGCCAGAGACTCCGTTGAGATTGTTAAACCAGCATGTTCGGGAAAAACGTTGTTCATACAAGTCTTCATTGAAGCCTTTCAAGAATTACAACTCTTTTAAAGTGACTGCGAACAACCACGGTGTTGCAGCGGGGAAGAAGACGCCTCTACTTGCAGATTTAGATTTCAAGCCTCTCATGAATGTGAGGAAACCATCGTACGTTCGGATCGTAAGCAAACAGATGGTTGGAGTTTTTTTAACCATCTGGGTTCGAAGGAGCTTGCGCAAACACATACGTAACCTCAGTGTGTCTACTGTTGGCGTTGGCGTTATGGGTTACATTGGTAACAAGGTCTTCTTCATTAATTCTCTCTCTTTTTTTTTTTTTTGTCAACAGCATTAGAACATAGAACGGTTCAGAAGTATAAACCGGGAGTAGCGAATTTACATATACAATATCAAAGACGAGCACTCAGAGTCATTAATTCTCTTATCTAGTTTGGTTAAGCTTGATTTATGACTGCATTTGAGGAATATTGTAACAATTAATTACAATTCATTTTGGACTTTAACAGGGAGCTGTCTCCGTGAGCATGTCAGTGTATCAGACACCGTTTTGTTTTGTGTGCACGCATCTAGCTTCAGGGGAAAAAGATGGAGATCACAGAAAAAGAAACGCAGATGTAAGCGACATTCACAGAAGAACGCAGTTTCATCCTCATTCTCTTAGCGCAACAAGACTTCCTAGAAACATTCGTGATCACGAGTATGCTTTTATCCTTATAATTGCACATTCCGGAAAACGGTTCTTAATTCTTGATAAGAACTCTTAACAAGGCGAGTGTTGTTTTACAGAAGAATAATCTGGCTGGGAGATCTGAACTATCGGATTAACTTATCGTATAAGAAGACACATGAACTTATTGCAAGAAAAGATTGGAAGAGGTTAGCTGACAAGGACCAGGTACATTTTTCACTAAACATAGATAATCAAGAACCAAACCAAGATCGGATCTTTACACTCTTATCTTATCAATCTTTGGTAGCTTGGAAGAGAAATGAGACAAGGGCGTGTATTTGAAGGATGGTCAGAAGGAACTCTAGATTTTCCACCAACTTACAAATACGAAATCGATTCAGAAAACTACGGAGGAAACTATCCGAAATCCGGGAAACGGACACCAGCCTGGTATACCACTCTCACACAGTCAATACATACCTTTTGTGATAAGAGAAACGCAGCGAGATGAAAACGATATGTACTTTAAAACTGCATGTGGTTTTAGGTGTGATCGCATTATTTGGTATGGGAAAGGAATGAAGCTTATGAGTTACAGAAGAAGTGATATTAAACTCTCTGATCACCGGCCGGTCACAGCTACATTTGTGGTAGAGGTTGAGGTTTTCTCTCCTCGGAAGCTTCAGCGTACGCTCACGCTCACCAACGCTGAGATTGACAGCCATGAAGCTTTTGTGCACGATTAGTTTCTGAAACTAAAATCAGATCCATTCACTCTGAAAATTGTATCAAATCATTTGCTATTCATAGATTCTATTTATGACATGTCTCGCCAAAGAAACGTCTTTGTTTAAGGTTGTAAGGGTGTGAATATATAGTCTTAGTGTGAAATACACAATCTTATTACATGTGTGTGTGTTACGTGTTATGTATTCTTAAATCACGATAAAACAAAAACTAATCGCACCCAAGTCTCTCTAACTATATTTTGGGTTTGATTGTACATAATTGTAAAAGTTAAACCTACTCTTTGTTCATAGATTAGGGGATTCATACTACCATCTCAAATTTAACAACCCCAAATTTCCATCTTTCATTAGGTATATGAAACACCCTGGTGCTGGAATCTAAACATCAAGACCATCCTCTAAACTTTCTAGCTGAACTTTAATTGATAAAAAAAACATTAAAAATAAGATATAATGCAAACGTAAATCCTGGAAATTGCAGGTCGGTTTCATCCTTTCTTGTTTTCTATGTTTTGGTTCTTATTCAAAGAGAAAACAAAGAAGTTTTTGTAGAAACCTTAGTGGTACGGAAGGTTATATTGACACCTGGAAGTTCCATTGATGTTTGCTTAATCTTGTAAGGATTTAAAACAAAAAGATAAAAAAAAAATTGGACCATTTCTCGATTTGTGCGTGTGCGCAGATACAGCTAAGCTAATGTAGTCTTAACACAACGGATGTGGGACATTTTATTTATTTAGAAAATAAACCATTGACTAAACTATACCAAAGCATAAAACGTTTTAGCCCCTTCACTTCTTTGAATTTTTTTTTTCTTTTTTTTTTCTTTTTCAAGAACGGAGAAAGCTCTACTATGTGGACCGGAGATGAGGTTTTAAACTGGTTATGGTGGGGTGCGCCAAAAACCCTTTCCAATAGTGCAACGGAAAGGCGACGCTCGAGAGCCCGGACAGTGAACTGCCATAATGGACTCTCCCCCCTAGAGAAATAAACTTAATATCATATGACGACAATGCGCCATGTACCAGATACTAAACTGATAAGAACAGATACTACACTTGATCTTAGCCAAAAGG
>JAHZTW010000002.1:22056077-22107275 GCA_020283515.1 Alliaria petiolata
ACACGCCACCAGTCATTATACTCAGGAGAGCCCCCTGACCGAGCTACATCAAGTCAGAAACCCCTCAGAAGTAAAGAAGAAGGCCTTAAACCAAAGAAGAGGCCAAAGGAGCTATTTAAGGAAAGTCCGAATATATGTTATAAAAATATATCATTCCACCCACCCTCATCATCTATGGAAGCTAAGAAGACCCCCAAACCGTCCTTGGTTCAATCCCAGCCCACATTTAACTAAGAAGATCCATTCAATCCACCAAACCCACCAAACCATCCAAGAGAAGCTTCTGCCGAGCTATATAAGGAAACCTTGTATAAATGTCTACCTAAGGCATTATATTCGACCTCCTTCCTGTCCACTGAAGCCCACACGAGCCTTACCACACCAGAACAAGTCAAGACCTCATTCCATTTAAAGCCCAACGGCTAGGAGCATTTAAACCCAACAGCTAGGAGATTTCCCCAAATACTTTTAGCTTGATCTTTGCTTTGTTTTTAATGTTTATTACCGTTAGTTTCTTTCATTTCTGAGCCTATATAAGCTCATTTCCCTTGTATCTTTTGATTCACCAAATTATTAATTAATAAAGTTTTATTTTGTTTCAAAGAAAGATCATCTTTGTTTGCAACTTGTTCCAGCGTTTTTATTAAGTTTCTTTGAGGGATTCAGAGAACTTGTGAGGCGTGTAGAGTCTAGTGATTCTCGTGAGGATTAGCCCTTGAATACTAGAATCTAAATCCTTTTGTGTTTAGGATTCAAAACACAGATCGATTTATCAAATCATCAAACCATTCATCCATCATCTCGGCTTAAGCAACGATTTCATAGGCTACATTACTTGGAGCTTTTCCTGTCTTGTGTCATTGGTATCAGAGCTAAAAGCTCCTATCCCAGGTGTTTTCTATTCCTTTTCCAAGTTTTTGATTTTTTTATTTTCATTGAATTTGAATTCTGTTTTCTTATAAAAAAAAATTGTTTCTGCTTTGCTTTGTTCTTATTTCCAGAAAACTCTCAAAAAAAAAATATCTCTTTGTTTCTATTGCTTGATTTGTTTCTGTTTCATTCATAAAATTTTTTAAAAAAAAAATAGTGTTTCCATCAGGGGCGGATCAAGGACTGTATTTAACCGGGGGCACATGACTTTTTTTCCTTATATCTAATTTTTAAGTCGTAATTAGATACATAATTTGTATAGAAATTACTTAAGCAAAAAAAAAAGTGACGGGGGCACGTGCCACCGTAGGTCTTCATGTGGCTCCGCCCCTGGTTTCCACTGTTTGTGCATTGCTTGATCATTTCCTGCATTGGTGTTCTTGTTCAATGTTTTCTGCATTCATCCTTAAAAACCAGAAAGAAGAAGATAGCATTTGCGTTTTGAATCTCTTAGTCAACTTTGCTGGCCCCAAAAACGTGTTTCTATTTCATTTTTGGCAAGTGTAATTGTGGCCATACCATCTTTGTTATTTGCGTGTTATTACCATTCCATATATACTCATTCCCGTAAACTGTCCAGATTCATTGCACGTTGACATTTGCATTATTCACTAAACATTTGCATCCATATCTACGGTCCCTTTGCTTCATAATTTTATTTACATTCATTTGAATTTTCTTATTTGAGCATTTGCATTCCCTAAAAAAAAAAAAAAAAAAGAGAAAAAAAAAAAAAAATCTCTTCTTTGTCAAGAAATTAATATTATTAATTTCTTGAGTGTAATTGGGTTTTGGGTGTGAGTTGAGAGTGTTATATTTTTCCCGATTAATAAGAAACGATCTGTAGCAGGTCCGGAGACGTAGGCAAAAATTGGCCGAACTCCGTTAACAAATTGTGTGCGTTTTTATCATTCTCGCATTTCTGATTTATCGGAAATTGTCGTTATTTCCTAACAACTGGTATCAGAGCTCGATCAGGTTGTGGTGATCTTGGTTAAGTTTTTTGCGAAGTATTGTTCACGTGAATAGTGAATAGTGAACAGTAATTTTGTCGATAATATCGGTTTGTCGACGAAGGTGTTCAAATACACGGTGGTTCGCAAAATAATCAGAAACGATGGGAGGGGAAGATGGTTCGGCACACAGCATCGGGAAATTTGACGGTACAGATTATGCATTTTGGAGAATGCAAATCGAAGATTATCTGTACGGAAAGAAGCTTCATCAACCACTAAGCAAGAAGCCTGAGAAGATGGCTTAGGAAGAGTGGGATCTCCTTGATAGGCAGGTTCTGGGTGTTATCAGGTTAACACTATCGAAAAACGTTGCTCACAACGTTGCGAAGGAGAAGACCACGGAAGGGCTAATGAAAGTTCTCTCGGATATGTATGAGAAACCTTCAGCCAATAACAAGGTGTTTCTCATGAAGAAACTCTTCCACTTGAAGATGTAAGAAGGTGGGCATGTTGCAACACATGTGAACGAGTTCAACACGATCGTCAACCAATTGTCATCCGTTGAAATCGAGTTTGATGATGAAGTGCGAGCACTAATTTTGTTGGCATCTCTGCCAAATAGTTGGGAGCCAATGAGGGCAGCGGTTAGTAATTCTGTCGGCACTCAAAAGCTAAAATTCAATGATGTTTGAGATCGTATCCTCGCTGAGGAAGTTCGTAGGATTGACTCTGGCGAAACATCAACGAGTTTTGCTTTTAACGTGGAAAATAGAGGCAGAAATCATGACAGAAACAATCAGAGCAGAGGCAGATCAAAGTCGAAGAATGGAAGGAGTCAGTCCAGATTCAAACAGCCTACTGAATGTTGGAACTGTGGAAAGACTGGCCACATCAAGAAGAATTGTTGGGCACCACCGAAGAAGGAAGACAACAGAGGAGGCGGAGCCAATGCATTTGCTGATGCATTGGTAGTGTCTGATAATTCCCCGAGAAAAGGTGAAACTCA
This sequence comes from Alliaria petiolata, assembly GCA_020283515.1. Classification (NCBI taxonomy): domain Eukaryota; kingdom Viridiplantae; phylum Streptophyta; class Magnoliopsida; order Brassicales; family Brassicaceae; genus Alliaria; species Alliaria petiolata. The sequence goes on from JAHZTW010000002.1 coordinate 22,058,970, forward strand.
TGAAGCAGCTGTAAACACCACCAAAGCATCGATCTCCTATGTTGATAGCCCAATTGATTCTTGGGTTCTTGACTCAGGATCGTCATTCCACACCACACCACACCACAACATTATGGAGAATTATGTTGCTGTAAATCATGGAAAGGTATATCTAGCTGATGGTTTACCTTTGGACATAGTTGGTATTGGAGATATCAACTTGAAGATGTCAGATGGTCGCGTGTGGAAGATCACAAAGGTTAGACATGTGCCAAAATTGATGCGAAATCTGATCTCCGTAGGACAACTTGATGATACAGGGCACAATGTCAAGTTTGGTGGTGGAGCCTGGAGTGTGAAGAAAGGTTCTATGGTAGTTGCTAAAGGTCATAAAAGAGGCACTCTATATATGACGATGAGTTATCAAGATACGGTTGCTGTTATCGAAGATGTCAAACAGACCGAGTTATGGCATTGTAGGTTGGGACACATGAGTGAGAAAGGGATGAAACTCATGGTGGCAAATGGCGTGCTTCCTCATCTAAAGACGGTGGATCATCAGATGTGTGAAAGTTGCATCCTTGGAAAGCAGAAACGGGTTAGTTTCTCAAAAAAAGGCAGAGAACCAAAACCCGAGAAGTTAGAGTTGGTGCACACGGATGTGTGGGGACCCGCTCCTGTCGCTTCATTAGGAGGTTCATACTACTATGTAACCTTTATTGATGACTCCACAAGGAAGGTATGGGTTTACTTCATGAAGAACAAGTATGAAGTATTCTCGGTTTTCAAAAGATGGAAAACCATGGTTGAGGTTGAGACAAATCTCAAGTTGAAGTGTCTAAGGTCTGACAACGGTGGAGAATATATCAGCGAGGAGTTCAAAAGATATTGCGCTGATAATGGAATCAAGATGGTGAAGACTATTCCTGGAACGCCTCAACAGAATGGAATAGCAGAAAGGATGAACAGGACCCTGAATGAACGTGCAAGGAGCATGAGATTGCATTGTGGATTACCAAAGACTTTCTGGGCAGATGCAATCAATACCGCAGCGTTCTTAATAAACCGAGGGCCGTCTGTTCCATTAGGATTCAAGATTCCTGAAGAGGTTTGGAGCGGTAAGAAAGTAAATCTTTCTTTTCTAAAGGTGTTTGGTTGCTTAGCTTATGTTCACGTTGAAGATGATGCAAGAAGTAAGCTTGATGCAAAATCTAAGAGGTGTTACTTTATTGGTTATGGTAACAACGAGTTTGGTTATCGGTTTTGGGATTATCAAAATCGGAAGATCATCCGCAGCAAGAATGTTGTGTTTAACGAAGGAACGTTGTATAAGGACAAGCTAAAAGAAAGCTCCGAGAGGAAGGAGCCCGAAGCAGCTGATTTGGGAGATATCCCGGCACCAGAGTTCCAAGAAGATACTGCAACAGTAGAAGATCAAGTTTCTCAAGAAGAGAATAGTGAAGCAAATGAGAATGATGCTTCAGAAGTGATCACACATACGCCGATTACAGAGTTACGACGGTCAACCAGGACCATCAAGAAACCTGTAAGATTTTCTCCATCACTCAACTACATTCTGCTCACAGATAGTGGCGAGTCTGAATGTTATGAAGAAGCAATGCAAGCTGATGAATCAATCAAGTGGGAGCTTGCGATGAAAGATGAGATGGACTCGTTGATGTCCAATCAGACGTGGGAGCTGTCTGAGTTGCCTAAGGATAAAAAGTCTTTGCATAACAAGTGGGTCTACCGGATAAAATAAGAACATGATGGAAGCAAGCGTTATAAAGTGAGGCTTGTTGTGAAAGGATTCCAGCAAAAGGAAGGAATAGACTACACAAAAATCTTCTCCCCTGTAGTCAAGTTGGTGACCATCAGAACAGTTCTTGGGCTGGTAGCAAAGGAAGATTTACATCTTCAACAGATGGATGTCAAAACAGCATTTCTTCACGGTGATTTGGATGAAGAAATCTATATGGAGCAACCCGAAGGTTTTGAGGTCAAAGGGAAGGAAAATCTAGTTTGTAAGCTTCAAAGGAGTTTGTATGGATTGAAACAAGCTCCAAGACAGTGGTATAAAAGGTTTGACACCTTTATAAAAGGTGTTGGTTTCTTGAGGTGTGAAGCTGACCACTGTTGTTATTTCAAGAGGCTGGAAGAGTCCTATTTGATATTGCTCCTATATGTTGATGATATGCTGATAGTGGGAGCGGACTTGCATGATGTCAATAACCTGAAGACAAGACTCTCAGAAGAATTTTCGATGAAAGACCTTGGAGAAGCAAGACAAATTCTCGGGATGAGAATTAGTAGAAGTAATGAGGGTCTTAAGCTATCACAAGAGGAGTATGTGAAGGAAGTCCTCAAGAGGTTTAACATGGATGACGCGTAGTCAGTTAGTACTCCCCTGACAAGTCATTTTCGGTTATCCAGAGATCAGTCCCCGGTGACTGAAGATGAGATGTCATATATGGATAAAGTTCCATATGCTTCTGCTATTGGCAGCCTGATGTACGCGATGGTATGTACAAGGCCAGACATTGCACATGCAGTGGGAGTTGTTAGCAGGTTTATGAGCAATCCAGGCAAGGAACACTGGGAAGCTATTAAGTGGATTCTCAGGTATTTGAAAGAGAATCCAAGTTCATCGCTATGCTTCAAGAAGTCTGAGATGGGATTGTAAGGATATGTTGATGCTGATAATGGAGGTGACATTGACAGTAGGAAGAGCACATCCGGGTATGTTTACACTTTTGGTGGTACTGCAATTTGTTGGGTTTCAAAGTTGCAGAAAATCGTAGCTCTATCAAGCTGTGAAGCTGAGTATGTTGTTGTGACAGAGGCAACAAAGGAAATGATGTGGTTGCAGTCATTTTTAGGAGAGTTAGGCTATAACCAAGAGAAAAGTGTGTTGTACTGTGATAGTAAAAGTGCTATTGATTTGGCAAAGAACCCGGTTTACCATGCTCGAACGAAGCACATACAAATTAGGTATCATTTCATCAGATCAGCTTTGGAAGATGGAGTGTTGGTGCTTGAAAAGATCGCAGGAAGTAAGAATCCGGCAGACATGCTAACAAAGGTTGTGCCGTATGATAAGCTGAGGTTGTGTGCAACCTCAGTTGGCTTGCAAGAGTAAAAAGCCAAGAAGACCTGCTGCATTGATCAAGGTGTGAAGACCGATTGAAATCAGTCTTCAAGTGGGAGATTGTTAGGTGAAGAAGAAGTGAGTTAGGTGAAGGATGGTGTGATGGTCAAAGAAAGAGGCAAAGATGTTAGGTGGTGTGATGGTCAAAGAAAGAGGCTTCCTTGGTCCATCTTTGTGTCTCAACAACCCCTCACCATTCCTATAAATAGGTTGAAGAGGCCAAGCTAAGATTGCATCCCAAAATCAAAAAGAGAAGAAGAGGAGAGAAAGAGAGAAGGAGAAGAAACGTGAGAAAAAAAAAATCTCTTTCTTTGTAAGAAATTAAATTCTTACGTGTAATTGGGTTTTGGGTGTGAGTTGAGAGCGTTATAATTTTCCCGATTAATAAGTAACGATCTGTAGCAGATTCGGAGACGTAGGAAAAAATTAGCCGAACTCCGTTAACAAATTGTGTGCGTTTTTATCATTCTCGCATTTCTGATTTATCGAAAATTGTCGTTATTTCCTAACAGATACACCACTTGATCTTAGCCAAAAGGCCGAGAAAGGTATGACATGGTTTGTCCTACTCGCTTCCTTTTAATAGCTACGACTTTGGTCTCCTCTTATTATCTCTTCTCGATGTGGGACTTAGTTTTTAAAGCTGAAGCAAAAAAATACTACACCTTCTCTCCATATATATCTCGTACTTGTCATATATAGCATAATGAACATTCGTTTATAGAAAGAAACATGCATCAGTGTTAAAATGAAAAATGATTGTCGGCTTTTGAACCCGAGAATTGATGGGGGTTGTTGCTCGGTGAGCTTTTAAAACCCTTCCAAAAATAGGCGTATGCCGTTTAGCACGGAGAGCACACGGTATTCTTTAGTAAAAGGCGAAAGAATAGTTCGCTTTGTGCTTACCGCACGGCTCCGTAACTTGTTTGAAACTCACATGTCAGATTTATAAGCTAAATTTATTTAAATGAATGGTTTTCTGCTGGACGATGTGGGACAAAACACACCTGAAATTACTAAACGAGCCTAACAAAAAATGGGAACCTGTCAGACCGCCATGCGACCACCCCGGCAAGGAAGAGTCCCGGCCGATTAACGATCCTCTACAGCGCCGCAATCTCTAAGAGATTCGTAGCCGTCAATCACGCTCCGATCGCATGGTCATGGTTCATCCTCCAGGGTTCAGGGCCTGTCTCCTTAGAAATCAAGGACACAGAGGTACGAGCCTATAGAACAGATCCTGTTCAAGTAAGGTCGTGACCGTTGCTTCCCTCTCATCCCTTTATATAATCGAACTTTCTGCCTCAATCACTCGCTGTGGGATACTTTGATATCATGGTTTGTGAGCCACTTTGTTTAATAATAGGACTTTTTATTTTGTCTCTAGTGTGTATATATGAAGATTTTTTTAATCTAGTGTAGGCATGAAAGGTGTTTACGAAACGACACCGTGTGTGATTACCCCTCTTCTTCTCTTCTTGATTCATCACACCATATATAACTTGAGAATAAAGTAACTCTGTTTTGTTACTCTGATTTTGCTTTATTTATTTATTTATTTTTGTTCCCAACATTAGTTTTCAAAATGTTTTCACAACCAACCTTAGTAATCTTAAATGACAGTAGATCCTCAAGCCTTGATACTCAATTTTGTGAAGGGTTTGAATTCGTTGTGAAACAATTCTGATGAAGTTATCCATCCCACAAGTCTTTTTCACAGTTTTACCTATTATTTTGTAGTGTGTTAGCTGAAGGACCGTAATCTCTATGTTTGAATCTAAAATAATCAATTAAAATCAGATGCATTCACTCCATCAATGTTTTTTCAAATGTTTCGTATATAGCGCATTTTATTTTTTCGTGTCTCGTCAAAACAAAATCTATGTTTAAAGTTAGAATTAAGGCTTCTGTCAATAGTCTTGGTGTGATATACACCATCTTATCATTTGTGTGCGTGTGTTATGTGTTCTTAAATCAAGAATATACGTAAACATAATCGGCCCCAAGTCCCTATAGCTATATTTGACGTATATACTGAAGAGAACCTAGTGACTTTATTCTGTTTAGTAGTAATGAAGGTTATATAGACCCCAAAAAGCATCGTTTGTGTCCGTTGATGTTTGCTTAATCTTTTAAGGGTTTAACTAAAACAAAAAGATCAAAAAAAAATTTGGACCATTTCTCGATTTGTGCGTGTCATCCTTGCGCAGGGCCATGCTAATCTTCTCTGTATCGTTCCAATTTTATCGGATGTCCCCGAAGGGACAAGCCATGTAACTTGCCTAGAAGTATATATACGGCTAACGTAGTGTTAACCCAACCGATGTGGGACATTTTTTTTTTTTTTTTAAATAAACCATTGACTAAACTATATTGAAGCATAAAACGTTTTGGCCCAATTCACTTCTTCGAATTTTTGTTTTGTTTTTTTCTTGCTCAAGAACAGAGAAAGCTCAACTATGTGGACCGGAGATGAGGTTTTAAACTGGTTATGGTGGGGTGCGCCAAAAACCCTTTCCAATAGTGCAACGGAAAGGCGACACTCGAGAGCCCGGACAGTGAACTGTCATAACGGACTCTCCCCCCTAGAGAAATAAACTTAATATCATATGACGACAGTGTGCCATGTACCAGATATTAAACTGATAAGAACAGATACTACACTTGATCTTAGCCAAAAGGCCGAGAAAGGTATGACATGGTTTGTCCTACTCGCTTCCCTTTAATAGCTACGACTTTGGTCTCCTCTTATTATCTCTTCTCGATGTGGTACTTATTTTTTAAAGCTGAAGCAAAAAAATACTCCACCTTCTCTCCATATATATCTCGTACTTGTCATATATAGCATAATGAACATTCGTTTTTTTTTTGTCTACAAACTCCATAAATTAAATCAAGTATACCAGCTTGGCGAACAAGCCAAACAGGTTCATTATGACTTATATGGGAAAAGAGGAAACCTCGTGCTCGCGCACCCTTAGCAAAGGTATCGGCACGTACATTAAGAATACGGGGGATAAAACATAAACTAAAGAAGTCAAACTCCGCTCGCATAGAATCCAAGTAGTCTAGTTCCGATGTAAAGACAGACCAATCGATTGGGTTTTCCACCATCCTTTCAGGCCATAAAAGGGGCATCCCGAGCCATCCTCGAAGTACCACCCTAAGCCACTAACTGGTCCATGATCAATCCAAGAGGCATTGGTTTGACAAGTTGGAACTCGGGGGGACATAGGGAGGAGGCTCGAGATGTCTGAAAGTATGAGGGATTCATCTTCTTCTTCAAACTCCTTCTGGTTTGCCATCCTCCAACTCTCTGCCTCGAGAGAGGCTAGTTGAAGGGTATCCGTCGGGGAAACTTCTCTGCCATTAAACACTTTGTCATTTCTTGCTTTCCAGATATACCACAAGATCCAAGGATAGATATCCTTTTGAGGTCCGGGGAGACCCCTTTCCTTTGCTCTCTAAAATAGGAAATCCATATTTTGGTATTGAGATGTACACGGGAAATAACCCGGAAGTGTCGAAAAATCTGAGAGATCCCAAGCTTGTAGGGCAAGGGGACATTCGAATAGGAGATGATTAATTATTTCTTCTGGAGCTCCACACCTTGGACATATTGCGTCCACACCAATGTGTCGATATTTAAGGCGTTCACATGTGGCCACACAACCCGTCAAGATTTGCCACATAAAGTGCTGTAGTTTGCTTGCTATCGGGACCTTCCAAACTTGGCTGAAAAGGGTTGTAATGCTCGGTTCAAAGGTTCCTTGGATCTCTTGATTTGTCCTAGTCAAACTCGCTTGATGGTATCCAGATTTCACTGTATAGGCTCCTGATTTTGAATGACTCCATGCATACCCATCGAGGGTGAAAACCCGACTAGGTCGCAACCCTATTATCAGGGAAATATCGTCAGGGTGAACTAACTCACCAAGAAGCCTCTCATCCCAATCCTTTGTATTTTGTGCTATTAGGTTATGGACCAAGAACTGGTTTTCTCTAACCATATCGGGATTAGCGGGTCTCGCCGGCCTTGCCGGGACATCTGGTATCCATGGCTCATTGCACACCTCAGTGTTGTAGCCGGATCCTATCGTCTTCCGGAGTCCGCTCCGTAATAAAGGCTTTGCCGCCATGATGCTTTGCCACCCAAGTGATGGGGAATAAACTTTTCGATCACCCAAGGGGTTCGACTGTTTATAATATCGTCCTCTCAAGACTCTAGCTAGAAGGGATGAGGGAAATTGGATTAGACGCCATAATTTTTTGGCTAGAAGAGCTAAGTTGAAATCTCGCAAGTCGCGGAATCCTAGACCACCCAACTCTTTTGGGGAACAAATTTTATCCCATGCTATCCAATGAAGGCCTCTACTATTTTGTTTCGAGCTCCACCAAAAATTAGAGATAGCGCTCCTAAGTTTATTTGTCGTGTCTTGGGGAAGAAGGTAGCACGACATCACATAAGTCGGAACTGCTTGAGCCACTGATTTTATTTGGATCTCTTTACCCCCTTTTGATAATAATTTTGCCGACCATGAATTTGTCCTGTTGTTCAAGCGGTCCTGGACAAAAGAAAAAACTTCCTTCCTTGAGCCACACATTTTTTCGGGGAGACCCAAATACATGCCCATTCCTCCTTCATTACTTATACCTATTGCTCTCTTGATCTCCCGTTTAACCAAATGTTCCACTCTACCACCAAACTGGATTGAAGATTTGGCCGAGTTAAGTAACTGGCCAGAAGCGTCTCCATAAGACTTGATGATATTAAATATCTCTGCACTCTGCAGGACGTTCGCTTTACAGAAGAAAAGGGTGTCATCAGCGAACAGAAGTTGGGACACCGTTGGACTAGCTCTTACGATCCTCAAACCTGTGATTCGATCTTCTTCTTCTGCTCCCTTTAGGAGAGAGATGAGAGCTTCTGTGCAGATGATGAAGAGGAATGGTGATAAGGGGTCTCCTTGTCGAAGGCCTCTCGATGGTTTTATCGTCCCTTTAGCTTCTCCGTTGATGATGACTTGATAAGAGACCGACGAAATACAAAACATCAATAACTTCACCCATTTCTCAGCAAAGCCAAGCTTAAGCATCAAGGCCTCTAAGAAACTCCATTCCACCCTATCATAAGCTTTACTCATGTCAGTCTTTATCGCCATATATTTCGACCTACACATGGGGTTAGTTCGGAGGGCGTGGAAGTTTTCTTGTGCTAGCATGATATTATCTGTGATCAGACGTCTAGCCATGAAAGTTGATTGGGTCTCCGAAATCAGATTCGGGAGTGCTCTCTAGAGTCTTTTGCATAAAAGCTTAGAGATAATCTTATAAGTCACATTGCATAAGCTTATTGGTCGGAACTCTGACATCGCTCTCGGTTTATTTTTCTTAGGGATCAGACAAATGTTGGTTTGGTTTAGTCTTGGGTCAAACTTTCCTGTTGCAAAGAAATCCTTAACTAGTTTCGTTACATCTTGATTTGTAATCGACCAGAATTTCTGGAAGAATCTGCTGGTCATGCCATCTGGGCCTTGGGCTTTATCAGGGTTTATATCAAAAAGAGCTGCTCTTATCTCCTCATCTGAGGGATCTGCTAGGAGTCTGGAATTTGTAGAATCAGAAACTTTCTCGGTAATGAACCGGAGAGAATCCACCGGATTTGGAGGAGAGGAAGAGGTGAAGAGATCTTGGAAATAGTGGGTAGCTACCTTCTCAATCTCTTTTGCACTTTCAACCCACCTTCTGTTTTTATCCTTAAGGGAAATAATGCGGTTTCGAGCCCTCCTTTGTTGTGTGATAGCATGGTAATATTTTGTGTTCCTATCTCCCTTCGTATGCCATGTCTCTCTACTCTTTTGTCTCCAAAAAGTTTCCTCTTCACGGAAAGCTTCAATTAGTTGCCTTCTTATGTCTTCTATCTCCTCTATGGTAGTATCGTCATCAGCTTGTGCTAAATCTAGATTTTGTTTTAAAACTTCGATAAGTTTTGCCGTGTTCGTCGGCAGAGTCTTTTTCCAACGGGAGATAGTTCTACGACATGAGTATAATTTCTGATGTATATCCCGACGGGGGTAGTTATCAGAAAATTCCCAACCCGATGACACTGCTTCCTTGAATCCTGGTTTCCCCACCCATCGGTTATCGAACCTAAATCTCTTCTTCGTATTGCGTTTGCTTGATTGGATTCGTGCTAACACCGGTCTATGGTCCGAACCCCAGAGTTTCAAGTACTCCACATTTGTGTGGGAAAATAGGTGGAGCCATTTTTCATTTCCAACTGCTCTGTCAAGGTGGCATTTTACTTTTCCCGAACTTCGTCGTCCCACCCAAGAGAGAGGATTTCCCCTAAAAGGAAAATCGATCATTCCACAACTATCAAGCATTGTACGAAAAGGGATAAAGGTGGCTTCCTCTCTCCTTCGTCCCCCTCTTTTCTCGTGGTTACCCATTATCTCATTAAAATCTCCAATCATGAGCCATGCGTCTTTACGGTTTAGGCTCATCCTAGTGAGTTGCTCCAGACTATTTCTCGGTATTCAACAACCGGATCACCGTAAATAAAAGTCATGAAGATCTTATATCCTTCAAAAGAGGATACAATATCGATCATACGATTATCCGAATAAGAAATAATCACTTTAGGATCATCCATATAAAATAGGGCTAGACCACTGCTTCTGCCTATCGGGTCTACGGTAAAAACATGATCATAACCAAAAGAGACTTGCAAATTTTGCAGAAGATAACGGTTATTTTTTGTCTCCGATAAAAATAAAAAAACTAGGTTTGTAAACGCGGTGCAATTCTTCTAAATGCTTTTTTGTCAAATCGGCCGCAGCACCCTGACAATTCCAAGCTATGATGTTCATTTAACTGGTTTTGGATAACCCCTTGCTGGCTTGGTACGTGGGGGTTCCCTTGCTTTTGGTTAAAAAGACACCTCAAATCGAGGGAATGGATCTAGCCTTCTTCTTTGTATATATATATATATATATTTTTTTTTTTACAAGAGGGAGAAGTTTGTGATCTTCCCTTAGATCTGATGAAAAAAACCCTAGCAGCTTCGTGGGTAAATTCGAGTCGACCAAATTAAAAACGTAGCACTGGGCTAGAAAAGGCTTTTACAGTGTTTATGAATTGAAAACTCTCAGAATTTTACCAAGTTTTTTCTTCTGGATCTGTAGATCTGAAGAAAAGAAATAACCCGGCGACTTTGGCTTCGAGGATACATGAACAAAACTAGCTTAACGATGGACTAAATCCCTAGAAAAATCCAAAGCAGACGAGCACGACCTGAGATACTTAGCACGGGGCTAGAAGAGGAGTAAAACAAACACATGATACAACCAGAGGCAGTGAAGATCATCACGGAACTTCTGAGGCTTGCGGCTTAGAGAGATTACATGAACAGGGGAGCCTGGGTGCGACGGCGATTCATCTTTGGGGGGAGAAGACGATGAGGCGGCCTCGGGCTTGGGAGGTTGTTAGGGCGAGACCACATGATTTCTTATACGCGGCAGTTCGCCGGAAACGGAAAGGTTGACATAGATCTGCTTTTTGAGATCTAGAAGAGAGAGCTCTTGAGAGGAACTTCACCCACGGTGAGATTGGATCTTCAGGAAGACTTAGTGCGATCCGAGAAGGAGGAAACCCTCTTTAATCATGGTGGCTGGTTGGAGATACGCCGGTGGATGGAGCTCATCTTGCTCACATCGATTCGAAGATGGCCGTCCTTGGGTTTCGGGCCCGAGAGATAATGTTCATTATCTCATATGTGCTTTGTTGGAAGGTACTTACATTGGCTGTTTTCTTGCATTGTATATAATATTGTTTGGTCCGTTTCCGGGAGATTATATAGATTTGGTTTGTTTGTTTGTTGGGAAAATTTCAGGAACATTATCCATGGAAGCGACGGACCAGAGACAGCTAAAGACAATGAACATTCGTTTATAGAAAGAAACATGCATCAGTGTTAAAATGAGAAATGATTGTCGGCTTTTGAACTTGAGAATTGATGGGGGTTGTTGCTCGGTGAGCTTTTAAAACCCTTCCAAAAATAGGCGTATGCCGTTTAGCACGGAGAGCACACGGTATTCTTTAGTAAAAGGCGAAAGAATAGTTCGCTTTGTGCTAACCGCACGGCTCCGTAACTTGTTTGAAACTCACATGTCAGATTTATAAGCTAAATGTATCTAAATGAATGGTTTGCTGCTGGACGATGTGGGACAAAACACACCGGAAACTACGAAACGAGCCTAACAAAAAAAGGGAACCTGTCAGACCGCCATGCGACCACCCCGGCAAGGAAGAGTCCCGGCCGATTAACGATCCTCTACAGCGCCGCAATCTCTAAGAGACTCGTAGCCGTCAATCACGCTCCGATCGCATGGTCATGGTTCATCCACCAGGGTTCAGGGCCTGTCTCCTTAGAAATCAAGGACACAGAGGTACGAGCCTATAGAACAGATCCTGTTCAAGTAAGGTCGTGACCGTTGCTTCCCTCTCATCCCTTTATATAATCGAACTTTCTGCCTCAATCACTCGCCGTGGGATACTTTGATATCATGGTTTGTGAGCCACTTTGTTTAATAATAGGACTTTTTATATTGTCTCTAGTGTGTATATATGAAGATTTTTTTAATCTAGTGTAGGCATGAAAGGTGTTTACGAAACGACACCGTGTGTGATTACCCCTCTTCTTCACTTCTTGATTCATCACACCATATATAACTTGAGAATAAAGAAACTCTGTTTTGTTACTCTGATTTTGCTTTATTTATTTATTTATTTTTGTTCCCAACATTAGTTTTCAAAATGTTTTCACAACCAACCTTAGTAATCTTAAATGACAGTAGATCCTCAAGCCTTGATACTCAATTTTGTGAAGGGTTTGAATTCGTTGTGAAACAATTCTGATGAAGTTATCCATCCCACAAGTCTTTTTCACAGTTTTACCTATTATTTTGTAGTGTGTTAGCTGAAGGACCGTAATCTCTATGTTTGAATCTAAAATAATCAATTAAAATCAGATGCATTCACTCCATCAATGTTTTTTCAAATGTTTCGTATATAGCGCATTTTATTTTTTCGTGTCTCGTCAAAACAAAATCTATGTTTAAAGTTAGAATTAAGGCTTCTGTCAATAGTCTTGGTGTGATATACACCATCTTATCATTTGTGTGCGTGTGTTATGTGTTCTTAAATCAAGAATATACGTAAACATAATCGGCCCCAAGTCCCTATAGCTATATTTGACGTATATACTGAAGAGAACCTAGTGACTTTATTCTGTTTAGTAGTAATGAAGGTTATATAGACCCCAAAAAGCATCGTTTGTGTCCGTTGATGTTTGCTTAATCTTTTAAGGGTTTAACTAAAACAAAAAGATCAAAAAAAAATTTGGACCATTTCTCGATTTGTGCGTGTCATCCTTGCGCAGGGCCATGCTAATCTTCTCTGTATCGTTCCAATTTTATCGGATGTCCCCGAAGGGACAAGCCATGTAACTTGCCTAGAAGTATATATACGGCTAACGTAGTGTTAACCCAACCGATGTGGGACATTTTATTTTTTTAAAAAAATAAACCATTGACTAAACTATACCGAAGCATAAAACGTTTTGGTCCATTCACTTCTTCGAATTTTTGTTTTGTTGCTCAAGAACAGAGAAAGCTCTACTATGTGGACTGGAGATGAGGTTTTAAACTGGTTATGGTGGGGTGCGCCAAAAACCCTTTCCAATAGTGCAACGGAAAGGCGACACTCGAGAGCCCGGACAGTGAACTACCATAATGGACTCTCCCCCCTAGAGAAATAAACTTAATATCATATGACGACAGTGCGCCATGTACCAGATATTAAACTCATAAGAACATATACTACACTTGATCTTAGCCAAAAGGCCGAGAAAGGTATGACATGGTTTGTCCTACTCGCTTCCTTTTAATAGCTACGACTTTGGTTTCCTCTTATTATCTCTTCTCGACGTGGGACTTATTTTTTAAAGCTGAAGCAAAAAAAAACTCCACCTTCTCTCCATATATATCTCGTACTTGTCATATATAGCATAATGAACATTCGTTTATAGAAAGAAACATGCATCAGTGACAAAATGAGAAATGATTGTCGGCTTTTGAACTCGAGAATTGATGGGGGTTGTTGCTCGGTGAGCTTTTAAAACCCTACCAAAAATAGGCGTATGCCGTTTAGCACGGAGAGCACACGGTATTCTTTAGTAAAAGGCGAAAGAATAGTTCGCTTTGTGCTCACCGCACGGCTCCGTAACTTGTTTGAAACTCACACGTCAGATTTATAAGCTAAATGTATCTAAATGAATGGTTTGCTGCTGGACGATGTGGGACAAAACACACCGGAAACTACGAAACGAGCCTAACAAAAAAAGGGAACCTGTCAGACCGCCATGCGACCACCCCGGCAAGGAAGAGTCCCGGCCGAGTAACGATCCTCTACAGCGCCGCAATCTCTAAGAGACTCGTAGCCGTCAATCACGCTCCGATCGCATGGTCATGGTTCATCCACCAGGGTTCAGGGCCTGTCTCCTTAGAAATCAAGGACACAGAGGTACGAGCCTATAGAACAGATCCTGTTCAAGTAAGGTCGTGACCGTTGCTTCCCTCTCATCCCTTTATATAATCGAACTTTCTGCCTCAATCACTCGCCGTGGGATACTTTGATATCATGGTTTGTGAGCCACTTTGTTTAATAATAGGACTTTTTATATTGTCTCTAGTGTGTATATATGAAGATTTTTTTAATCTAGTGTAGGCATGAAAGGTGTTTACGAAACGACACCGTGTGTGATTACCCCTCTTCTTCACTTCTTGATTCATCACACCATATATAACTTGAGAATAAAGAAACTCTGTTTTGTTACTCTGATTTTGCTTTATTTATTTATTTATTTTTGTTCCCAACATTAGTTTTCAAAATGTTTTCACAACCAACCTTAGTAATCTTAAATGACAGTAGATCCTCAAGCCTTGATACTCAATTTTGTGAAGGGTTTGAATTCGTTGTGAAACAATTCTGATGAAGTTATCCATCCCACAAGTCTTTTTCACAGTTTTACCTATTATTTTGTAGTGTGTTAGCTGAAGGACCGTAATCTCTATGTTTGAATCTAAAATAATCAATTAAAATCAGATGCATTCACTCCATCAATGTTTTTTCAAATGTTTCGTATATAGCGCATTTTATTTTTTCGTGTCTCGTCAAAACAAAATCTATGTTTAAAGTTAGAATTAAGGCTTCTGTCAATAGTCTTGGTGTGATATACACCATCTTATCATTTGTGTGCGTGTGTTATGTGTTCTTAAATCAAGAATATACGTAAACATAATCGGCCCCAAGTCCCTATAGCTATATTTGACGTATATACTGAAGAGAACCTAGTGACTTTATTCTGTTTAGTAGTAATGAAGGTTATATAGACCCCAAAAAGCATCGTTTGTGTCCGTTGATGTTTGCTTAATCTTTTAAGGGTTTAACTAAAACAAAAAGATCAAAAAAAAATTTGGACCATTTCTCGATTTGTGCGTGTCATCCTTGCGCAGGGCCATGCTAATCTTCTCTGTATCGTTCCAATTTTATCGGATGTCCCCGAAGGGACAAGCCATGTAACTTGCCTAGAAGTATATATACGGCTAACGTAGTGTTAACCCAACCGATGTGGGACATTTTATTTTTTTAAAAAAATAAACCATTGACTAAACTATACCGAAGCATAAAACGTTTTGGTCCATTCACTTCTTCGAATTTTTGTTTTGTTGCTCAAGAACAGAGAAAGCTCTACTATGTGGACTGGAGATGAGGTTTTAAACTGGTTATGGTGGGGTGCGCCAAAAACCCTTTCCAATAGTGCAACGGAAAGGCGACACTCGAGAGCCCGGACAGTGAACTACCATAATGGACTCTCCCCCCTAGAGAAATAAACTTAATATCATATGACGACAGTGCGCCATGTACCAGATATTAAACTCATAAGAACATATACTACACTTGATCTTAGCCAAAAGGCCGAGAAAGGTATGACATGGTTTGTCCTACTCGCTTCCTTTTAATAGCTACGACTTTGGTTTCCTCTTATTATCTCTTCTCGACGTGGGACTTATTTTTTAAAGCTGAAGCAAAAAAAAACTCCACCTTCTCTCCATATATATCTCGTACTTGTCATATATAGCATAATGAACATTCGTTTATAGAAAGAAACATGCATCAGTGACAAAATGAGAAATGATTGTCGGCTTTTGAACTCGAGAATTGATGGGGGTTGTTGCTCGGTGAGCTTTTAAAACCCTACCAAAAATAGGCGTATGCCGTTTAGCACGGAGAGCACACGGTATTCTTTAGTAAAAGGCGAAAGAATAGTTCGCTTTGTGCTCACCGCACGGCTCCGTAACTTGTTTGAAACTCACACGTCAGATTTATAAGCTAAATGTATCTAAATGAATGGTTTGCTGCTGGACGATGTGGGACAAAACACACCGGAAACTACGAAACGAGCCTAACAAAAAAAGGGAACCTGTCAGACCGCCATGCGACCACCCCGGCAAGGAAGAGTCCCGGCCGAGTAACGATCCTCTACAGCGCCGCAATCTCTAAGAGACTCGTAGCCGTCAATCACGCTCCGATCGCATGGTCATGGTTCATCCACCAGGGTTCAGGGCCTGTCTCCTTAGAAATCAAGGACACAGAGGTACGAGCCTATAGAACAGATCCTGTTCAAGTAAGGTCGTGACCGTTGCTTCCCTCTCATCCCTTTATATAATCGAACTTTCTGCCTCAATCACTCGCCGTGGGATACTTTGATATCATGGTTTGTGAGCCACTTTGTTTAATAATAGGACTTTTTATATTGTCTCTAGTGTGTATATATGAAGATTTTTTTAATCTAGTGTAGGCATGAAAGGTGTTTACGAAACGACACCGTGTGTGATTACCCCTCTTCTTCACTTCTTGATTCATCACACCATATATAACTTGAGAATAAAGAAACTCTGTTTTGTTACTCTGATTTTGCTTTATTTATTTATTTATTTTTGTTCCCAACATTAGTTTTCAAAATGTTTTCACAACCAACCTTAGTAATCTTAAATGACAGTAGATCCTCAAGCCTTGATACTCAATTTTGTGAAGGGTTTGAATTCGTTGTGAAACAATTCTGATGAAGTTATCCATCCCACAAGTCTTTTTCACAGTTTTACCTATTATTTTGTAGTGTGTTAGCTGAAGGACCGTAATCTCTATGTTTGAATCTAAAATAATCAATTAAAATCAGATGCATTCACTCCATCAATGTTTTTTCAAATGTTTCGTATATAGCGCATTTTATTTTTTCGTGTCTCGTCAAAACAAAATCTATGTTTAAAGTTAGAATTAAGGCTTCTGTCAATAGTCTTGGTGTGATATACACCATCTTATCATTTGTGTGCGTGTGTTATGTGTTCTTAAATCAAGAATATACGTAAACATAATCGGCCCCAAGTCCCTATAGCTATATTTGACGTATATACTGAAGAGAACCTAGTGACTTTATTCTGTTTAGTAGTAATGAAGGTTATATAGACCCCAAAAAGCATCGTTTGTGTCCGTTGATGTTTGCTTAATCTTTTAAGGGTTTAACTAAAACAAAAAGATCAAAAAAAAATTTGGACCATTTCTCGATTTGTGCGTGTCATCCTTGCGCAGGGCCATGCTAATCTTCTCTGTATCGTTCCAATTTTATCGGATGTCCCCGAAGGGACAAGCCATGTAACTTGCCTAGAAGTATATATACGGCTAACGTAGTGTTAACCCAACCGATGTGGGACATTTTATTTTTTTAAAAAAATAAACCATTGACTAAACTATACCGAAGCATAAAACGTTTTGGTCCATTCACTTCTTCGAATTTTTGTTTTGTTGCTCAAGAACAGAGAAAGCTCTACTATGTGGACTGGAGATGAGGTTTTAAACTGGTTATGGTGGGGTGCGCCAAAAACCCTTTCCAATAGTGCAACGGAAAGGCGACACTCGAGAGCCCGGACAGTGAACTACCATAATGGACTCTCCCCCCTAGAGAAATAAACTTAATATCATATGACGACAGTGCGCCATGTACCAGATATTAAACTCATAAGAACATATACTACACTTGATCTTAGCCAAAAGGCCGAGAAAGGTATGACATGGTTTGTCCTACTCGCTTCCTTTTAATAGCTACGACTTTGGTTTCCTCTTATTATCTCTTCTCGACGTGGGACTTATTTTTTAAAGCTGAAGCAAAAAAAAACTCCACCTTCTCTCCATATATATCTCGTACTTGTCATATATAGCATAATGAACATTCGTTTATAGAAAGAAACATGCATCAGTGACAAAATGAGAAATGATTGTCGGCTTTTGAACTCGAGAATTGATGGGGGTTGTTGCTCGGTGAGCTTTTAAAACCCTACCAAAAATAGGCGTATGCCGTTTAGCACGGAGAGCACACGGTATTCTTTAGTAAAAGGCGAAAGAATAGTTCGCTTTGTGCTCACCGCACGGCTCCGTAACTTGTTTGAAACTCACACGTCAGATTTATAAGCTAAATGTATCTAAATGAATGGTTTGCTGCTGGACGATGTGGGACAAAACACACCGGAAACTACGAAACGAGCCTAACAAAAAAAGGGAACCTGTCAGACCGCCATGCGACCACCCCGGCAAGGAAGAGTCCCGGCCGAGTAACGATCCTCTACAGCGCCGCAATCTCTAAGAGACTCGTAGCCGTCAATCACGCTCCGATCGCATGGTCATGGTTCATCCACCAGGGTTCAGGGCCTGTCTCCTTAGAAATCAAGGACACAGAGGTACGAGCCTATAGAACAGATCCTGTTCAAGTAAGGTCGTGACCGTTGCTTCCCTCTCATCCCTTTATATAATCGAACTTTCTGCCTCAATCACTCGCCGTGGGATACTTTGATATCATGGTTTGTGAGCCACTTTGTTTAATAATAGGACTTTTTATATTGTCTCTAGTGTGTATATATGAAGATTTTTTTAATCTAGTGTAGGCATGAAAGGTGTTTACGAAACGACACCGTGTGTGATTACCCCTCTTCTTCACTTCTTGATTCATCACACCATATATAACTTGAGAATAAAGAAACTCTGTTTTGTTACTCTGATTTTGCTTTATTTATTTATTTATTTTTGTTCCCAACATTAGTTTTCAAAATGTTTTCACAACCAACCTTAGTAATCTTAAATGACAGTAGATCCTCAAGCCTTGATACTCAATTTTGTGAAGGGTTTGAATTCGTTGTGAAACAATTCTGATGAAGTTATCCATCCCACAAGTCTTTTTCACAGTTTTACCTATTATTTTGTAGTGTGTTAGCTGAAGGACCGTAATCTCTATGTTTGAATCTAAAATAATCAATTAAAATCAGATGCATTCACTCCATCAATGTTTTTTCAAATGTTTCGTATATAGCGCATTTTATTTTTTCGTGTCTCGTCAAAACAAAATCTATGTTTAAAGTTAGAATTAAGGCTTCTGTCAATAGTCTTGGTGTGATATACACCATCTTATCATTTGTGTGCGTGTGTTATGTGTTCTTAAATCAAGAATATACGTAAACATAATCGGCCCCAAGTCCCTATAGCTATATTTGACGTATATACTGAAGAGAACCTAGTGACTTTATTCTGTTTAGTAGTAATGAAGGTTATATAGACCCCAAAAAGCATCGTTTGTGTCCGTTGATGTTTGCTTAATCTTTTAAGGGTTTAACTAAAACAAAAAGATCAAAAAAAAATTTGGACCATTTCTCGATTTGTGCGTGTCATCCTTGCGCAGGGCCATGCTAATCTTCTCTGTATCGTTCCAATTTTATCGGATGTCCCCGAAGGGACAAGCCATGTAACTTGCCTAGAAGTATATATACGGCTAACGTAGTGTTAACCCAACCGATGTGGGACATTTTATTTTTTTAAAAAAATAAACCATTGACTAAACTATACCGAAGCATAAAACGTTTTGGTCCATTCACTTCTTCGAATTTTTGTTTTGTTGCTCAAGAACAGAGAAAGCTCTACTATGTGGACTGGAGATGAGGTTTTAAACTGGTTATGGTGGGGTGCGCCAAAAACCCTTTCCAATAGTGCAACGGAAAGGCGACACTCGAGAGCCCGGACAGTGAACTACCATAATGGACTCTCCCCCCTAGAGAAATAAACTTAATATCATATGACGACAGTGCGCCATGTACCAGATATTAAACTCATAAGAACATATACTACACTTGATCTTAGCCAAAAGGCCGAGAAAGGTATGACATGGTTTGTCCTACTCGCTTCCTTTTAATAGCTACGACTTTGGTTTCCTCTTATTATCTCTTCTCGACGTGGGACTTATTTTTTAAAGCTGAAGCAAAAAAAAACTCCACCTTCTCTCCATATATATCTCGTACTTGTCATATATAGCATAATGAACATTCGTTTATAGAAAGAAACATGCATCAGTGACAAAATGAGAAATGATTGTCGGCTTTTGAACTCGAGAATTGATGGGGGTTGTTGCTCGGTGAGCTTTTAAAACCCTACCAAAAATAGGCGTATGCCGTTTAGCACGGAGAGCACACGGTATTCTTTAGTAAAAGGCGAAAGAATAGTTCGCTTTGTGCTCACCGCACGGCTCCGTAACTTGTTTGAAACTCACACGTCAGATTTATAAGCTAAATGTATCTAAATGAATGGTTTGCTGCTGGACGATGTGGGACAAAACACACCGGAAACTACGAAACGAGCCTAACAAAAAAAGGGAACCTGTCAGACCGCCATGCGACCACCCCGGCAAGGAAGAGTCCCGGCCGAGTAACGATCCTCTACAGCGCCGCAATCTCTAAGAGACTCGTAGCCGTCAATCACGCTCCGATCGCATGGTCATGGTTCATCCACCAGGGTTCAGGGCCTGTCTCCTTAGAAATCAAGGACACAGAGGTACGAGCCTATAGAACAGATCCTGTTCAAGTAAGGTCGTGACCGTTGCTTCCCTCTCATCCCTTTATATAATCGAACTTTCTGCCTCAATCACTCGCCGTGGGATACTTTGATATCATGGTTTGTGAGCCACTTTGTTTAATAATAGGACTTTTTATATTGTCTCTAGTGTGTATATATGAAGATTTTTTTAATCTAGTGTAGGCATGAAAGGTGTTTACGAAACGACACCGTGTGTGATTACCCCTCTTCTTCACTTCTTGATTCATCACACCATATATAACTTGAGAATAAAGAAACTCTGTTTTGTTACTCTGATTTTGCTTTATTTATTTATTTATTTTTGTTCCCAACATTAGTTTTCAAAATGTTTTCACAACCAACCTTAGTAATCTTAAATGACAGTAGATCCTCAAGCCTTGATACTCAATTTTGTGAAGGGTTTGAATTCGTTGTGAAACAATTCTGATGAAGTTATCCATCCCACAAGTCTTTTTCACAGTTTTACCTATTATTTTGTAGTGTGTTAGCTGAAGGACCGTAATCTCTATGTTTGAATCTAAAATAATCAATTAAAATCAGATGCATTCACTCCATCAATGTTTTTTCAAATGTTTCGTATATAGCGCATTTTATTTTTTCGTGTCTCGTCAAAACAAAATCTATGTTTAAAGTTAGAATTAAGGCTTCTGTCAATAGTCTTGGTGTGATATACACCATCTTATCATTTGTGTGCGTGTGTTATGTGTTCTTAAATCAAGAATATACGTAAACATAATCGGCCCCAAGTCCCTATAGCTATATTTGACGTATATACTGAAGAGAACCTAGTGACTTTATTCTGTTTAGTAGTAATGAAGGTTATATAGACCCCAAAAAGCATCGTTTGTGTCCGTTGATGTTTGCTTAATCTTTTAAGGGTTTAACTAAAACAAAAAGATCAAAAAAAAATTTGGACCATTTCTCGATTTGTGCGTGTCATCCTTGCGCAGGGCCATGCTAATCTTCTCTGTATCGTTCCAATTTTATCGGATGTCCCCGAAGGGACAAGCCATGTAACTTGCCTAGAAGTATATATACGGCTAACGTAGTGTTAACCCAACCGATGTGGGACATTTTATTTTTTTAAAAAAATAAACCATTGACTAAACTATACCGAAGCATAAAACGTTTTGGTCCATTCACTTCTTCGAATTTTTGTTTTGTTGCTCAAGAACAGAGAAAGCTCTACTATGTGGACTGGAGATGAGGTTTTAAACTGGTTATGGTGGGGTGCGCCAAAAACCCTTTCCAATAGTGCAACGGAAAGGCGACACTCGAGAGCCCGGACAGTGAACTACCATAATGGACTCTCCCCCCTAGAGAAATAAACTTAATATCATATGACGACAGTGCGCCATGTACCAGATATTAAACTCATAAGAACATATACTACACTTGATCTTAGCCAAAAGGCCGAGAAAGGTATGACATGGTTTGTCCTACTCGCTTCCTTTTAATAGCTACGACTTTGGTTTCCTCTTATTATCTCTTCTCGACGTGGGACTTATTTTTTAAAGCTGAAGCAAAAAAAAACTCCACCTTCTCTCCATATATATCTCGTACTTGTCATATATAGCATAATGAACATTCGTTTATAGAAAGAAACATGCATCAGTGACAAAATGAGAAATGATTGTCGGCTTTTGAACTCGAGAATTGATGGGGGTTGTTGCTCGGTGAGCTTTTAAAACCCTACCAAAAATAGGCGTATGCCGTTTAGCACGGAGAGCACACGGTATTCTTTAGTAAAAGGCGAAAGAATAGTTCGCTTTGTGCTCACCGCACGGCTCCGTAACTTGTTTGAAACTCACACGTCAGATTTATAAGCTAAATGTATCTAAATGAATGGTTTGCTGCTGGACGATGTGGGACAAAACACACCGGAAACTACGAAACGAGCCTAACAAAAAAAGGGAACCTGTCAGACCGCCATGCGACCACCCCGGCAAGGAAGAGTCCCGGCCGAGTAACGATCCTCTACAGCGCCGCAATCTCTAAGAGACTCGTAGCCGTCAATCACGCTCCGATCGCATGGTCATGGTTCATCCACCAGGGTTCAGGGCCTGTCTCCTTAGAAATCAAGGACACAGAGGTACGAGCCTATAGAACAGATCCTGTTCAAGTAAGGTCGTGACCGTTGCTTCCCTCTCATCCCTTTATATAATCGAACTTTCTGCCTCAATCACTCGCCGTGGGATACTTTGATATCATGGTTTGTGAGCCACTTTGTTTAATAATAGGACTTTTTATATTGTCTCTAGTGTGTATATATGAAGATTTTTTTAATCTAGTGTAGGCATGAAAGGTGTTTACGAAACGACACCGTGTGTGATTACCCCTCTTCTTCACTTCTTGATTCATCACACCATATATAACTTGAGAATAAAGAAACTCTGTTTTGTTACTCTGATTTTGCTTTATTTATTTATTTATTTTTGTTCCCAACATTAGTTTTCAAAATGTTTTCACAACCAACCTTAGTAATCTTAAATGACAGTAGATCCTCAAGCCTTGATACTCAATTTTGTGAAGGGTTTGAATTCGTTGTGAAACAATTCTGATGAAGTTATCCATCCCACAAGTCTTTTTCACAGTTTTACCTATTATTTTGTAGTGTGTTAGCTGAAGGACCGTAATCTCTATGTTTGAATCTAAAATAATCAATTAAAATCAGATGCATTCACTCCATCAATGTTTTTTCAAATGTTTCGTATATAGCGCATTTTATTTTTTCGTGTCTCGTCAAAACAAAATCTATGTTTAAAGTTAGAATTAAGGCTTCTGTCAATAGTCTTGGTGTGATATACACCATCTTATCATTTGTGTGCGTGTGTTATGTGTTCTTAAATCAAGAATATACGTAAACATAATCGGCCCCAAGTCCCTATAGCTATATTTGACGTATATACTGAAGAGAACCTAGTGACTTTATTCTGTTTAGTAGTAATGAAGGTTATATAGACCCCAAAAAGCATCGTTTGTGTCCGTTGATGTTTGCTTAATCTTTTAAGGGTTTAACTAAAACAAAAAGATCAAAAAAAAATTTGGACCATTTCTCGATTTGTGCGTGTCATCCTTGCGCAGGGCCATGCTAATCTTCTCTGTATCGTTCCAATTTTATCGGATGTCCCCGAAGGGACAAGCCATGTAACTTGCCTAGAAGTATATATACGGCTAACGTAGTGTTAACCCAACCGATGTGGGACATTTTATTTTTTTAAAAAAATAAACCATTGACTAAACTATACCGAAGCATAAAACGTTTTGGTCCATTCACTTCTTCGAATTTTTGTTTTGTTGCTCAAGAACAGAGAAAGCTCTACTATGTGGACTGGAGATGAGGTTTTAAACTGGTTATGGTGGGGTGCGCCAAAAACCCTTTCCAATAGTGCAACGGAAAGGCGACACTCGAGAGCCCGGACAGTGAACTACCATAATGGACTCTCCCCCCTAGAGAAATAAACTTAATATCATATGACGACAGTGCGCCATGTACCAGATATTAAACTCATAAGAACATATACTACACTTGATCTTAGCCAAAAGGCCGAGAAAGGTATGACATGGTTTGTCCTACTCGCTTCCTTTTAATAGCTACGACTTTGGTTTCCTCTTATTATCTCTTCTCGACGTGGGACTTATTTTTTAAAGCTGAAGCAAAAAAAAACTCCACCTTCTCTCCATATATATCTCGTACTTGTCATATATAGCATAATGAACATTCGTTTATAGAAAGAAACATGCATCAGTGACAAAATGAGAAATGATTGTCGGCTTTTGAACTCGAGAATTGATGGGGGTTGTTGCTCGGTGAGCTTTTAAAACCCTACCAAAAATAGGCGTATGCCGTTTAGCACGGAGAGCACACGGTATTCTTTAGTAAAAGGCGAAAGAATAGTTCGCTTTGTGCTCACCGCACGGCTCCGTAACTTGTTTGAAACTCACACGTCAGATTTATAAGCTAAATGTATCTAAATGAATGGTTTGCTGCTGGACGATGTGGGACAAAACACACCGGAAACTACGAAACGAGCCTAACAAAAAAAGGGAACCTGTCAGACCGCCATGCGACCACCCCGGCAAGGAAGAGTCCCGGCCGAGTAACGATCCTCTACAGCGCCGCAATCTCTAAGAGACTCGTAGCCGTCAATCACGCTCCGATCGCATGGTCATGGTTCATCCACCAGGGTTCAGGGCCTGTCTCCTTAGAAATCAAGGACACAGAGGTACGAGCCTATAGAACAGATCCTGTTCAAGTAAGGTCGTGACCGTTGCTTCCCTCTCATCCCTTTATATAATCGAACTTTCTGCCTCAATCACTCGCCGTGGGATACTTTGATATCATGGTTTGTGAGCCACTTTGTTTAATAATAGGACTTTTTATATTGTCTCTAGTGTGTATATATGAAGATTTTTTTAATCTAGTGTAGGCATGAAAGGTGTTTACGAAACGACACCGTGTGTGATTACCCCTCTTCTTCACTTCTTGATTCATCACACCATATATAACTTGAGAATAAAGAAACTCTGTTTTGTTACTCTGATTTTGCTTTATTTATTTATTTATTTTTGTTCCCAACATTAGTTTTCAAAATGTTTTCACAACCAACCTTAGTAATCTTAAATGACAGTAGATCCTCAAGCCTTGATACTCAATTTTGTGAAGGGTTTGAATTCGTTGTGAAACAATTCTGATGAAGTTATCCATCCCACAAGTCTTTTTCACAGTTTTACCTATTATTTTGTAGTGTGTTAGCTGAAGGACCGTAATCTCTATGTTTGAATCTAAAATAATCAATTAAAATCAGATGCATTCACTCCATCAATGTTTTTTCAAATGTTTCGTATATAGCGCATTTTATTTTTTCGTGTCTCGTCAAAACAAAATCTATGTTTAAAGTTAGAATTAAGGCTTCTGTCAATAGTCTTGGTGTGATATACACCATCTTATCATTTGTGTGCGTGTGTTATGTGTTCTTAAATCAAGAATATACGTAAACATAATCGGCCCCAAGTCCCTATAGCTATATTTGACGTATATACTGAAGAGAACCTAGTGACTTTATTCTGTTTAGTAGTAATGAAGGTTATATAGACCCCAAAAAGCATCGTTTGTGTCCGTTGATGTTTGCTTAATCTTTTAAGGGTTTAACTAAAACAAAAAGATCAAAAAAAAATTTGGACCATTTCTCGATTTGTGCGTGTCATCCTTGCGCAGGGCCATGCTAATCTTCTCTGTATCGTTCCAATTTTATCGGATGTCCCCGAAGGGACAAGCCATGTAACTTGCCTAGAAGTATATATACGGCTAACGTAGTGTTAACCCAACCGATGTGGGACATTTTATTTTTTTAAAAAAATAAACCATTGACTAAACTATACCGAAGCATAAAACGTTTTGGTCCATTCACTTCTTCGAATTTTTGTTTTGTTGCTCAAGAACAGAGAAAGCTCTACTATGTGGACTGGAGATGAGGTTTTAAACTGGTTATGGTGGGGTGCGCCAAAAACCCTTTCCAATAGTGCAACGGAAAGGCGACACTCGAGAGCCCGGACAGTGAACTACCATAATGGACTCTCCCCCCTAGAGAAATAAACTTAATATCATATGACGACAGTGCGCCATGTACCAGATATTAAACTCATAAGAACATATACTA
Source organism: Alliaria petiolata (assembly GCA_020283515.1). NCBI lineage: Eukaryota > Viridiplantae > Streptophyta > Magnoliopsida > Brassicales > Brassicaceae > Alliaria > Alliaria petiolata. Next base: position 22,084,785 of record JAHZTW010000002.1, read on the forward strand.
CACTTGATCTTAGCCAAAAGGCCGAGAAAGGTATGACATGGTTTGTCCTACTCGCTTCCTTTTAATAGCTACGACTTTGGTTTCCTCTTATTATCTCTTCTCGACGTGGGACTTATTTTTTAAAGCTGAAGCAAAAAAAAACTCCACCTTCTCTCCATATATATCTCGTACTTGTCATATATAGCATAATGAACATTCGTTTATAGAAAGAAACATGCATCAGTGACAAAATGAGAAATGATTGTCGGCTTTTGAACTCGAGAATTGATGGGGGTTGTTGCTCGGTGAGCTTTTAAAACCCTACCAAAAATAGGCGTATGCCGTTTAGCACGGAGAGCACACGGTATTCTTTAGTAAAAGGCGAAAGAATAGTTCGCTTTGTGCTCACCGCACGGCTCCGTAACTTGTTTGAAACTCACACGTCAGATTTATAAGCTAAATGTATCTAAATGAATGGTTTGCTGCTGGACGATGTGGGACAAAACACACCGGAAACTACGAAACGAGCCTAACAAAAAAAGGGAACCTGTCAGACCGCCATGCGACCACCCCGGCAAGGAAGAGTCCCGGCCGAGTAACGATCCTCTACAGCGCCGCAATCTCTAAGAGACTCGTAGCCGTCAATCACGCTCCGATCGCATGGTCATGGTTCATCCACCAGGGTTCAGGGCCTGTCTCCTTAGAAATCAAGGACACAGAGGTACGAGCCTATAGAACAGATCCTGTTCAAGTAAGGTCGTGACCGTTGCTTCCCTCTCATCCCTTTATATAATCGAACTTTCTGCCTCAATCACTCGCCGTGGGATACTTTGATATCATGGTTTGTGAGCCACTTTGTTTAATAATAGGACTTTTTATATTGTCTCTAGTGTGTATATATGAAGATTTTTTTAATCTAGTGTAGGCATGAAAGGTGTTTACGAAACGACACCGTGTGTGATTACCCCTCTTCTTCACTTCTTGATTCATCACACCATATATAACTTGAGAATAAAGAAACTCTGTTTTGTTACTCTGATTTTGCTTTATTTATTTATTTATTTTTGTTCCCAACATTAGTTTTCAAAATGTTTTCACAACCAACCTTAGTAATCTTAAATGACAGTAGATCCTCAAGCCTTGATACTCAATTTTGTGAAGGGTTTGAATTCGTTGTGAAACAATTCTGATGAAGTTATCCATCCCACAAGTCTTTTTCACAGTTTTACCTATTATTTTGTAGTGTGTTAGCTGAAGGACCGTAATCTCTATGTTTGAATCTAAAATAATCAATTAAAATCAGATGCATTCACTCCATCAATGTTTTTTCAAATGTTTCGTATATAGCGCATTTTATTTTTTCGTGTCTCGTCAAAACAAAATCTATGTTTAAAGTTAGAATTAAGGCTTCTGTCAATAGTCTTGGTGTGATATACACCATCTTATCATTTGTGTGCGTGTGTTATGTGTTCTTAAATCAAGAATATACGTAAACATAATCGGCCCCAAGTCCCTATAGCTATATTTGACGTATATACTGAAGAGAACCTAGTGACTTTATTCTGTTTAGTAGTAATGAAGGTTATATAGACCCCAAAAAGCATCGTTTGTGTCCGTTGATGTTTGCTTAATCTTTTAAGGGTTTAACTAAAACAAAAAGATCAAAAAAAAATTTGGACCATTTCTCGATTTGTGCGTGTCATCCTTGCGCAGGGCCATGCTAATCTTCTCTGTATCGTTCCAATTTTATCGGATGTCCCCGAAGGGACAAGCCATGTAACTTGCCTAGAAGTATATATACGGCTAACGTAGTGTTAACCCAACCGATGTGGGACATTTTATTTTTTTAAAAAAATAAACCATTGACTAAACTATACCGAAGCATAAAACGTTTTGGTCCATTCACTTCTTCGAATTTTTGTTTTGTTGCTCAAGAACAGAGAAAGCTCTACTATGTGGACTGGAGATGAGGTTTTAAACTGGTTATGGTGGGGTGCGCCAAAAACCCTTTCCAATAGTGCAACGGAAAGGCGACACTCGAGAGCCCGGACAGTGAACTACCATAATGGACTCTCCCCCCTAGAGAAATAAACTTAATATCATATGACGACAGTGCGCCATGTACCAGATATTAAACTCATAAGAACATATACTACACTTGATCTTAGCCAAAAGGCCGAGAAAGGTATGACATGGTTTGTCCTACTCGCTTCCTTTTAATAGCTACGACTTTGGTTTCCTCTTATTATCTCTTCTCGACGTGGGACTTATTTTTTAAAGCTGAAGCAAAAAAAAACTCCACCTTCTCTCCATATATATCTCGTACTTGTCATATATAGCATAATGAACATTCGTTTATAGAAAGAAACATGCATCAGTGACAAAATGAGAAATGATTGTCGGCTTTTGAACTCGAGAATTGATGGGGGTTGTTGCTCGGTGAGCTTTTAAAACCCTACCAAAAATAGGCGTATGCCGTTTAGCACGGAGAGCACACGGTATTCTTTAGTAAAAGGCGAAAGAATAGTTCGCTTTGTGCTCACCGCACGGCTCCGTAACTTGTTTGAAACTCACACGTCAGATTTATAAGCTAAATGTATCTAAATGAATGGTTTGCTGCTGGACGATGTGGGACAAAACACACCGGAAACTACGAAACGAGCCTAACAAAAAAAGGGAACCTGTCAGACCGCCATGCGACCACCCCGGCAAGGAAGAGTCCCGGCCGAGTAACGATCCTCTACAGCGCCGCAATCTCTAAGAGACTCGTAGCCGTCAATCACGCTCCGATCGCATGGTCATGGTTCATCCACCAGGGTTCAGGGCCTGTCTCCTTAGAAATCAAGGACACAGAGGTACGAGCCTATAGAACAGATCCTGTTCAAGTAAGGTCGTGACCGTTGCTTCCCTCTCATCCCTTTATATAATCGAACTTTCTGCCTCAATCACTCGCCGTGGGATACTTTGATATCATGGTTTGTGAGCCACTTTGTTTAATAATAGGACTTTTTATATTGTCTCTAGTGTGTATATATGAAGATTTTTTTAATCTAGTGTAGGCATGAAAGGTGTTTACGAAACGACACCGTGTGTGATTACCCCTCTTCTTCACTTCTTGATTCATCACACCATATATAACTTGAGAATAAAGAAACTCTGTTTTGTTACTCTGATTTTGCTTTATTTATTTATTTATTTTTGTTCCCAACATTAGTTTTCAAAATGTTTTCACAACCAACCTTAGTAATCTTAAATGACAGTAGATCCTCAAGCCTTGATACTCAATTTTGTGAAGGGTTTGAATTCGTTGTGAAACAATTCTGATGAAGTTATCCATCCCACAAGTCTTTTTCACAGTTTTACCTATTATTTTGTAGTGTGTTAGCTGAAGGACCGTAATCTCTATGTTTGAATCTAAAATAATCAATTAAAATCAGATGCATTCACTCCATCAATGTTTTTTCAAATGTTTCGTATATAGCGCATTTTATTTTTTCGTGTCTCGTCAAAACAAAATCTATGTTTAAAGTTAGAATTAAGGCTTCTGTCAATAGTCTTGGTGTGATATACACCATCTTATCATTTGTGTGCGTGTGTTATGTGTTCTTAAATCAAGAATATACGTAAACATAATCGGCCCCAAGTCCCTATAGCTATATTTGACGTATATACTGAAGAGAACCTAGTGACTTTATTCTGTTTAGTAGTAATGAAGGTTATATAGACCCCAAAAAGCATCGTTTGTGTCCGTTGATGTTTGCTTAATCTTTTAAGGGTTTAACTAAAACAAAAAGATCAAAAAAAAATTTGGACCATTTCTCGATTTGTGCGTGTCATCCTTGCGCAGGGCCATGCTAATCTTCTCTGTATCGTTCCAATTTTATCGGATGTCCCCGAAGGGACAAGCCATGTAACTTGCCTAGAAGTATATATACGGCTAACGTAGTGTTAACCCAACCGATGTGGGACATTTTATTTTTTTAAAAAAATAAACCATTGACTAAACTATACCGAAGCATAAAACGTTTTGGTCCATTCACTTCTTCGAATTTTTGTTTTGTTGCTCAAGAACAGAGAAAGCTCTACTATGTGGACTGGAGATGAGGTTTTAAACTGGTTATGGTGGGGTGCGCCAAAAACCCTTTCCAATAGTGCAACGGAAAGGCGACACTCGAGAGCCCGGACAGTGAACTACCATAATGGACTCTCCCCCCTAGAGAAATAAACTTAATATCATATGACGACAGTGCGCCATGTACCAGATATTAAACTCATAAGAACATATACTACACTTGATCTTAGCCAAAAGGCCGAGAAAGGTATGACATGGTTTGTCCTACTCGCTTCCTTTTAATAGCTACGACTTTGGTTTCCTCTTATTATCTCTTCTCGACGTGGGACTTATTTTTTAAAGCTGAAGCAAAAAAAAACTCCACCTTCTCTCCATATATATCTCGTACTTGTCATATATAGCATAATGAACATTCGTTTATAGAAAGAAACATGCATCAGTGACAAAATGAGAAATGATTGTCGGCTTTTGAACTCGAGAATTGATGGGGGTTGTTGCTCGGTGAGCTTTTAAAACCCTACCAAAAATAGGCGTATGCCGTTTAGCACGGAGAGCACACGGTATTCTTTAGTAAAAGGCGAAAGAATAGTTCGCTTTGTGCTCACCGCACGGCTCCGTAACTTGTTTGAAACTCACACGTCAGATTTATAAGCTAAATGTATCTAAATGAATGGTTTGCTGCTGGACGATGTGGGACAAAACACACCGGAAACTACGAAACGAGCCTAACAAAAAAAGGGAACCTGTCAGACCGCCATGCGACCACCCCGGCAAGGAAGAGTCCCGGCCGAGTAACGATCCTCTACAGCGCCGCAATCTCTAAGAGACTCGTAGCCGTCAATCACGCTCCGATCGCATGGTCATGGTTCATCCACCAGGGTTCAGGGCCTGTCTCCTTAGAAATCAAGGACACAGAGGTACGAGCCTATAGAACAGATCCTGTTCAAGTAAGGTCGTGACCGTTGCTTCCCTCTCATCCCTTTATATAATCGAACTTTCTGCCTCAATCACTCGCCGTGGGATACTTTGATATCATGGTTTGTGAGCCACTTTGTTTAATAATAGGACTTTTTATATTGTCTCTAGTGTGTATATATGAAGATTTTTTTAATCTAGTGTAGGCATGAAAGGTGTTTACGAAACGACACCGTGTGTGATTACCCCTCTTCTTCACTTCTTGATTCATCACACCATATATAACTTGAGAATAAAGAAACTCTGTTTTGTTACTCTGATTTTGCTTTATTTATTTATTTATTTTTGTTCCCAACATTAGTTTTCAAAATGTTTTCACAACCAACCTTAGTAATCTTAAATGACAGTAGATCCTCAAGCCTTGATACTCAATTTTGTGAAGGGTTTGAATTCGTTGTGAAACAATTCTGATGAAGTTATCCATCCCACAAGTCTTTTTCACAGTTTTACCTATTATTTTGTAGTGTGTTAGCTGAAGGACCGTAATCTCTATGTTTGAATCTAAAATAATCAATTAAAATCAGATGCATTCACTCCATCAATGTTTTTTCAAATGTTTCGTATATAGCGCATTTTATTTTTTCGTGTCTCGTCAAAACAAAATCTATGTTTAAAGTTAGAATTAAGGCTTCTGTCAATAGTCTTGGTGTGATATACACCATCTTATCATTTGTGTGCGTGTGTTATGTGTTCTTAAATCAAGAATATACGTAAACATAATCGGCCCCAAGTCCCTATAGCTATATTTGACGTATATACTGAAGAGAACCTAGTGACTTTATTCTGTTTAGTAGTAATGAAGGTTATATAGACCCCAAAAAGCATCGTTTGTGTCCGTTGATGTTTGCTTAATCTTTTAAGGGTTTAACTAAAACAAAAAGATCAAAAAAAAATTTGGACCATTTCTCGATTTGTGCGTGTCATCCTTGCGCAGGGCCATGCTAATCTTCTCTGTATCGTTCCAATTTTATCGGATGTCCCCGAAGGGACAAGCCATGTAACTTGCCTAGAAGTATATATACGGCTAACGTAGTGTTAACCCAACCGATGTGGGACATTTTATTTTTTTAAAAAAATAAACCATTGACTAAACTATACCGAAGCATAAAACGTTTTGGTCCATTCACTTCTTCGAATTTTTGTTTTGTTGCTCAAGAACAGAGAAAGCTCTACTATGTGGACTGGAGATGAGGTTTTAAACTGGTTATGGTGGGGTGCGCCAAAAACCCTTTCCAATAGTGCAACGGAAAGGCGACACTCGAGAGCCCGGACAGTGAACTACCATAATGGACTCTCCCCCCTAGAGAAATAAACTTAATATCATATGACGACAGTGCGCCATGTACCAGATATTAAACTCATAAGAACATATACTACACTTGATCTTAGCCAAAAGGCCGAGAAAGGTATGACATGGTTTGTCCTACTCGCTTCCTTTTAATAGCTACGACTTTGGTTTCCTCTTATTATCTCTTCTCGACGTGGGACTTATTTTTTAAAGCTGAAGCAAAAAAAAACTCCACCTTCTCTCCATATATATCTCGTACTTGTCATATATAGCATAATGAACATTCGTTTATAGAAAGAAACATGCATCAGTGACAAAATGAGAAATGATTGTCGGCTTTTGAACTCGAGAATTGATGGGGGTTGTTGCTCGGTGAGCTTTTAAAACCCTACCAAAAATAGGCGTATGCCGTTTAGCACGGAGAGCACACGGTATTCTTTAGTAAAAGGCGAAAGAATAGTTCGCTTTGTGCTCACCGCACGGCTCCGTAACTTGTTTGAAACTCACACGTCAGATTTATAAGCTAAATGTATCTAAATGAATGGTTTGCTGCTGGACGATGTGGGACAAAACACACCGGAAACTACGAAACGAGCCTAACAAAAAAAGGGAACCTGTCAGACCGCCATGCGACCACCCCGGCAAGGAAGAGTCCCGGCCGAGTAACGATCCTCTACAGCGCCGCAATCTCTAAGAGACTCGTAGCCGTCAATCACGCTCCGATCGCATGGTCATGGTTCATCCACCAGGGTTCAGGGCCTGTCTCCTTAGAAATCAAGGACACAGAGGTACGAGCCTATAGAACAGATCCTGTTCAAGTAAGGTCGTGACCGTTGCTTCCCTCTCATCCCTTTATATAATCGAACTTTCTGCCTCAATCACTCGCCGTGGGATACTTTGATATCATGGTTTGTGAGCCACTTTGTTTAATAATAGGACTTTTTATATTGTCTCTAGTGTGTATATATGAAGATTTTTTTAATCTAGTGTAGGCATGAAAGGTGTTTACGAAACGACACCGTGTGTGATTACCCCTCTTCTTCACTTCTTGATTCATCACACCATATATAACTTGAGAATAAAGAAACTCTGTTTTGTTACTCTGATTTTGCTTTATTTATTTATTTATTTTTGTTCCCAACATTAGTTTTCAAAATGTTTTCACAACCAACCTTAGTAATCTTAAATGACAGTAGATCCTCAAGCCTTGATACTCAATTTTGTGAAGGGTTTGAATTCGTTGTGAAACAATTCTGATGAAGTTATCCATCCCACAAGTCTTTTTCACAGTTTTACCTATTATTTTGTAGTGTGTTAGCTGAAGGACCGTAATCTCTATGTTTGAATCTAAAATAATCAATTAAAATCAGATGCATTCACTCCATCAATGTTTTTTCAAATGTTTCGTATATAGCGCATTTTATTTTTTCGTGTCTCGTCAAAACAAAATCTATGTTTAAAGTTAGAATTAAGGCTTCTGTCAATAGTCTTGGTGTGATATACACCATCTTATCATTTGTGTGCGTGTGTTATGTGTTCTTAAATCAAGAATATACGTAAACATAATCGGCCCCAAGTCCCTATAGCTATATTTGACGTATATACTGAAGAGAACCTAGTGACTTTATTCTGTTTAGTAGTAATGAAGGTTATATAGACCCCAAAAAGCATCGTTTGTGTCCGTTGATGTTTGCTTAATCTTTTAAGGGTTTAACTAAAACAAAAAGATCAAAAAAAAATTTGGACCATTTCTCGATTTGTGCGTGTCATCCTTGCGCAGGGCCATGCTAATCTTCTCTGTATCGTTCCAATTTTATCGGATGTCCCCGAAGGGACAAGCCATGTAACTTGCCTAGAAGTATATATACGGCTAACGTAGTGTTAACCCAACCGATGTGGGACATTTTATTTTTTTAAAAAAATAAACCATTGACTAAACTATACCGAAGCATAAAACGTTTTGGTCCATTCACTTCTTCGAATTTTTGTTTTGTTGCTCAAGAACAGAGAAAGCTCTACTATGTGGACTGGAGATGAGGTTTTAAACTGGTTATGGTGGGGTGCGCCAAAAACCCTTTCCAATAGTGCAACGGAAAGGCGACACTCGAGAGCCCGGACAGTGAACTACCATAATGGACTCTCCCCCCTAGAGAAATAAACTTAATATCATATGACGACAGTGCGCCATGTACCAGATATTAAACTCATAAGAACATATACTACACTTGATCTTAGCCAAAAGGCCGAGAAAGGTATGACATGGTTTGTCCTACTCGCTTCCTTTTAATAGCTACGACTTTGGTTTCCTCTTATTATCTCTTCTCGACGTGGGACTTATTTTTTAAAGCTGAAGCAAAAAAAAACTCCACCTTCTCTCCATATATATCTCGTACTTGTCATATATAGCATAATGAACATTCGTTTATAGAAAGAAACATGCATCAGTGACAAAATGAGAAATGATTGTCGGCTTTTGAACTCGAGAATTGATGGGGGTTGTTGCTCGGTGAGCTTTTAAAACCCTACCAAAAATAGGCGTATGCCGTTTAGCACGGAGAGCACACGGTATTCTTTAGTAAAAGGCGAAAGAATAGTTCGCTTTGTGCTCACCGCACGGCTCCGTAACTTGTTTGAAACTCACACGTCAGATTTATAAGCTAAATGTATCTAAATGAATGGTTTGCTGCTGGACGATGTGGGACAAAACACACCGGAAACTACGAAACGAGCCTAACAAAAAAAGGGAACCTGTCAGACCGCCATGCGACCACCCCGGCAAGGAAGAGTCCCGGCCGAGTAACGATCCTCTACAGCGCCGCAATCTCTAAGAGACTCGTAGCCGTCAATCACGCTCCGATCGCATGGTCATGGTTCATCCACCAGGGTTCAGGGCCTGTCTCCTTAGAAATCAAGGACACAGAGGTACGAGCCTATAGAACAGATCCTGTTCAAGTAAGGTCGTGACCGTTGCTTCCCTCTCATCCCTTTATATAATCGAACTTTCTGCCTCAATCACTCGCCGTGGGATACTTTGATATCATGGTTTGTGAGCCACTTTGTTTAATAATAGGACTTTTTATATTGTCTCTAGTGTGTATATATGAAGATTTTTTTAATCTAGTGTAGGCATGAAAGGTGTTTACGAAACGACACCGTGTGTGATTACCCCTCTTCTTCACTTCTTGATTCATCACACCATATATAACTTGAGAATAAAGAAACTCTGTTTTGTTACTCTGATTTTGCTTTATTTATTTATTTATTTTTGTTCCCAACATTAGTTTTCAAAATGTTTTCACAACCAACCTTAGTAATCTTAAATGACAGTAGATCCTCAAGCCTTGATACTCAATTTTGTGAAGGGTTTGAATTCGTTGTGAAACAATTCTGATGAAGTTATCCATCCCACAAGTCTTTTTCACAGTTTTACCTATTATTTTGTAGTGTGTTAGCTGAAGGACCGTAATCTCTATGTTTGAATCTAAAATAATCAATTAAAATCAGATGCATTCACTCCATCAATGTTTTTTCAAATGTTTCGTATATAGCGCATTTTATTTTTTCGTGTCTCGTCAAAACAAAATCTATGTTTAAAGTTAGAATTAAGGCTTCTGTCAATAGTCTTGGTGTGATATACACCATCTTATCATTTGTGTGCGTGTGTTATGTGTTCTTAAATCAAGAATATACGTAAACATAATCGGCCCCAAGTCCCTATAGCTATATTTGACGTATATACTGAAGAGAACCTAGTGACTTTATTCTGTTTAGTAGTAATGAAGGTTATATAGACCCCAAAAAGCATCGTTTGTGTCCGTTGATGTTTGCTTAATCTTTTAAGGGTTTAACTAAAACAAAAAGATCAAAAAAAAATTTGGACCATTTCTCGATTTGTGCGTGTCATCCTTGCGCAGGGCCATGCTAATCTTCTCTGTATCGTTCCAATTTTATCGGATGTCCCCGAAGGGACAAGCCATGTAACTTGCCTAGAAGTATATATACGGCTAACGTAGTGTTAACCCAACCGATGTGGGACATTTTATTTTTTTAAAAAAATAAACCATTGACTAAACTATACCGAAGCATAAAACGTTTTGGTCCATTCACTTCTTCGAATTTTTGTTTTGTTGCTCAAGAACAGAGAAAGCTCTACTATGTGGACTGGAGATGAGGTTTTAAACTGGTTATGGTGGGGTGCGCCAAAAACCCTTTCCAATAGTGCAACGGAAAGGCGACACTCGAGAGCCCGGACAGTGAACTACCATAATGGACTCTCCCCCCTAGAGAAATAAACTTAATATCATATGACGACAGTGCGCCATGTACCAGATATTAAACTCATAAGAACATATACTACACTTGATCTTAGCCAAAAGGCCGAGAAAGGTATGACATGGTTTGTCCTACTCGCTTCCTTTTAATAGCTACGACTTTGGTTTCCTCTTATTATCTCTTCTCGACGTGGGACTTATTTTTTAAAGCTGAAGCAAAAAAAAACTCCACCTTCTCTCCATATATATCTCGTACTTGTCATATATAGCATAATGAACATTCGTTTATAGAAAGAAACATGCATCAGTGACAAAATGAGAAATGATTGTCGGCTTTTGAACTCGAGAATTGATGGGGGTTGTTGCTCGGTGAGCTTTTAAAACCCTACCAAAAATAGGCGTATGCCGTTTAGCACGGAGAGCACACGGTATTCTTTAGTAAAAGGCGAAAGAATAGTTCGCTTTGTGCTCACCGCACGGCTCCGTAACTTGTTTGAAACTCACACGTCAGATTTATAAGCTAAATGTATCTAAATGAATGGTTTGCTGCTGGACGATGTGGGACAAAACACACCGGAAACTACGAAACGAGCCTAACAAAAAAAGGGAACCTGTCAGACCGCCATGCGACCACCCCGGCAAGGAAGAGTCCCGGCCGAGTAACGATCCTCTACAGCGCCGCAATCTCTAAGAGACTCGTAGCCGTCAATCACGCTCCGATCGCATGGTCATGGTTCATCCACCAGGGTTCAGGGCCTGTCTCCTTAGAAATCAAGGACACAGAGGTACGAGCCTATAGAACAGATCCTGTTCAAGTAAGGTCGTGACCGTTGCTTCCCTCTCATCCCTTTATATAATCGAACTTTCTGCCTCAATCACTCGCCGTGGGATACTTTGATATCATGGTTTGTGAGCCACTTTGTTTAATAATAGGACTTTTTATATTGTCTCTAGTGTGTATATATGAAGATTTTTTTAATCTAGTGTAGGCATGAAAGGTGTTTACGAAACGACACCGTGTGTGATTACCCCTCTTCTTCACTTCTTGATTCATCACACCATATATAACTTGAGAATAAAGAAACTCTGTTTTGTTACTCTGATTTTGCTTTATTTATTTATTTATTTTTGTTCCCAACATTAGTTTTCAAAATGTTTTCACAACCAACCTTAGTAATCTTAAATGACAGTAGATCCTCAAGCCTTGATACTCAATTTTGTGAAGGGTTTGAATTCGTTGTGAAACAATTCTGATGAAGTTATCCATCCCACAAGTCTTTTTCACAGTTTTACCTATTATTTTGTAGTGTGTTAGCTGAAGGACCGTAATCTCTATGTTTGAATCTAAAATAATCAATTAAAATCAGATGCATTCACTCCATCAATGTTTTTTCAAATGTTTCGTATATAGCGCATTTTATTTTTTCGTGTCTCGTCAAAACAAAATCTATGTTTAAAGTTAGAATTAAGGCTTCTGTCAATAGTCTTGGTGTGATATACACCATCTTATCATTTGTGTGCGTGTGTTATGTGTTCTTAAATCAAGAATATACGTAAACATAATCGGCCCCAAGTCCCTATAGCTATATTTGACGTATATACTGAAGAGAACCTAGTGACTTTATTCTGTTTAGTAGTAATGAAGGTTATATAGACCCCAAAAAGCATCGTTTGTGTCCGTTGATGTTTGCTTAATCTTTTAAGGGTTTAACTAAAACAAAAAGATCAAAAAAAAATTTGGACCATTTCTCGATTTGTGCGTGTCATCCTTGCGCAGGGCCATGCTAATCTTCTCTGTATCGTTCCAATTTTATCGGATGTCCCCGAAGGGACAAGCCATGTAACTTGCCTAGAAGTATATATACGGCTAACGTAGTGTTAACCCAACCGATGTGGGACATTTTATTTTTTTAAAAAAATAAACCATTGACTAAACTATACCGAAGCATAAAACGTTTTGGTCCATTCACTTCTTCGAATTTTTGTTTTGTTGCTCAAGAACAGAGAAAGCTCTACTATGTGGACTGGAGATGAGGTTTTAAACTGGTTATGGTGGGGTGCGCCAAAAACCCTTTCCAATAGTGCAACGGAAAGGCGACACTCGAGAGCCCGGACAGTGAACTACCATAATGGACTCTCCCCCCTAGAGAAATAAACTTAATATCATATGACGACAGTGCGCCATGTACCAGATATTAAACTCATAAGAACATATACTACACTTGATCTTAGCCAAAAGGCCGAGAAAGGTATGACATGGTTTGTCCTACTCGCTTCCTTTTAATAGCTACGACTTTGGTTTCCTCTTATTATCTCTTCTCGACGTGGGACTTATTTTTTAAAGCTGAAGCAAAAAAAAACTCCACCTTCTCTCCATATATATCTCGTACTTGTCATATATAGCATAATGAACATTCGTTTATAGAAAGAAACATGCATCAGTGACAAAATGAGAAATGATTGTCGGCTTTTGAACTCGAGAATTGATGGGGGTTGTTGCTCGGTGAGCTTTTAAAACCCTACCAAAAATAGGCGTATGCCGTTTAGCACGGAGAGCACACGGTATTCTTTAGTAAAAGGCGAAAGAATAGTTCGCTTTGTGCTCACCGCACGGCTCCGTAACTTGTTTGAAACTCACACGTCAGATTTATAAGCTAAATGTATCTAAATGAATGGTTTGCTGCTGGACGATGTGGGACAAAACACACCGGAAACTACGAAACGAGCCTAACAAAAAAAGGGAACCTGTCAGACCGCCATGCGACCACCCCGGCAAGGAAGAGTCCCGGCCGAGTAACGATCCTCTACAGCGCCGCAATCTCTAAGAGACTCGTAGCCGTCAATCACGCTCCGATCGCATGGTCATGGTTCATCCACCAGGGTTCAGGGCCTGTCTCCTTAGAAATCAAGGACACAGAGGTACGAGCCTATAGAACAGATCCTGTTCAAGTAAGGTCGTGACCGTTGCTTCCCTCTCATCCCTTTATATAATCGAACTTTCTGCCTCAATCACTCGCCGTGGGATACTTTGATATCATGGTTTGTGAGCCACTTTGTTTAATAATAGGACTTTTTATATTGTCTCTAGTGTGTATATATGAAGATTTTTTTAATCTAGTGTAGGCATGAAAGGTGTTTACGAAACGACACCGTGTGTGATTACCCCTCTTCTTCACTTCTTGATTCATCACACCATATATAACTTGAGAATAAAGAAACTCTGTTTTGTTACTCTGATTTTGCTTTATTTATTTATTTATTTTTGTTCCCAACATTAGTTTTCAAAATGTTTTCACAACCAACCTTAGTAATCTTAAATGACAGTAGATCCTCAAGCCTTGATACTCAATTTTGTGAAGGGTTTGAATTCGTTGTGAAACAATTCTGATGAAGTTATCCATCCCACAAGTCTTTTTCACAGTTTTACCTATTATTTTGTAGTGTGTTAGCTGAAGGACCGTAATCTCTATGTTTGAATCTAAAATAATCAATTAAAATCAGATGCATTCACTCCATCAATGTTTTTTCAAATGTTTCGTATATAGCGCATTTTATTTTTTCGTGTCTCGTCAAAACAAAATCTATGTTTAAAGTTAGAATTAAGGCTTCTGTCAATAGTCTTGGTGTGATATACACCATCTTATCATTTGTGTGCGTGTGTTATGTGTTCTTAAATCAAGAATATACGTAAACATAATCGGCCCCAAGTCCCTATAGCTATATTTGACGTATATACTGAAGAGAACCTAGTGACTTTATTCTGTTTAGTAGTAATGAAGGTTATATAGACCCCAAAAAGCATCGTTTGTGTCCGTTGATGTTTGCTTAATCTTTTAAGGGTTTAACTAAAACAAAAAGATCAAAAAAAAATTTGGACCATTTCTCGATTTGTGCGTGTCATCCTTGCGCAGGGCCATGCTAATCTTCTCTGTATCGTTCCAATTTTATCGGATGTCCCCGAAGGGACAAGCCATGTAACTTGCCTAGAAGTATATATACGGCTAACGTAGTGTTAACCCAACCGATGTGGGACATTTTATTTTTTTAAAAAAATAAACCATTGACTAAACTATACCGAAGCATAAAACGTTTTGGTCCATTCACTTCTTCGAATTTTTGTTTTGTTGCTCAAGAACAGAGAAAGCTCTACTATGTGGACTGGAGATGAGGTTTTAAACTGGTTATGGTGGGGTGCGCCAAAAACCCTTTCCAATAGTGCAACGGAAAGGCGACACTCGAGAGCCCGGACAGTGAACTACCATAATGGACTCTCCCCCCTAGAGAAATAAACTTAATATCATATGACGACAGTGCGCCATGTACCAGATATTAAACTCATAAGAACATATACTACACTTGATCTTAGCCAAAAGGCCGAGAAAGGTATGACATGGTTTGTCCTACTCGCTTCCTTTTAATAGCTACGACTTTGGTTTCCTCTTATTATCTCTTCTCGACGTGGGACTTATTTTTTAAAGCTGAAGCAAAAAAAAACTCCACCTTCTCTCCATATATATCTCGTACTTGTCATATATAGCATAATGAACATTCGTTTATAGAAAGAAACATGCATCAGTGACAAAATGAGAAATGATTGTCGGCTTTTGAACTCGAGAATTGATGGGGGTTGTTGCTCGGTGAGCTTTTAAAACCCTACCAAAAATAGGCGTATGCCGTTTAGCACGGAGAGCACACGGTATTCTTTAGTAAAAGGCGAAAGAATAGTTCGCTTTGTGCTCACCGCACGGCTCCGTAACTTGTTTGAAACTCACACGTCAGATTTATAAGCTAAATGTATCTAAATGAATGGTTTGCTGCTGGACGATGTGGGACAAAACACACCGGAAACTACGAAACGAGCCTAACAAAAAAAGGGAACCTGTCAGACCGCCATGCGACCACCCCGGCAAGGAAGAGTCCCGGCCGAGTAACGATCCTCTACAGCGCCGCAATCTCTAAGAGACTCGTAGCCGTCAATCACGCTCCGATCGCATGGTCATGGTTCATCCCCCAGGGTTCAGGGCCTGTCTCCTTAGAAATCAAGGACACAGAGGTACGAGCCTATAGAACAGATCCTGTTCAAGTAAGGTCGTGACCGTTGCCTCCCTCTCTTCCCTTTATATAATCGAACTTTCTGCCTCAATCACTCGATGTGGGATACTTTGATATTATGGTTTGTGAGCCACATTGTTTAATAATAGGACTTTTTATATTGTCTCTAGTGTGTATATATGAAGATTTCTTTAATCTAGTGTAGGCATGAAAGGTGTTTATGAAACGACACCGTGTGGGATTACCGCTCTTCTTCACTTCTTTATTCAACTTGAGAATAAAGAAACTTTGTTTTGCTACTCTGATTTTGCTTTATTTTTATTTTTTTTTGTTCCCAACATTAGTTTTCAAAATGTTTTCACAACCAACCTTAGTAATCTTAAATGACAGAAGATCCTCAAGTCTTGATACTCAATTTTGTGAAGGGGTTTGAATTCGTTGTGAAACAATTCTGACGAAATTATCCATCCCGCAACTCTTTTTTTCACAGTTTTACTTATTATTTTGTAGTGTGTTAGCTGTAGGACAGTAATCTCCATGTCTGAATCTAAAATAATCAATTAAAATCAGATGTATTCACTGCATCAATGTTTTTGCAAATGTTTCGTATATATCGCATTTTATTTGTCGTGTCCCGTCAAAACAAAATCTATGTTTAAAGTTAGAATTAAGGCTTATGTCAATAGTCTTGGTGTGATATACACCATCTTATCATCTGTGTGCGTGTGTTATGTGTTCTTAAATCAAGAAAACGTAAAACTAGTCGGCCCCAAGTCTCTATAGCTATATTTGACGTATACACTGAAGAGAACCTAGCTAGTGACTTTATCGGTTTAGTAGTAGTGAAGGTTATATGGACCCCAAAAAGCATCGTCTGTGTCCATTGGTGTTTGCTGTTGGGGTCGGTTTCCACCCAGCCGAAAACTACGAAAGAAAAGGCTAAGTATGATGGATAATCTCTTACCCATGCACGAACTGGAGTGAATCACCTCGGTGCACAAGCCGTACACGGACCGAAATGGTTCACCTCGGTGCACAAGCCGTGCACGGACCGAAGTGGTTCACCTCGGTGCACAAACTGTGCACGAACCGAAGTGGTTCATCTCGGTGCACAAACTGTGCAGAAACCGAGCTGAACCGAACCGTGCACAAACTGTGCAGAAACCGAGCTGAACCAAACCGTGCACAAACTGTGCAGAAACCGAGCAGTGCACAAACTGTACAAAGACCGAGCCGAACCGTAAAATGTGCGGATTGTGCACGGGCCGAACCAGATCAACATTTCCCCTCGATACTCCGAGCTAGAGGCCCACGAAGGATTCCGAGCTCAAAACCAGGACACGAGGCCGAGCCCAAAACGGATCGTCATGCAAATGGGCCGAGTCTAAGCCCATAAGGAAATCCGAAGTGAGGTTCGCCCTAGAAGACGAAGTTTCACGGAAGGAGCGCCGCGGAGGGGAGATAAAGGAGAATCTACGAGAAGATTCTGAGGGATTTTGGACTTAGATTTACAAACAAATATGTATAAATAGGAACCTTAGCTCATTGAAAGGGGATTCGCGCTTCACCTAGCAAAAACACTTGTATTCTAAAAAGCTTATCACAGCAACCCTAATAAAAGATCATCTTTGGATCACTGTTTCGGTTTCTTACTTAGAATCTTTGCGTCCTCTTTATTTTTCTTAACAGATAATTCGTTGTGTGAAATCCAGCCCGCACAATTTGGCGCTAGAAGGAGGGGGGTTTTAGATTCTTACACCGAGAACCGACGAACACCAGATCCAAAGAGATGACCACCGGAGTGACCGACGCCGACAACGCCACTGCAGCAGCTAACGTCACCAGAGTGAATCCTCCCGTAGGAGACGGAACACCCAACGCCGCTCAGCAGACGCCGGAAACCCCCGAGACGATCTCTGCATCCTTGGCCGAGATGAAAGCCATGATGATGGCACTGGCAAATAAGGCGGCCGTGCAAGGCAAAACTCTGGAGAACCTCACGACGGAGAGCCGAGCCCAAAGTCAGCGGATCGGCAGTTTGACCCCCATGATGAATCCATCTGCCAGGAACAGAAGGCTCGGGCTCAATCCGATAGCGCTCAACTTCGCAACTCCAGGAGTGAACAGCCGAGCAAGAGGCTCGGAAAATCTCATACCCGGAGAAAGAACCACCGCAGCCGCGGTGCCCGACACCACTGAGCCACCGCGTCTGATCCGAAAAGGAGTCCCTGAGCGAGATCGGCAGCTCGGCGGAGCCCTAGACGAACCCACCAACGGCTCGGCGACCACAACAGGAACTGGAGAAGAGCGAGCCGATGCGATCACTTTACATCCAGACGAGATGGCCGTCACCGCGACACCACGAGACGGAACTTCGAGAGGCGACCTCGGCTTGGAACAGGATCAGGACTTAACGGAGGAGGAAGAAAACCTCATGTGGGTCGAGCAGGCACAATACCAGGAAGAGCCCCGGAGAGTGAACCGAGGCCGTTTTACCGAACCCAACTCGGCGAGACGAGGCAACGCCCTTGACGAAATCTGAGCCGATTTGGCTCGGACGAACGCGGAGGTAAAAGCTATTCGATCACAGGTGCACAAGGCGACGAGCGCAGCACCCGAGATCAATCTAATGCTAGAGGAAGCCCAGATGACGCCGTTCACTGCGCGGATTATGGAGGCGAGAGTGTCCGACCCCGGAAAAATGCGTCTTCCGACTTATGAAGGAATGACGGATCCGAAGGAACATATCATGGCGTTTCGTACGGCGATGGCACGATCCAACCTCAGAGAAAGCGAGCGGGATGCGGGATACTGCCTTCTGTTTGTCGAGAATCTCCGAGGACCAGCTCTCGAGTGGTTCTCCAGACTCGAGCGCAACTCCATCGGCAATTTCAAAGATCTCTGCATCGAGTTCATGAAGCAATATTCCATGTTCATGAACCGAGGCGTGTCAGACGCCGACCTCTGGACATTATCTCAAGGACCGAATGAACCGTTGAGAACGTTCATGGCGCGCTTCAAGGCCGTAATGTCAAAAGTAGGAGAGGTGAGCGACAAAGGAGCGCTCCAAGCGTTAAAGAAGTCCCTGTGGTATAAATCGGATTTTCGAAAAGAGATTGGGCGCAACAAACCCCAATCAATCCAAGACGCGATGCATCGGGCGTCGGATTTCATACTCGAGGAGGAGGAATTCCGAATCCTCGACCAACGCTTCGGGACAACAAAATTGGCGAACAGGAATCAAGCGATGCCGAGCCAACCGAGCCATTCGAAGAATCGCCCGAACGGCGCCTACGTCCACCACGAGGGACCAAACTTCAGCGGAGCACACAACTATCAGATCAACGCCGAGCAAGGAGCTGGCCGAGGTCGAGGAAGAACGAACGGAAACACATGGACGAGGAACTCAAGTTCGTACGACGAAAAAGCCTACTGCGAGATACATAAGACATACGGACATCTAACAGCCAACTGTCGCATCTTAGGAGACAAGCTCAGAGCGAAATTCTTGGCCGGAGAGCTCGGCAATTCAATCAGCTTGAAGGACCTCGAGCAGGAGAAGACGGCCGAGGCCGAGCAGGAAGAACAGCTCGACCCGGAAAACCGACCGGGCGGTCCGCAGAAGCGAGGAAGAAGAAACAACAACGCCCCGGATTCCGGCGGGCCACGCCAACGAATAAACATGATCATGGGAGGATCAGAATACTGCAGAGACACGGTCTCTGCGATAAAAGCCTTTCAACGAAAAGCCGAAGCCCAGATAAATTGGTCCGCACCGAGCGGAAATCCCAACGATATCATCACATTCGAGGAAAGAGAAACGACAGGCATAGACAGGCCTCATAACGATCCCCTGGTGATCGAACTCATAGTGAAGGATCACGAAGTAGCCCGAATCCTAATTGACACCGGAAGTTCGGTAGATGTCATTTTCCGCGATACATTGACAAAAATGGGAATCGACATGTCCGACATAGTACCGATCCCGAGTCCGTTGACTGGCTTCTCGGGAGAAACGACTATGACGATCGGAACGATCAGACTACCAGTCCTGGCGGACGAGGTCACCAAAATCGTTAATGGGAACGCCGTGGATTAACTCGATGAGAGCCGTGGTCTCGACTTATCATCTCTGTTTAAAATTCCCCGGAGCCACCGGTATCCGAACGATCTGGGGAAATCAGAAGGAGTCTCGTATATGCTTCATGACCGAGCATAAGCTGAGGAACCCCAAAACCGAGGCAAAAGGGGAGACCGTTCACAAAAAAATAAAAGCCAACCGAGAAGCGAAGGTCGGCACCAAAAAACTCTTGTAGCAATTACAGAAAGCCGAGCAGGCCCGAGATAATCAGCCCCGGTGCGCCCCGGTGATATCTATTTGCTTAGATGACAAAAATCCGGAGAGATGCGTAGAAGTAGGAGCCGAGCTAGGCGACGCAATCAAAACCGAGCTGGTCGATTTTCTGAAAAAGAATATCAACACTTTTGCTTGGGCCGCGGAGGACATGCCCGGGATCGACATCAACGTTACGTGCCACGAGCTCAATGTGGATCCAACCTTCAAGCCGGTAAAGCAGAAAAGAAGAAAACTCGGACCCGAGCGAGCTAAAGCGGTGAATGACGAAGTGGACAGATTGCTCAGAGTCGTATCCATCACCGAGGCGAAATATCCAGACTGGCTCGCGAACCCGGTAGTCGTAAAAAAGAAGAACGGAAAATGGCGTATATGCGTCGACTTTACCGATTTGAACAAAGCATGTCCGAAAGATAGTTTCCCTCTCCCCCACATCGATCGTCTCGTCGAAGCAACCGCAGGGAACAAACTCCTCTCGTTTATGGATGCTTTTTCTGGGTATAATCAGATCTTGATGAACCCCGACGACCAAGAAAAAACAGCATTCATAACCGACCGGGGCATCTACTGTTACAAAGTAATGCCGTTCGGGTTAAAGAACGCCGGAGCTACGTATCAGCGACTGGTCAATAAAATGTTCGCTGACCAATTGGGGAAGACGATGAAAGTATACATAGACGATATGCTGGTAAAATCGCTGGAAGTAAACGATCACATCACCCATTTGTCGGAATGCTTTGAACGGCTAAACCACCACAACATGAAACTCAACCCGGCGAAATGCAGATTCGCGGTAACATCAGGAGAGTTCCTCGGATATCTAGTTACGAGCCGAGGCATCGAGGCGAACCCAAAGCAGATCGACGCGCTAATCCATATGGCCTCACCCAGAAACAAACGAGAAGTACAACGGCTAACAGGACGCGTCGCTGCCTTGAATCGCTTCGTCTCAAGGTCAACCGACAAGTGTCTAGCCTTCTACGACACGCTCCGAGGCAACAAGAAGTTCGAATGGACAGAAAAGTGTTAAATAGCCTTCCAGGAGCTAAAACAATACCTCGCAACTCCACCCGTGCTCGCAAAACCAGTGGAAGGAGAAACCCTCTATCTATACATCGCCGTTTCGGCTACCGCGGTCAGTGGAGTATTGGTCCGAGAAGAACGAGGTGAGAAGAGTCCGATCTTCTACGTGAGCCAAACGTTGGCGGACGCAGAAACAAGATACCCGCAAATGGAGAAGCTGGCACTCGCTGTGGTGATGGCAGCACGGAAACTTAGACCATATTTCCAATCGCATTCCATCGTAGTCCTGACGTCCTACCCACTGCGGGCCATACTACACAGCCCGAGCCAATCCGGAAGATTAGCAAAGTGGGCGATCGAGCTCAGCGAATACGACATCGAGTATCGAAGCAAGACCTGCGCCAAGTCTCAAGTCCTCGCTGACTTTCTGATAGAACTTCCAACTGACGGGACCAACGAACCAAGTCAGGATTCCACTTGGATACTTCAAGTTGACGGCTCCTCATCAAGGCAAGGCTCGGGAATCGAAATTCGCCTAACTTCTCCGACTGGCGAAGTTTTGGAGCAATCTTTCAGACTAGCTTTTCACGCTTAGAACAATGAAGCAGAGTACGACGCTCTAATCGCGGGGCTCAGATTAGCACGGGGAATCAAAGTTCAAAAAAATCGGGCTTTCTGCGACTCCCAGCTCGTCGCCAACCAATTCAATGGAGAAAACACCGCGAAGGACGACAGGATGGAGGCATACTTAGGGGTGTTCCAGAAACTTTCAAAGGAATTCGTCGAGTTCGAACTAACATTCCTCGTGGCGAAAACGCTCAAGCCGTTGCATTAGCAGCCCTCGCCTCGTCGTCCGACCCCGGACTTAAGCGAGTAGAATTCATCGAGCGACCCAGCATCGAAAGCTACGGAACTATTAACCTTATAGAGCCAGCTGAAATTCTGATAGAACCAAGCGACGAGCACGAGACAGTCGCGACGAAACACGAACTACGGGGCGGTTTGATCCTCGAAAGGGGTACGTAGGCAGCTCGTCTCATGACGAGTTCAACTGTCCCCCTCCCCCAACAAGGGGGGGGGGGGAGTGGGGTACATATATTCATATACTCCCACGCTATGTAAACCAGAAATATTCTTGAATAAAAGTTTACTTAGCTCATTCCATCAACTCTTATCACCTCGTTTGCTGTTGGCCACAGTACACGAACATCTACATCCCAAACGGGATCTCAACCTTCACATTCCTTACGAATTATAGGTTCTCTACATCCTCCACGGATCCAAGCGCGCTATATAAATTCAAGTCGAGTTTACCTCGGTTCAATCTCTATTGGGTATACCCCGAGAAAGATTCTAATGGCTGTTCTCGATACGGGCTCGCATGTCGTCAAAACACGCAAGTCCTAACTAAGAGAACACGTAAACCCCAACTCTCACTTAACGTTGGTCATCGACATCTCGCGAACATCGTACTGCT